>JARBWK010000002.1:121408990-121836350 GCA_030556195.1 Anolis apletophallus
GAAGACTTTGAGATTTGGGCCGTTTGTTCTTAAAAATTTAAAGTAAAAAATTCCCTGAACCAAAACCACAAAAAAAATATATATATATATATATAGAAGAGAGAGAGAGAGAAAAGAGAGTTTCTGTAAAATTTGTTGTTTTATTTCCCTATTAAGTTTTACCTACAATAAAACCCCCCAATAAACAACAATTTTTTTGGATCAAAAAAATTTTGAGGGTTTTTCTTTTACTAGGCAAAAAATCATAATGTGTTTCCCTTTTAAAAAAAGTCAAAAGGAAATCAATAAAACCCTCCAGTAAAACCCCAAAACCTGTTGGACTGGAAAGTTTTCACCTCTCTGGAAAGACACCAAAAGGGGAATCCCTAGTTTCCCAAGTGGGGAATTAAGATCGGGGATTAGGGATGAAAAAATTTTGGGAAAAAGATCCCTATGATCTTGCTCCCATATATTAGTGGGTTTTGGAAAAAGGGGACGGGTAATGGGGTCCAAAGGCCCCAGATCTTGTATGATCTTGGAAGCTAGACAAAATTTTGTACTGGTTTGTTTTGGGGGGGGGAAACCCCCCCAAAGGGGTGGGGGGTGCTGGGGGCCCCAGTGTTTCTCAAACTCTGCTCCTCAGATTTTTGAATTTTGAGTAATTTTTAAAAATGGAGTGTTCATCATTTAAAAATTTTTGGGGAGTTTCTTCATTTTTTTGAAGGGCATTTTTCAACTTCCCAAACCTTTAATGCATAGCCATTGGGAGTTCTATCCCTCTTTCTTGGGGGGCCATTGGTTGGGGCTTGATTCAGCATACATGGGAACTTTTTTTTTTCCTGGGGGAATATGCTGGGGGAAATGTGCTGTTAGAAAATCTTTTTTATGGATGATAGTGTCCCCAATCTTTTTTTTTCTGGTTTTTTGTCTAGATTTGGAACAAGTCAAAGGTTGGGGGGGGCAAAAAACCTCCAGGATTATTCCCCAGAAATTTTAACGAAAATGACCCCCAATTGTTCCTGGTTTTTATTTGCAGTTACGGTTTTTGAATTCTTTAAAAAATGGCGACATGCTGAAAACCGAAAATTTCCCCTTTAAAAGGGTGAGGCTTTGGTTTATGAGCATTTTATCCATCTTGGTTGGTGTCCCATTGTTAACCCATAAATTTTCTTTGACATCAACCCCGTATTTTTTTCTTTTAAAAATTTTACTTTTTTAAAGGCCCCTATCAGTCATCCTAAAAGGGGTGCCCCCCTTTTTCCTTCCCCCCAAAACCCACCCGCTTGTTCAATGGTCGGGGGCTCGGGGAGTTGGAAAAACACAAACCCCCGTTTTAGGATACCTCCATTTTTTCCCCAAAGCCCCCCGACCCTTTTGATCTTGGGGGCTAAGCTGGGTCATTTTTAATACTTGGATAGGAGGCTCCCGGTGAATACCAAGTTATAGGTTTATTTCGGGGGGAAAATTAAAAACACCTCTTATATATTCCCCAAAAAATCCTTTGAAATTTGTGGGTACAAAAAACAGGGGATAAAAGGGGAAAAACAAACAACCCCAAAAAAATGATTACTAACCAATACATTGAACATCAAATTTCCTGGGCTATGAGAAAAAAAGAGGTTCAGTTACCTTTTTTAAAAAATTTAAAGGGGGATTACTAATGTCTTTTTTTTTAACATGCTGATAAAAACCTTTATAACGTGCACTTTTTTCCCGTTAATCAGTCTTGTATCAGCATTCTTTAGAAGGTCTCCACTGATCCGTGGAGACTTAAACATTAAAAAATCAATCAGGTTTTGAAAAAAATTATTTAAGACTACAAATTATTTTCAAGTATAAAAAACTTATTAAAAAAAAATTTTTTTGCATGGATTATGGAAAAAAAACTAAATATATGAATCTCAAGCAGTCATAAATTGAGAACCCCTTTTTTTTTTTTTTTAGCAAATCAATTTTTCTACATATTTAAGTTTTTTTCCTATTCTGGCTGTGAAATATACTTCTTTATTCACCCCTGATATAGGAATTTTTCCCCCTAATTAATAAAAAAAATTAAGTCTCACTTATCCAACATAAATGGGCGGTGAAATTGGATAAGTGAAAATTTTGGGGTAAAAAGGAGGGTTAAAAAAAACCCTTTTAAAACATAAATACGTTATTTTCAAATTAAGCCCCAAAAAAATCATTTTTTACAAAAAAATTGAAAAAAAGAATCAGTACCGTAACTTAGGGAAAATTTTCTATTTTTTTTAATTTAGCCCCAAAAAAATCCCATGTTTAAAACAGCTGTGGATTGGTGGGGGGCAGATTGCATTGGAAAAACAAGTCTTGGATGAGTGAAGG
This sequence comes from Anolis apletophallus, assembly GCA_030556195.1. Lineage (NCBI taxonomy): Eukaryota > Metazoa > Chordata > Lepidosauria > Squamata > Anolidae > Anolis > Anolis apletophallus. The sequence continues at coordinate 121,411,313 of JARBWK010000002.1, forward strand.
TTAGGGGAACTCAATACCCTTTTTTTGGGGAAATTTTATAATGCAAGGGAAAAACTGGGCAGTTCACTGAGTACACCAAAGGAAAAGCAGAAAAATGAATACACTTTTTTTTTTTTTTATCAAATCTTTGAATTACATTACCCTGTTTTTCTCATTTTTCCCCTTTTAAAAACTATTGTTTAAAACACCAAGGCTAAGGATCACTGGCTGTAAAAAGGGGATTCCTTTTTTTCTTAACCCCCAAAATTTTTCTTTTACAAATATGACTTTACAATTTCAATCACCATTAGAAAAAGTATCCCCCATTTTTCTTATTTGGGGAGGGGTTTTGATCAAGTGGGCCCCCCAGGACTTTTTTTCAACAATGGAAATTTTAAACCCCACACCTATTTAAAAAAAATTTTCAGAAAATAAAAAAAAACCCCTTGGATATTCTCTTTTTTAAAAAACTGAATCTACTTGACTATGGCATTGTTTTCCATTCAATTTTTTTCCCCACTACTTAATTTTTGAGCAAACAAATCTGATTTGGTTTGTTTAAATTCTTACCAACGTAGAAATATTATATATGATCATGGCGTGAGAATTATCAGGGCTAGAAATGAAGATTCACCCCCCCCCAAACAAAAAGATTTTTGAAAATGTCAAACTAGCTGAAATGAACGGGAACAAAAAAAATTGAAAAGAAAATCTTTGACCAATTTTAAAAAGACTGGGACTTATTGTTTTGGCATCAAAGATGGGGAAATTTTGGTTTTTTAAAAAAAAAATTTGCCATTATAAGGAAAGGGGGTAGAAAATGGGGGAAAAATTAGAACTACCCGGCGGGGAGGCAGCTCATGATTAGTATTCCCAACTATATATGTACATATGTTTGGGGGGTGTCTGGATAGTTGTGTGAGTTTTGGGTTTTTTTGTGTTTTGATTGGTGGTTTTTTTATATAAGGAAAAATTTTATTTTTTTTTTTTTTCGATTGGGGGACTGTTCTTTATCTTTGTGTATTTTGTATTGTGGTCGTTACTTTTGTTCATTTGTAGGTCGTTAGTTCTTTTCTTGAATAAAAGCTGAGTTGAAGAGATTCTAAATTCTTTGTTGAGTTTCTAAATTGACCTGAGTACTGTTTGGTCAAGTAAGCTGGTTCCTTTACTCCTTTAAACTCTCTGTAGTTAAATAATTTCACAAAAGAGTCATTTGTTTTAAAAAAATAAAACTCTTTAAACAAAATATGTTCTGGCACAATAATAAGACAGTATAGCAACATGTAAAACAAACAGTCTTACAGTTCAGTTCCATAGAGAACAAAACAAATCTTCTTACAGTCTTCTTTATGACGTCTTCTCCAAATACAAACATGCTGGCTTCTCCTCCAACTCAAAATCCTCACCCAAGGTCAGTATCTCAGCTGCCTGATTTTATACAGGAAAGTTGCAAAAGCACCGACAGCACATGACTTTTACCAGCACACCTTCTGGATGCTTCTGGATGCAAGTAAGTTTGTAACAAACTTACTCAAAAGTGATCCCCATTTAAACTCAATATATTTTTACATTATACAAAGAATTGGCCCATATATGTTCATTCAACATTCTTCTGCCCTGAAATTATAGTGATTTCAACTTGGACCATGGTTAAGCGAATCCATGCTCGGTGAGCATAAGCCAAACTCAAGATAGACCAGAACGGAAAACAAACTCACCAGGTTGAAGACAAGCCACAGAAACTATTACAATTTGGCGAAAGTACAAAACCAAATACAAAAGCAATTTGCTTCAAGTGTCTGAGCAACAAAAATAACCCAATAGATATGAAAAATACTATAGGAACAGCTTTGTAAGGCTGTTTATGACCAGATGTAATTAATTTCAATCAAGGATACTAAGATTATAGGTACAATACATTTTCAGAGTGTTGTGTCTCCCGCCAGACTTTTAGATTCTAGAGTAAGAACATTTTTTGAAATTAAGCATCGTAAAAGGTTACAACCGTCAGTATTTTAAATTCTTGGCTTTTAATTGCACTATTATCTGTTTGTTATTTCTGTATCGCTAACTTGATTTAGTTTTGTATAGAGAGAAATGCCATAGAACCACTGATTAAAGTGATGTATAATATTTGAAGACTTCAGGCCAGAGCTATGTTGAAGAAGAGGAAGCCCTATGCATTCAGATTTCCTATTCAAAATTTATTGAATGTAGAAGCTCAAAGGCAGGTATGAGGCTATTCCTCCATGCACTCCATACACTATATGAATTGGCCAAACTGTATTGTCAGAACAACAGCTGCAATTGGAGAGAATCAGTTCTAAATAGTTGTTCTGCAAGCAATGTTTGAATCAATTATTATTCTAGAACATAGAACCATAGAAATCACGTATTTTGATTACTCAGTTCCAGGTTCACACATTCTATGATGAAAGGTAATAAAGCATCACAAGACACCAATATACCATGAGGGACAAAAAAATCACTCCCTGTCCCAATGTTATTTATTGAGCGAGTAATCTATCCAAGATGGAAGTTAACTGGGCCAGAAAACAATGCTTTGGTTTTCCTACTCCATCAGCTTCAGAAGGTTCTGCATTCAGATTTTTAAATTACTTATGCTAGGACTAAGAGCAGTGATATATTGACACTGAGATCTTTTCTTTCTTGACTCCATCCTGTGGCACCAAAAACAGATAAATGCTGCATAATTTTTCATCTTCAGGATCGTGAATAAGACCTTGAGTCAATCTAATAAACAACCTTTGTTCTTCATTTACTTAAGTGCAAAGTGGGATTTAATTGATGAAGCATTTCTGTACTTTGTACTAACACATTTTGAATAAGAGGATAAAAAAAACATTTTTTGTTTAGAGTTGCTTTGTTGTTTTTCTGAAAAAGCTATCTACAATCAATAATAATAACAATAATAGAAAATAAAATCATGAGAAGCAACATCAATTGGGAAATTAGTTGTACAAATAACTACTTATTCGTGAGTTCACAGCTGTTATGTACTGAAGAATACTTCTGAATTACCTCTGCTGTTAGACTATTTAGTTTGCATTATTATTACTATCATCTTTGTATTTATCGAAGGGACAGTTCACTGAGTACAGTAAGGCTAACAGATTATGTATTGTACTGGTAAATTTAAATAATGTGGTAAATAATAGGACATCTGCAATTGTGTTAGTTGTATTCCAGGAACAATTAAATTACTATCTCCAAATCTCTAATATCCCTTCATGCCCAATTAACCATTCCTCAAGACTGAGAACAATAGTTTTGTCAACTTAGGAATATATGTGGACCATACAATGCCACTATCTTTCTATGGTGGGAGATTCCATGATTATGAAAAATTAGAGCTGTGCTAAGGTACACAGCTGCTGGTAAGATCTTCTATGTCAAACAAGCATACCGAGGCCAGAATAAATGTGCTGAATAATGAGGGGTTGGGGTGACTTACTGACAGTGGCACAATATGCTATTAGTACCATTATGGAAAAGCAATGATAAACTATACTTATAGCCTTTTACTATTAAATTCCTATGAGTAGAGACAGTCCAAAAATGAAACAGAAATACTGCCAGAAGATGGAGCAGGGCTTTCTTTGTGTGTTCTGCATAGCAGGGGTTGGACTAGACTGACCTTTGTGATCTCTTCCACTCTCTATAATTTTATTTTTTATGATTCTATAAAATTCCCAGATCAGAATGCACTTCATGAAGTACTGTGGAAGGACATAGAAGACTATGCCTGGACCCAAGCCAAAGTTCAGCTGTTGACATGCTCTGAGATAAAAAGCAAAGTCTAAGCACAACACATAAGAGACATGAAATTTCAGAGTGTGAACCTGGGGGCAGTTAGACACTGTAAAACAAGACATGGAATGTATAAACATGGCAGTACTTGAGATGATCAAGCTAAAGTGGAAAGGTGTGACATTTTGAGTCAGATAATCACACATTATTTTATTTAGGTAATGCACAGATACACTAAGACTCCCAAGATATTTTTACCTATACTGTTGTCAAGCCAGGCGGCACCCATCCTGTATTTCTGCGTTTCATTTTTTTTCTGCCAAAGTGTTTTATCTTACATTTCTCCTTATGGAAATTCATTTTGTTATTTTTGGCTCAGCTCTCTAATCTGTTGAGGTCATTTTGAATTCCACCCTGTCTTCTGGGTATTAGCTATCCCTCCCAATTTGGTGTCATCAGCAAACTTGATAAAGCATATCCTCATAGCTAAGTTAACAAGTCAGACAAAAGATCAAAGCACTCTGAGTTCCTCTTCAAAAAGTGTCACCTGCTGAGTCTCTTTCTTTTGCAGGAGGTGACGGTTTGCATTGTGGATTTCCTCCCCTAAGGACACTATCCATTGAAGATTTCTTCTGGAAGGTGTATAAAATTGCTTCCTTAAGGAGAAGTAGCCATTTACTCTTTCCTGAAACTTACTAGCCAGCTGGAAAGGGAGGAAATTAAAATCTATGTGTAACTACTTTCAGAGTCAGCAACTGCTTCTGTCTTGAGAAATATAACATTTGCTTTAATTTCATTTTAATAGTTTTAATGAATTTGTTCTTTATTGGCCTACATTCTGTTCTTTAATAGCAGATAATCAGAGAGAAAAATCATTGAATAGTACATTTAAAAAACGCTAGGCACAGCACCTAGCAATTGGACCTGAACACTACAATTTTATTATTTGCAGTATTGTCAAACAAGCAAATTCTTCCAGTAAAGAAATGCCTTTTTCATGATTAGATTTGACAGTTTAAAAACAACAGAAAGTAAAAACTGTTTCAGAAAAGGAGCAAAATGTATCTGTTTGTTATCTTCTGGGGGCTAGAACTAAGCAATTTTGTAAGTTCTTTTTGACACTTGAATTTATGAGTTTTCCTGATCTAACCAATGGTCCTTCCACTGCGATCATTATGCTGAACTCCTTTTCCCTCTCTTTCCCCCTTTTAGTTAAAACAAGTACAGTACTACATATCTGTGGAGGATACATTTCTGAACTTACTGTAGAAACAGAAAAACATGGAAAACAGTGAACCCTATTAAAGTGAATAACATCAACCTGAAGTCACCATAGAGTCTTGTGGGAAGACTAAGCAAATTCCTAGAGAGGCATCCTCTTTAGGAATTTGCAATCCTCCTACTGTACTCCTTTTGCCTTTCAGAGGAGCAATTAGACAAGATCCTTATGTGATTTTGCCTTCTCCTTCAGATTGAGCAGGGAGGTTTGGGTACCTCGGAGAGATTCTAAGTGTTTTATGTACAGTACAAAATCACTTAGTATGTCATACCTCTTCTTCTAATATGATATCCTTCTTTTCTCTCTAGGCCTCAGAGTAACTGTGCTGTTAACATCAGCCCTCATGGTGATAGGAGCTGGCCTGAGATGTACCTGTATCAGACCAAGGGAAAAGGAAATTGTAAGAGATTGGTTCATTTATTTGTCTTTTTCTGAGGGGGAAGTTTCAATTGTCTTGTCAGTAGGATACCAGAGTCTTGAAATACAAAGGCAGGCTTGATAAGTAGTAAATATTTAATCTAATGAAGATACAGATAAGTTATTATGCTTTATAATGCTAAGGATTGCTCTATAACCTTCACCCACATATAGAGAAAATTCTAGTTAAAACAAGCTATGAATGAAGGAATAGCACTGCTGCAGGAGCAGGCTGGTGTGAATTTGGCATATACTACTACTCCAAATATTGTTGGTTCAATTATGCACATCATTCTGACGTAATTCTGTATTATTTTTGCTCAGATCTCTTGTAGGGAGTAATCTTGTTTTCCCTCATCTCTCTTAACTAATAGATGGCAGTATAGCAACATAATTCTGCTGGCGAAGAGAGAAGAGTTCCTTTTCTAAGACTTTACATAAATGTATTTTTACAAAATAAAGTTGTGGGGTATGTTTTAAAGATATATGTTGAACCTCCTTTATCAGGAACTCCCAAATCGCCCATGTTGGTGCCTGAGATAGTGACACCTTTCATTTCTGACAATTCAATGTACACAAACTTTGTTTTATGCACAAAATTATTTAAAATCTTGTGTCTAAAATTACTTTCAGACATACATGGATTTCATATTTAAATCTGAATCCCATCACCAAGATGCCTCACTACATACATTTCTAGCTTGCTGGCTTTCCGGAAGGCCTGCAAGACTTTATTGTTCCAACAGGCGTTCGGCCCTTAAAACTGTAGGCCCTCTGACAGTTAAAACTGCAGGCCCTCTGATGCCTGCTACTATGCGTATTCGGGTTGTTGTATTACTTTTATGATCTTTTAATGTATTTTGTATATGCTGTTTTAACTATGTTTTATTGTGTGTAAGTCGCCCTGAGCCGGATGGGAGTGGCGACGGACAAATCTAAATAAATAAATAAATATATGCAAGTACAGTCAGTCCCCAAGTTATGAACAAGATACTGTATGTTCTGTAGGTTTGTTCTTAAGTTGAATTTGTTTGTAAGTCAGAACAGGTACAGTTTTAGGTGTAACTCCATACACACACACACACACATACACACATACGCATACATTAGCTTTATATAGCATAGGGAAGGGTTAACATCCCTGTGAAGTTTGTTTTGCTGTCTATGCCCCTGTTATGAAAACTTTCTGTTTTTGCGATCATTGGATTTTGAAACATTTGGCTTGTTATGGAAATAAGGATTGGTGATAAAGCTTCAATTGAGACTTTTGGTCCCAATCATTTCATTGAGTAAGGCAGTGTTTCTCAACCAGTGTGCCGTGGCACACTAGTGTGCCGTGAGCGATCATCAGGTGTGCTGCAAGAAAAGCTCTCTGCCCCCCCTTCCTTCCCCCCTCCTCCTGCCGAACTCCTGCTGCTTGGGAGAGGAGGAGGAAGGGCCGGGCGGCGGCGAAGAAAAAGAAGAAGGACCGGGCGCTGGGGGAGAACTGAAGCCAGGGAGGGGCATGGCATGGCCTGGCTCCGCCCCCCCCCGGCTTCAGCAGTCCCACAGCTTTGCCAGCCTTGAGGGGGCAGTGCCAAGCCAGCGGTGGCAGAGCCAGCACAATGCTGGCTTGGCACTGCCCCCTCAAGGCTGGCAAAGCTGTGGGAGAACTGAAGCTGAGGGGAGGGGCGGGGCATGGCGGGGCCTGGCTCCTCCCCCGGCTTCGGCGCTCCCAGCAGCTGCTCCCAGTGTCATTTTGTGTCATTTTGGTTGGTGGTGTGCCCCCAGATTTTTTAAGTGTTAAAAGTGTGCCGTGGCTCAAAAAAGGTTGGGAAACACTGGAGTAAGGGATACTCAACCTGGATGTCAAGCAGCTACTGAAATTCTTCAGTATTTATAATAATGGCACTAAGAGGAGCCTGTCTAGAGAATGTACTAATCAGAACATTCATATAGTAAGAATGAGTCATTTAGTCCTTTAAATGTTAGAATTAGCACTTTCATCTCATGCCCTGAAGCAACTGGAAGCTAGTATTGATGAAGCAATATGGAAATTCATGAGCAGCTGTAGTCAACAATGTGACTATTGCAATCTGAAGGTTCTGAGCACTTTTCAATATAAGCCACACAGAATGCATTGGTTATGATCTACCCAAGTCATGTATCAGTAATCAAATATTTTTCCCTGTGAATGGCAACAGCTATTGTATATTGTTCACTATACAACATGACACTCTTCAATACAAAGCATGGGTGCAATCTGACAACATTGGATGGGAAAGTATTCAGGAATATCCATTAATCTTATAAAAGCATTTTCTGAAATATTTCTTAATCTCTCCTACAGATATTAGTCATTTCTCCCTGCAACCCTTTGCAATCCTTATGTATCTATATCTTATCTGTATGTATCTATATACATTAATTTTATATATGAATTTTCCCCTCATATGTTTGCAGGTCTTTGCAAATCCTATATAGAGAGAGAGAGGGAGGGAGGGAGGGAGAGACTATATATCTGTATATATGTCTGTATATATGTCTGTGTGTGTGTGTGTCTGTGTATATATATATATATATATATATATATATATATATATATAATTTTATATATGAATTTTCCCCTCATATGTTTGCAGGTCTTTGCAAATCCTATATATAGATATAGATAGATATAGACTATCTGTATATATGTCTCTGTGTGTATATGTATGTGTGTGTGTGTGTATATAAAATTTTATATATGAATTTTCCCATCACATGTTTGCAGGTCTTTGCAAATTCTATATAGATATAATTATCAATATATAGATAGATTAGATAGATATATATGAGTATAGATATATAGGGCTTTTAAATATTGCAGGGGAAAAGCGCAGGCACATACACACACATATTTAGAGAGAGAGAGATGTCTAGGTAAATATAAACATAGATATATATGTAGCACAGCAGTTCTCGTTTGTGCCTGGAGGGCAGGGGACAGGGCCTGGGGTCCCATTAGCATTAGAACCGGCCGTGCTAGAACTGGATTCTGAGGATGAGCTAGATGACTGGGGCGAAGGGCAGCTTTCCCCGCAAGAGCCTCTTTCACCCACAGAGAGCTTGGCCTGGGAAGAAATGTGTTTTGGTCCAAGGGATGATTCAGATCACCAGGTGCAGTCTGATAGTGATGCAGGGAGTTATGAACACCCGGGAGGGAGATCTTCCCAGGAGCCCCTTGAGGAAGATATGGAACAAAGCGCATGGGAAATGGCTAGGGAGGAAAGCTCTCAGAGAGATAGCAACACAGCTGCCGAAAGACAAGGTCGAACCTTTGATAGGAGACGGAGCATTGAGGCTAGTAGGAGGGATTGGTCCCGAGCCCTAGACCGGCCGAGGTCCGTCAGCAGAGATTGGAGACGAAGAAGCCTAGAGCGTCGAGGACCTCGGCCGAAGGATTAAGTATAGGATCCGTGGGAACGAATCCTCAGTTCTCCGGCCACGTCTTACCTGATTAGGCGTGAAGCGGAGTAGGACCACAAGCTAAGCCGTGGTCATCGAGCCTTGCCTTGTTTTGCCTTGCCTTGTTTCCTGATCCGCATTGGTTTGCGGAGCCTTGCCTTGTTTCCTGATCCGCATTGGTTGCGGAGCCCTGCCAAGCTTTTCGTTTATTTGCTACGTTACTTTGGACATTCTTGCTTCAAGCCTTTTGGACATTCACTTCATATTGGACTATATATTCTTTGGAACTGTTTTTATATTCAATAAAGTAGTTAGCCTTCAGTACGTCTCTGTGTGTGTGATTAAGGGGCCCGCCAAGTCTGTGCATTGTGACAGTTGGCCGGAGAACTCCCAGAACCCCTTATCACACCACGGGACGCCGAAAGAAGAGACCCACGGCAGTCGCGGCCATGGCAGGCCTGACGGACGCGGAGGTGGCAGCCCTGCAACAGGAGGTGGGAGAGCTGAGGACCAGAGCCGGACGCCACCCGGGAGTGGCTACGCCTAGCCGTTTTGGGGGCAACCCTGCCCAAGTTGAGGTGTTTCTCTGCCAGGTGGACATGTACCTGGAGCTGCGACCCACCGAGTTTGCGACTGACCGAGCCAAAGTGGGGTTTGTTTTCAACTTGATGGAGGGCACGGCAGCGACGTGGGCTACGTCGTTGATCCAGGCCCAGTCTCCCCATACTCAAACACTGCGGGCCTTCAGAGACGCTATCCGAGCGACCTGGGGCCCACCCGTGAACGAAGAGTTGGCTGAGCGTGATTTAGCCCGGCTGACGATAAAGGACCTGTCCCTGTCCCAATACATTTCTCGCTTTCGAGTGCTGGCCGCCCAGGTGCAGTGGAACGTTTCGGCGTTGCGTTACCACTACACCGCGGGGCTGACCACGGAGCTACAGCAAGAGATGTTGAAGCACCCCCGCCCCGAGGATTTGGAGGCGGCGATCACCTTGAGTTTACGTGTCGAAGCGGGACTGCAAACCCGGAGGCGGTGGGATAAAAGTGTGGTGGAGAAGCCGACGGCGCGACGGGAGCCTGGGACTGGACAGTTCGTGCCCCGACAGCTCGCTCAGCCACCACCGGGCCTGGATGACCCGGAACCCATGCAACTCGGCACGGTGCGGCCCAAGGTGGACCAGGCGGAAAAAGCACGGCGGCAGCGTCTGAACCTGTGTTGGTACTGCGGGGGGGCTGGACATTTTTCCAAGGAGTGCCCCCAAAAGCCGCGTGGAAAGACTCCCCGAGCCTCCGCCGCGGTTGGAGGGGTCCCAGAGGCTGAAGAAGCCATCCAGGCGACGGGGGAAGGGGCCGGTCGAGTGTAAGAGGGTTCGCTCACTCGGCCGACGTCGCTTCTCTTCCTCCTGAACCCAAGACTGGACAATTGTTCCTTGTAATGGTTGGCCTGTGGTCGCCCGAGAAGGGGCCGATGATGGTCCATGCCATGATTGACTCGGGAGCCACCAACAACTTCATTGATGCAGACTATGCCAAGTCTGCTGGATTAAAATTTCTTGATCTCCAAGAGCCAAAGGGTGTACAGACTATTGATGGGAGAACCCTGAAAACGGGGCTGTGACTCAGTATACGGCTCCTACCAAGATGTGGACTAGCTCCCATAAAGAGGACATTTCTTTTCTTGTGACCAAGCTCCCTGATTTTCCCATTGTTCTGGGCATTGTGTGGCTCGCTCTGCATGATCCCCAGATTTCCTGGACTAAGAGACAGCTCGTTTTTTCCTCCGACCATTGCCAGAGTCATTGTCTCACGGCTCGGGCTTGTCAGGCCCAAGAGGTGGAGACGGTGGCCACACTGCCCAAGAAATATGCTGGTTTCTGGGACGTTTTCAGCGAGAAGGAGGCTGAGCGCTTGCCTCCCCACCGGCCCTATGATTGTGCCATTGAACTCGAACCTGGAGCCCCTATCCCGCGGGGCAGACTCTACCCTCTCTCGGAACCAGAGCAACAGGCTCTCCGGGATTTTCTGGATGAGAATCTGCGGAAAGGCTTCATTCGGCCTTCCCGGCGGGGGCGCCCATTCTGTTTGTCAAGAAGAAATCGGGGGAGTTGCGGCTCTGTAATGACTATCGAGAACTCAACAAGATCACGGTTCGAACCGCTACCCCCTCCCCTGATCCCCGAGCTGCTGGAGCGAATGCGGGGAGCCAAGGTGTTCACTAAACTGGATTTGAGGGGCGCCTATAACCTTGTCCGGATTCGCCAGGGTGACGAATGGAAGACGGCTTTCCAGACCAAGTGGGGCAGTTTCGAATACCTGGTGATGGGATTCGGTTTGTGCAACGCTCCAGCCTGTTTCCAACATTTCATGAATGACATTTCCGGGACCTGCTACATCGTTATCTGGTGGTCTAGCTGGATGACCTGCTGATTTTTTCTCCGGATCAGGCGACCCATGACCGCCATGTCAAGGAAGTGCTCCAGTGACTGAGAGCCCACGGGCTCTATGCTAAGCTGGAGAAGTGCTTTTGATCTGCGGGAGGTTGACTTTCTGGGCTACCGCATCTCCCCAACGGGCATTGCCATGGATGACACCAAGGTCCAAGCTGTGGCTGACTGGGCAGCTCCGGCCAGCAAAAAGGACATTCAACGATTCCTGGGCTTTGCCAACTACTACAGAAAGTTCATTCCTGACTTTGCCAAGTGGGCTGATCCTATCACCCAGTGTTTGCGGGGAAAGGTGCCGTTCCGGTGGACGCCGGAGGCGGATGTGGGGTTCCGCAAGTTAAAGCAGCTGTTCACCACCCAGCCGCTTCTGCAGCACCCCAACCTCCGCACCCCTTTCATCGTGCAGGCCGATGCTTCCGATGTGGCGGTGGGAGCGAACCTGTTACAGCCCAGGGGGACGGACTTGTTGCCCTGTGCCTACTATTCCCGGCAGCTGACGGCTCCGGAAAAGAACTATACCATTTGGGAGAAGGAACTTTTGGCCATCAAGGTGGCTTTCGAAGTCTGGAGACATCTGCTTGAAGGGGCCAAATTCCCGGTGGAGGTTCACACCGACCACCGGAATTTGGAACACTTGAAGTCCCAGCGCAAATTGAACCAGAGGCAACAGAGATGGTCCCTGTTCTTTGAGAGATTCAATTTCCGCATTCACTATGTGACCCCCAAGCAGACCAAGCAAGCTGATGCGTTGTCGCGGAAACCGCAGTACGTTCGTGGTGGCGAGGGGCTTTCTGAGGCCCGTCTCCTGAAAGCGGAGAACTTTGCTGCGGCCCGGGCGGCTCCTGTGAACCCTCCGTTGGCTCCGCCGGCCCCTAAGGACAAGAGGCCTTTGAGTGAGCGGGTCCAGGCACGCCAACGGACCGATCCCTGGGTGCAAGAACAGCTGACTAAGGGGGTGCAAGCCCCTTTCCAGGTAAAGGACGGGGTACTTTACCACCGTGACTCTGTTTATGTTTCCCCCGGGCCCGAGAGGGAGGACATTCTCAAACTGTGCCATGATAGTCGGGCTGCCGGCCACTTCGGGCTGTTCAAGACCCTGCAATTGGTCTTAAGGGATTTCTGGTGGCTTAAGGTGCGGAGGGATGTGGAGGACTATGTGGGCTCTTGCCCTGTGTGTCAGCGGGCCAAGAACCCGGGGGGCAAGCCGGCCGGTTTGCTCCAGCCGCTTCCCACCCCTCCGCTCCCTGGAAGATGATTTCGGCTGACTTCATCACAGACTTGCCCAAGTCCAAGGGCTTCACCACGATCCTGGTCGTGGTGGACTGTTTCACCAAGATGGGACACTTCATCCCCTGTGTGGGGGTGCCTACTGCCAAAGAGACTGCTGATATGTTTGTGCAACATGTGTTCCGGCTGCATGGCCTGCCTCAGAGTTTGGTGACCGACCGCGGCACCCAGTTCACTTCCCAGTTCTGGAAGGCTGTCCAGAAGTTGCTGGGGATTGATGTGCGGATGTCCACGGCCCATCACCCCCAGTCTGACGGCCAGACCGAAAGGGTCAATGCCACCTTGGAACAGTACCTGCGGTGCTATGTCAACTATCAGCAAACCAACTGGGCGTCCTTGTTGTCTCTGGCGGAGTTCGCCTACAACAATGCGACGCACGAATCCCTCAAGGAGACTCCTTTCTTTGCCAACTATGGACACCATCCTCGTTTCTACCCTCCGGTGGACCCGTCCGGAGGGGCGTCGGAAGCGAAAGATTGGCTTCAGGAGCTTACTGCCTTGCAAGACTTGCTGCGCACTCAATTGGACCATGCTAAAGCGGATTACAAGCGGATGGCTGACCGGCGGCGCCAAGAGGGCCCTGCGATCCTGGTGGGGGATAAAGTTTGGCTGTCTACCAAGAATCTGCCCACACAGAGGCCTAGCCGCAAGTTGGATGTTCGCTTTTTGGGGCCTTACACTGTTTTGGAGAAGGTGGGGCCTGTTTCTTTCAAACTGCAACTCCCAGCGGACATGAAGATCCACCCTGTGTTTCACCGTTCTTTGCTCCGCCCGGCGAAGGGGGTGCGGCCTGATGTGACGCAGCCGCCGCCTCCCCCTGTGATGCGTGACGGCGAGGAGGAGTTGGAGGTGCAGGACATCCTGGATGCACGTATCCGCTACCGGAAGCTGGAGTATCTCATTGATTGGAAAGGCTTTGGACCGGAAGAGCGTTCTTGGACGCGGGCTCGTGACGTCCATGCCCCGGACCTTGTCGCTCGGTTTCATCGCAAGTACCCTGACAAACCCAAGCCTCGGGGGCGGCCTAGGAGGGGCCCTGAGGGGGGGGGATAGTGTAGCACAGCAGTTCTCGTTTGTGCCTGGAGGGCAGGGGACAGGGCCTGGGGTCCCATTAGCATTAGAACCAGCCGTGCTAGAACTGGATTCTGAGGATGAGCTAGATGACTGGGGCGAAGGGCAGCTTTCCCCGCAAGAGCCTCTTTCACCCACAGAGAGCTTGGCCTGGGAAGAAATGTGTTTTGGTCCAAGGGATGATTCAGATCACCAGGTGCAGTCTGATAGTGATGCAGGGAGTTATGAACACCCGGGAGGGAGATCTTCCCAGGAGCCCCTTGAGGAAGATATGGAACAAAGCGCATGGGAAATGGCTAGGGAGGAAAGCTCTCAGAGAGATAGCAACACAGCTGCCGAAAGACAAGGTCGAACCTTTGATAGGCGACGGAGCATTGAGGCTAGTAGGAGGGATTGGTCCCGAGCCCTAGACCGGCCGAGGTCCGTCAGCAGAGATTGGAGACGAAGAAGCCTAGAGCGTCGAGGACCTCGGCCGAAGGATTAAGTATAGGATCCGTGGGAACGAATCCTCAGTTCTCCGGCCACGTCTTACCTGATTAGGCGTGAAGCGGAGTAGGACCACAAGCTAAGCCGTGGTCATCAAGCCTTGCCTTGTTTTTGCCTTGCCTTGTTCCTGATCCGCATTGGTTTGCGGAGCCTTGCCTTGTTTCCTGATCCGCATTGGTTGCGGAGCCCTGCCAAGCTTTTCGTTTATTTGCTACGTTACTTTGGACATTCTTGCTTCAAGCCTTTTGGACATTCACTTCATATTGGACTATATATTCTTTGGAACTGTTTTTATATTCAATAAAGTAGTTAGCCTTCAGTACGTCTCTGTGTGTGTGATTAAGGGGCCCGCCAAGTCCGTGCATTGTGACACTCAAGTCAATAAGTTTTCCCAGTTTTTTTTCTGGTAAAATTAGATGTTTCGGCTTATATTCATGTTGGCTAAACTAAATAACTTATACTCGAGTATATACGGAAATTCATTTCAAAAGCTTTAAAACTCTTCTTCCTCATCTGTGTGAGTGCAGGAGAGAACATGGCTTAATGGAAACTCCGGGGGAGGCTGATACAATGTTTCAGTATGATACTTGAATACAACAATTTACCAATAGATGACAACAAAAGTGCAGAGACCTTTACGTTTCTGGAGTGTGACAATTTTGGTTTCCTAGAATCAACCAATACTCTGCAAGCCACTTTGATAGAGATTTTTCTGTTGAAACTCTTTTAATTATTCCTGTTTGGTATCAGAAGTTTTGCTGTTTGTCAGTGAATATATGATATTTTTCCACTAATACATTATTTAGAATGAAGCCTAGTTTAATTTAAGTGAAGTAATTACCTGAAAGATGTTTGTAGTTTTCTTTTTAGCTCCTGTTCTATCTCCACAGTAATCCAACACTTGTATTTCCTTTTTCATACATATGCTTTGCCAGGACAAGAAACAATGGAGTGCTTAAAAAAGCAGTTTTCATATCTATTAATACTTTCAGACTCCTTCGTCTGACCTATGTGCCCCATAGGTGTCTTTTGAAAGCCTCCAGGACAGTGGTTCTCTACCTGTGGGTCGCCAGATGTTTTGACATTCAACTCCCAGAAATTCTAACAGCTGATAAACTGGCTGGGATTTCTGGGAGTTGTAGGCCAAAACACCTGGGGACCCACAGGTTGAGAACCACTGAGAAGACTGGCAGCATATTCAGCCCCTGGGGGAAGAAAATTGGCCACCTGGCACACTGTGTTTCTGTCAACACAATGGAAACAAATTTTGCCTTTCTGGCTTCATTTTCTTGATGTAGAATAATTGTCATAATTCTTAAAAGGGCTGTTTCATTCCTGTTTCTTTTAATGTAAGCATACAGATGTGTACAGAGCAACAATAGAGCAATGCATGGAATGATAGATCTTAGTACACTTGTCAGTGTTTTGTACAATGTGCCTTCCCTTTCTTTTCATTTGATTCTTAACTATTTGCACACCACCCTCCAAAGTAGTTTCCTCATCATTGAAGCCGATTTGGGGACCCTTGAGATGTGGGGAGGAAGAGCAATATACTCTGTTGAAAGAGTCTGTTCTTGTTGGGCATGGTCACAGTTGGATACAATCTATTCCCCATAATGGCCTATTTTGCTGCTTGCACTGTAGGAATAGTATCCGCTGTTTGTACAAAAGTCTTGTAAGCAGAGACTCCCCATTTACTTAGCTATAAGAATGCCCATCATGTCAAATGGAACATGATTTCCCTGCTGTGATGTAATAGGACAATTTAGGAAATGTACTTCTGCTTTGATGATGGCTTGAATTTGAAATGCATTATATTTGTTGTTGTTATTATATGCCATCAAGTCAGTTCAGCTTATGATGACCCTATGAATGAGAGCTCCAGGAAACACATTATTAAGACCCCTGCTCAGATCTTGAAGATGCAGGACCATGACTTCCTTGATTGAATCTAACCACCTGGAATATGTTCTTCCTCTTTTCCTATTGTCTTCTACTTTGGCAGGCATTATTATCTTTTGAAGTGAGTCATATGACCTCAACGTATGTCCAATGTATGACAAGACAAGGCAAATCAGGAGACAAACGTGGTTCCTTGCTTTGCTTGTTTTAAAAAGTTGCTATGAGGGCTGGCCTTCCTCAGGGACTACAATAAAAATACAAACATAATTCCATTTAATACATTAACAAGGACAACACAAAATAAGTTACAGTCTCTAAAAACATATAGAATGCATTATTCTACATAGCATACATGTTCATACATTTATTCAGAAATTTCTAGACTTGTGTAATACCTCAGTTTACTTGCCATATCTTCCACAATCATCCTTATATCAAAGGCTTATATAATTTAGACCAGTGGAAGACATAAATAAACATACAGAGTAATTGTATTAAATATCCCTGAGACCCATTTCAGAGGAATCTTTGATTCTTTTATCTCCAGAATACCTGAGTTCGTGCATCATCCAAGGGTGATAGTCTCTAGTAGTGTAGTGGGCTTTTAAAAACAAATCAAGCAAGCGACTATCACAGTGGTTCCTAACCTTTTTATGATCAGGTACCACTTTGATCACTCCAACATTAGTACCAAAAGGGTTACGAATCAGTTTTTGGTCAACTTTAGATTCAGTTTGGTTATTTGGGGTGCTGATTCAGAAAATTGCATTGGATAGACCATATCAGCTCTAGTTTCCAATGCAGAACATATGCCACCCAGTAGTCTCCATCTGCTCACCTACAGAAAACCATATTTAATAAGTCTTGGCACTGTAAGAGGGTTTCGCAAGACCAGTTGCTCTCATTGCAACAGTGTAATAATGATGAGGCAGCAGACCATATTTTAGTTCTTGCGGACCACAGGTTGGGAACCACTGATCTATCAACATAGGGACCTTTGTCTCTTGATTTGCTTTGACTTTTCATATGTGCTCCTCAGTTCTCACATTTGTACAGTGTATGTTAGCCTCAGTTTAATAATTTTGGCTCCTAGAGAGCGTTTAGGCTTGATTTGTGCTAGTGCTCATTTATTTGTCTTTTTGGCAGGAGATGGTACATTTCGTGAGTCTGGTTTTTCCTGCCATTTTTCATTATTGTCCAGCTTTCTTCACTGTCCATCATTTATATCAGTCTATAGAAATACCGTAGCATGGATTGTTTTGATTTTGGCGTTCAGTGATATGTTCACAGTTGGGGATTTAATCTATTTCCAGTTTCCTCTGATTTATTTTAGTATATTATCCAGCCAAGGTACAGAAAATCTTTAACAATGTCAATTTCAATATATTGTCCACTTTAGGTAGGTAAATCTGTGGCCATCATTTTTGTTTTCTTTATATTTAGCCATAGCCTTTCTTTTGCACTTTAAAACATTGAGTATAAAAGTTTGGATTTGAAATGAATCTTGACAGAATAAGGAATGTCATATGGAAGATGCAGAGAATGCTTGAGCCAAGTCTCTTAGCAATTTTAGCTGGACACTTTTAAAAATAGATATCCGATTTACACATGCAGATTTGACAGCTGGAGTCTCCGTATCAGGCTGTAGCCTGACTCTTGTGAGTAGAATGAAATAGTAGAAATGAAATATATTTCAACAGTTCTGAAAAAAAGAATGTAAGTGAAAATTAATCTTTTCTCAGGAAATATAATTCAGGGCTCATTTAATTTTTACTTTTTGAAGAGAGGTTTAACAGTTATGGGTTTAACAGTTACCACAAAAGAGTTCCATCAGATAAGAGGTTGGAACAACTCCCCTGTTAGAGGAAAAGTTAAAATCTTTGTGACAGCTTGAAAAAAAGATTTTTTTTAGTAGTGTCTGAAATTATGCATAATGTGATGAAAGTGAATCTCATAATACTATAGATTGATACCATCAATTGAAAATGAGTGCTGACAGGTTCAGGAAAGAGGAAAGGAGATATTTCTCCAGCAATGGCAATAGCCAGTGTGGACAGTTTAAAAAAGAGTTTGGAAAACATTATGTGAGAATAAAAGTATCAGAGGATACTTGACACGATAGATATGTATATATTTTGTCATGTCAATATATGGACAGTACAAGTGGAAGGGTGCATTTGCACTGATGCCCCCTTGGTAATCTTCACATAGATGATTGTATGAACAGGATGTTGGAATAGATAGATTGTAGGTTTGAGCCAACATGATTCTTTATGTTCAGTAAGTCTGTCTCCTGCGGCTTGGCTGTATCCATTTTTTAAAAGCAGGGTTCCTCTGCTTTCTGACTCCTCATGTTTTATGCCTCACTCTTTCAATTCTTACAGACTTCAGACAAGTTCTATTAATGTGATGAAGAGTCTGTTCATGAGTTCTTACTGCCTATGAAGCTCAGTTTATGCATACATGCACAGTCTTCAGGCATGCCTACATGATAAACAGAACCCTCTCTGAATCACTTCTGAATGTGTACAAAAATTATTTTAGCTTTATCTGCATTCAAAAGTGATGTGTAATGTGCTATTCACGTGTTTCAGTGGCCAAAATACATTTGCAACCTAAAATTACCAGGTTTCCACTTTTCAATCATTTCCACTTTCTGACAGCACTCCAGTCCCTAGCCTGTCAGATGGGCAAGGTTCCTGTGCATAAAATGTAATACCGTATATTTATAAAACTAAAGATACTAGCTGCTGTTTTATTACTTACAATATGTTTTCAGAAAACATCAGGTTTTGTTCAATTTTGAATCAGTTTTGCTGTCTCACAAAGGTCACTTGGAGAACAATCTGCATCAACTATGAAGGGAATATAAAGTATTGAATGAGAACAGGATCAACCTTTTGTGGATATGTACTGAGTATTTGTTGTCCAATGTAGAATCAGAAGCTTAGTATAAAACAATGATGAATTAATTACTGCCTGATTGGTATACGTTTGGGTTGCAGTGTGCACTTTCAGTTACTTGTGTGTGTTTCTAAAGCACTTTGACTTTGGGACAAAAGCCCCCAGTGAAGTTCAGATTATTAACAAATTTATTTGTGAATGATACTCAGTACACTGGGTTGCTCCCCATACAAAAATCAATAATTTTTGGCACAAAAATACGTTTGAAAGACAAAGAGTCAAAACCTAAGCAAACTATTTGGCCCTTGTGATTTTCTTATTGATCTCTGACACTTCTGGAACTAACTGTATTTGTAGTACAAGATTTGGACAATTGCTTCAAGGATGTGCTGTTACGTTGAAGCATCTCTGGCTAAGTAATGAGCCCCAAATAGATGGACAAGATATACTGTTTGCATTATAATTATCAGTGTGGGATTTCAGATCCCCCCCCCTCCATTTTGGAATCCTTTTATTTGCATATATGTACTTAATGAGATATCTTGGAGATGGGACCCAAGTCTGTACAGAAATGTATTTTATACCTTATCTTCTATTCTATAGCATGAAGGCAATTTCACACAATATTTATACATAATTTTGTGCATAACCCA
Source organism: Anolis apletophallus (assembly GCA_030556195.1). Lineage (NCBI taxonomy): Eukaryota > Metazoa > Chordata > Lepidosauria > Squamata > Anolidae > Anolis > Anolis apletophallus. Next base: position 121,430,932 of record JARBWK010000002.1, read on the forward strand.
AAGTGTGTGCACATTGAACCATCAGAAACCAAAGATATCTCTATCCAAGCCGCCCCATTTTGGACATTTTTGGAGCATTTTGGAGTTTCAGATAAAAGATGCTCAACCTGTGTTTATGCTTTCACCATGTGTAATTATGCTGTTCTAAAACTTTCTCAGTTTATTTGTTACATGGTATTTAAGCACAGCAATTTTGGAAGAAAACCAGGGATGCAAAGATGGGATTGATTTTACTTTCTTTCCTTAGTGGACTTTTAACTGCCCATAGAACATGCTTGCTTGCTCGCTTTGATTCGGCATGCCCTCGTCTTTCAAACTTAGGTGAAGCTTTGACCAAAGAAACATTCTCAAGTGTCTGACAGTTGTGATGGCTGTGCAATAACATGATATTATGATGTGAGGATCTGAGAGAATTTGTCACCGTACTGTCAGAGGTCTTGCTGCATCGTTATGTTTTTGCCTTTTAACTGTCAGGATGTCTGACAGAGATGCCATTGTCTTGGCCTGGTATTTGCGGCATTCGTGGGGTGGTTTTTTTTTTTTTTGCATATTCTTGACATTTGCTTGGCAGGCTTTCAGTAAAAACAACTCCTAAATAACAAGATCTTTCTCTAGTTACTCCAGAAACTGAAGTCCATTGTGATGAAGAATCTTTAAGTTTATCTTAAAATAACAAAAAAGAACCCATAACCACAAGTGAAAGAAGCGGAAAATCATTTTGGACTGAAGTTGGCTATTTTCATATTTGATCCTACTTTTATAGCTAGCTGTGTTCCATAAATCAAGCTGTGAACAGCCTTTTACATAAGGCTCCCTTTTCATAACTACATAGCTTATATACACTAGCTTCATTTATTTATTTGCCATATTTATATCCTGCCCTTTCTCAACACCGAAGGGGACTCAGAGCAGCGAACAAAGGCACAATTTGATGCCATACATCACATACATATCCAGCAAATAAAAAGCATATACATTTAAACACCCACTAAAAACGTATCAACAGTAATTTTTTAAAATCACATAATCCAATGCAATAGTCTAGGTCATTCCAGTTATCATTGCACCATTCCATGTTCACATATTGCACTAATCAGTGTTCATAAATATTTAGCAAGCACAATACTTTCTAGAATAAATATGTCATTTATTAGTGATAACTCTCCCTAAAAACTATTTGTATGGAAATTGACACTTATTTTAAATTTATAGTGGTAGATAGAAATATCAAATTGTCAAGGCTTATATGTGAACACGAGGCTTCTTTTTTCATTACAAAGCAAGATTACTAATTGTAATGGGGGGAAATCATATTTGTTTATGACTATGTATGTTCTTCTACAATCCCTTCAGATTAAACTGAAACTTGAATTTGTAACCTAAAATCTGTATTTGCTAAGGATATGCTTGCAATAATTGTGTATTCATGTCTTTCCCAGTTATCAAAACCTTTGACAAAAATGCTCCTTTTTTATCGGAGCCCAATGGAGTCCTCTTTGTTTTTGTCTTCTGTCCAGCTCAGAGATTCTCATATTCTAATCCTCTAGGTGTTTTGGACTTCAATTCCCAGAAGCTCCAGCTGTTTTGGCCAGTGATCAGGGATTCTGGGAGCTGAAGTCTCAAATACCTGAAAGACCAGAGTTTGGGAAATATTGGTCAGCTGGTAGGGCTGTTGTTGTTGTTCTTGTTGTTGTTGGGGGGGGGCAACATTGCACTTCTAATATTAGATTGCAGCAACGTGTCTGTATAAAAATGCAATAAAGTTTGAACTGAGAAAAAGGGGTTTCTCGTCTTTATGATTCTATTTTAGCTGTGTGTACTTATGTACAAGGTAAACAGCTACCTCCAGAAACACCTACTGAACAAATATAAAGAGCAAATCAGAAAGAAAAGGCGAAAGGAAGTTAGACTGGTTCACCAGCTGCTCTTGCATGTTGAAAAAGCCTAGATCTGTGAGGTTTACCACCAAAGTTGAAACCATAGAGAAAGTGGAAACTGTTGAAAGAAAAAACATTCCAAGATACATTTTGGAAGAAATTCTTAAGTGGTTTCTAGAAGATTCAAAGTATTTTGAGTACTTATGGAAGGCTTACAATAAATTGTTGTTTCATTTCACATGTTAATTTTGGATAAAAGCTTGCTGAAATGTATTGAAATGCTCTTCTTTTTGGTGACATAGGAAGGTATCCCTATTCTTTCTATATTACTCTGGTACAAAGGAGTAAAACCAGGGAACATTTCTACTTGATTAACTGAGGTTGGATCTACACTGCCCTATATCTCAGGATCTGAAGCCAGATTAACTGCTTTAAACTGAAGTATGTGAGTCTACACAGCCAGATAATCTGGGATAAAATGATAATCTGGGATCATACCCTGGGTTATAGGGTAGTGTGGAAGGGGCCTGCATCATACCTGTATCTTTTTCATTGTAAAAATGCAGAACTACTAACACTATATTACAAAATCACAGTATTTTTGAAATGCAATTTTGCATTGTATGCTTTCATATGTCTTATTTACTGCTTCTGTGGAAAGTGTGTTTGTTTATTAAATAATACACAGACTCATTTTTCGTAACCTTGTTTATGAGTTTGGTAGTTTAAAATAGCTCCATGAACTCGTGGATTTAAGCTACTCCTGTCTTGAAGGAGCTGCTGTCGATCACAAGCAGAGGTCACTTCACATATTGCAAAATGAGCATTTAGCCCATAGATACCCAGTATGGTATCATGTAACTTGATAGGTATACACTTTTATGAGTGACACACATGTTTACATACTAGAAGTGTCACTGTTGGCCTATAACCATATCAATGCAGTCATAAGAGAGAGTTGTCCCCGTCCCCCCCAGGAGTAGACCACACCAAGGGAAAACACAGTGTGCATGCTAAATTTACAATATGCGAAGTTCTCTTACCTTGATTCTGGTGGATCTGAGATTATTTTTTAAAGTAACACATTCCTGCAAACTTAAACTGATATGTTTGTGTCTGTTGGGAGGCAAGTGCTTACATATTCTGTGCCATTAAGCTTGTTGACATCTTTTCTTATACATAGAATGAAATATGTTTCCATATAGTATGGTTAGAATTTTGGTTTCAAGAGGAATGAATGAAATAAAGGGCTTGTTCATGCAAACAGTAAGAGATGTGCTGAACCAAAAGGGCTGTCAAAACACAGCATCGTTGGGTGCTTTGAAGGTGAGCTTGCTTACCTATGGGGGAAAGGTGTTTGACATGACTGAAAAGCCTGTTAAAAGACTATCAGGCATTTTAGTGTAGCTTTCATAGACCTCAGTCTTGAGGGAAAAGGTTAAGTAATTGATTATTTCATAACTCGCGCTGCTGAAAAGTTCCCCTTCTTTTGTTTCGTAGCATTAGTTTCAACCTTGTTATGAAAAGCTTAACACTCTGGATGAAACTCTCAATACTAATCACATTGCCTCATACCTGAAAATAATTAGCTGAATATTGGAAAAGTAATATACAAACCCAAGAGCAAAACGCTAGATACAAAAATCGATCAAAACGCAAGTCTTTGCATGCCCGGTCCTAAAAATGCTTTCCTATTGGGCCAAGTGCTGAACAAAATTGTCTTGCTATCCTCATCTTTCATACAAAAGACATCTTGCATTACAGAATCCAACTTAAATTACAGTATGAAGCAATGAGGGGAAATGCAGTTGCTCTTTGCTCCTTCTGGATAACAGAAACAAGGAGAAAATGGGGAAATAACAGTTACAAATGTTTCTAATCGCAGAGCAATTTTCAGAATAGATGATGGTCTGTAAGAGAGTTCTGATAGTCTTTTCAGGCTGAAATCTGCTGCAGTGATAATAAGACACTATAACAAACAGCAAAATGCACTGATACTGTTGTGTTCATATTTCTCTGTCAGTTATATTAGCTGCCACAAATTTGTCTCCTAGAATAATAGCAGATTGCTACATACCTTGAACCACATTATGAGTCTTTCCTTTCTGTCTGCTTCTAGGAAGATAAGGTAGAGATACACAGAAAGCCGATGAAAAGCAACTTAATTCAGGCTGAGTTCATGAATCAGTGAATTAATGCAAGCATATGATAGAGAACTTTCAACAAAGCAATAGCTTCAAAATATTTGTTCCAAGTGGAGCTCTTGGATTTGGAAAGAAAAAAAATAAATGCCACTTTTTGTATATTTGCTTCTCCAAGACTCCTATCAACTTATGGTGACCCCATGAATTTCATAAAGTTTTCTTAGGTGAAAAATACTCAGAGGTGGTTTTACCAGTTGTTTCCTCTGAAATATATCCTACAACACCTGATATTCATTGGCAGTCTCCCATCCAAGTACAAATCCAGACTGGCCTTGCTAAGCTTTCAAAATCATATGGAATCTGGTGCTTTTGTGATATTTAAATGGGGGTATCTTACTAGGTTAAAATGGCTTTGACTTCCCTTGGGAATCTCTCTATCACATGGCTTAAATGACAGATTTGGTAAGCTATAATAAATAAGTCATATTAAGTAGAACAGATCACTTAGACATAGGAATATGAAAGTGACTGTTAAAGTGTAATTTAATTTAGTTATTATTTTAGTTTTGTAAACAACAAATCAAGAGTTTTACCATTAAATTTTGTAGGTTAGATTAGTTGATTTAAATGTTTAAATTTCATTGAAAATTTGCCACTGTCTGAGAACATTATATTTACCCAAATATAAAATCTTATATATTTTAGTTGGCTTTTTCCAAAGCATTAATTTTAAGTGCCTGATTGCTGCCACAAACGTGCTGATCGGGAGAATAAAAAGGTCACTGGAGCTCTGGGTAAAAGGTTATCTCAATTTGTGTCCTCTTCCCAACTTTGGCTATCTGATGTAACTACTGTGGCTGTTATTTTGTACACATGTTCTCGGCCTCGTTTTATGTTCTAGTGTAACTACTGTGGCTGTTATTTTGTACACATGTTCTCGGCCTCGTTTTATATTCTAGTTCTCTAGAATTACTTATATTCAAATGGTGATATTATATCTAAGTAGATTAGTAAAATCATACTTGTACCTATAAAATCAAAAGTTTAGGAACTTGCTAATTCTGATTCAGGTTAATGCAGGCCAAGGCAACCTTAGCATAGCCTTGAACTTCATTAACCAAAGTTAGGAATCCAGAGCAAACTGCAACTTTGGGCCCATATAAACAGTTGGGTCAGTTCCGATATTTACAGGGCCATCCGTATTCTCCAAACTCAGGCACCCTAGCAACACAAGATGACACTCACCCCCCCCCCCCCCCCGGGACATGTTGGGAAATGAATGCGACAGCTGAATGCGACAGCTGGACAAAGAGGCAATCAGAAGAGTGAGGGGGAAGAGGAGGAAACAATTATTTCTCTTCCCTCTCCTCTGGTGCCCTAGCTAACATCACTCAAGGTAATGAATGACTGACACTAGCCATGTCATATCCCTGGCTGCTGCAGTGAGGGGAACAAGGGGGAAGTAATGGTGGCCATCAAGTGGCAATGAACTGGGTTCAGCACCACTGGATGATCAGGACTCCTTCACACCTCTGCAATGGCTGGAGGAGTAGCAATCTAAACAATTCCAGGGCTGACCTCGCATTTGCCTCTCCGGGGTAAATGATCAGTATGGATTCACCCTATGTGAGTATGGAATGAACTAGCCTGCAATATTCAGTGAGAACTTGGTTTCTAATATTGGCATGTGTTTGCCATTTGCTTCAGTTGTAATGTTCAGTTAGCATTCATTGCTGGTGAAGATGGATTATTTACTGCCAATAGCACAAATCTATGTTTTGGTAAGGAAATTCCTTCTCTTTTGTGTAACAGGTCATATTTAAGTTACTTTCAAGATGATGTTCTCTATAACAGAGTTTGAGAAGGACCTTTTGAATTCTGTTGCAGTTGAAACTCCTCTTCTTTGATGGGAAATGGAGCATTGATTAAACGAATGGGTGTGATAAGAAGGTATCTTGTGTTTTAGGCACCATGTCGACATTATGTAATTATGGCAGGAATATATGGGGAAAGAACAAGATACAAGCACTTGATGTTCTCTAGACGAAAGAACATAATAGATCTTCTACTTTTATGGGCAGGAGTATGGGGACAGTAATTTTGCTTAGACATTGGTCAGATTGGGTCTTTATCAACAGCCCCTTTGGCAGCAACAATAGGGTGTTTTTTTTATCCTGTCCTGCTTTTATGTAGCCAATCTGATCCGCAGAGAAGAGGAGTGAATTTGCTAACACAGCTGTCATTTTTCCTTTTCAAGGTGTCTTTCTTTCTTATTTGTTCAAATGTTAAGTTGTTGGACATGCATGCCTTATTTAATACTGCAAAAGCAATGCCAATTGAAGACCTTCTGTCGCATTCAGACGCCACTTAAACAACCAATTACAAGTAGGTGTGAAAAAGAGTTTATTGTCCACAAATCACCGTGCTTAGAAAGCACTTAAAAGACTAAATTAGTTCAAATAAAGTAGCCTACTTTGGCATAAAACAAACAGTCTTTGTGAGCATCAATACACAGGAAAAACACAAAAGAAGCAAGATAAAACGCAGAGTCGGAAAGGAGTCCTGGGTCGTCACGGATAGGCAGTCCTAAGGGTTGAGCATCAGGCGTAGTCACAGATACCGGGTCAAACGGAGGAGGCAAGCCAAAGGTCCAGAGCAGCAGCTAATGCATGGGAATAATTACACAACATCACCCCTGCAAACAGCCCACATTCCACCCCCTTCCGTACTATACCCCATTCTTGCAGGCAGTCAGCATCTGGCACTCACAGTAGTTCAAAGGATTTCAAACCTCGCCAAACGTACGGGCAGCAGCGAATGAAACACAAAAGTTGTAGCAACCCCGTTCTCATTCGTGCCGGGGGGGGCAGGGGGCTGCCCCGGGGGTCCCGCTTGCATTAGGGCCCATTGAGGCTGATGGGGAGGCAGATGAAGGGGATGATGAGGCAGCTGGGCCTTCATCTCCCACGGGGAGTTTGGAATGGGATCACGGCTGGCCTGATGGGTATGAAGGTTGGGAAAGTCAGACCGACACTGATGGTGCTGATTCAGATAATCGGTATGAGAGACCAGGTGGTTTCAGTTCGCAAGAAAGGATCAGAGAGATAGCGGAGGATGAGCCCATGGAAGCTGAAGGGAAGTCAGGCTCTCATGAAGATAGCGACCCAGGTGCTGGGAGACAAGGACGGAGCTTTGATAGGAGACGGAGCATTGAGTCCAGTAGAAGGGAATGGCACCGAAGCCTAGAGCGCCGAAGGAGCGTGGAGGCCCGTAGCACAGATTGGCGCAGAAGCCTAGAGCACCGTAGGTCTCACCAAGGGAATTAAGTATAGGATCCGTGGGAACGGATCCTCAGTTGCTCGGCCACTTCTGATCTGAAGGGAGTGAAGCGAGTGAAGATCCACGGAGCCAGGACTGGGGCTCGTGTTGACCAAGAAGTTTCTTGGGCCTTTGATTCCATGAACTTTGCCTTGTTTGAATTGCCACGGACCAAGTCTGTTTGATCTGCATTGCTTTTGCGGAAACTTTTGCCAAGCTTTTGCCTTTGGATTGACTTCAGAACTCTGAACCATTTGATTGAACTTTTTGATACTTTTTTGGACAATTTACCTTTTCACCTGTTTTCTATTATTCAATAAATAGTTAGCTGATTAACGTCTCTGTGTGTGTGATTAAGGGGCTGGGCCGAGACCCTGCATCGTGACAAAAGTACAACAATGAAATCCCCCAAACTCTTCCCACAACCCCAGCTGGAACAGCAGCATGCCAGCCCCCCAAAAAACAAAGCAGATTTCCCAATTCACATTACTCCGTACAGGATTCAAGATACAGGATACAAGACACAGCACTCAAAAGTCACAAGTCCCAAATGCAACACCTTGCCAGCTGCAGGCTTAGCTGCTGTTGCCTCAGCAGCTGCAGACCTCTCCAAGTGTTCCATCTCCTGTCAAGACTTAGGTCTCCCCAGCAGTCATCAGGATAGCCTGAGGGCCATTCATTGTCACACAACACACGGGTGGGGGTCCTTATCAAGTAAACTCAAACACACACAAGTAGCTAAACCTAAATCTATGGGAACATAAACATGTGTCGCCCTCCAGGACACTTGGAAACCTCCCTTGATAAACCACACGTTCAGCTGAGGTACAACAGGTTTATTTAGAATAACTGATTATAGGGAAGAGGCTAGAAGTCAAGCTAAGATGCCTTTAAAGTGGCACCGGTAAAATAGCAGCACTGTTCAATGGTAGCAGCAATTGAATATAGTCCCGTGGCAACCAGGGATCAAGCAGGATACAAAAGGCAAAGTCTTTCTGTAGCAATCAGGAACAAAACAATAAGGCAAACGGAGGCCCAAGCGGGCTAGATCCAAAGCAACCAGCGAGCTGGCAGTAAAGTCTTGAGCAGGAAGGCCGCAAGGCCCGTTCAGGAGTCCATGATCAGGGGATGCAATAGTTGGCTTGAGATGATCTGCCTTTCCAAGACCAAACGGTTATAGTGTCCAAACCCTTTGATCTATTGACGTGACTGCGTCAAACATCATGGTTCTCATGATGGGCTGCATCTGCTGTTTAGGTAAACCTCAGAGGCAAAGTATGTGCTCCCAATTAGTGCCCACATCTGTGAAGAGCAGGCAATGGAGCTCCTGATCCCAAGCGCATCTGCTTATCGCTAGGAATAACAGTCGCGGCCTTGACTGTTTGAACCGGTCTGCATTGTGCTAAGTTCACTTGGGAAAGGCAGACAGACTTAGAGGATTTTTGGGTGCCAACATGGCTGCAGTGTGGTTCTGGGGAAACTGAGGCCTGGAGCCTGACAACATGTCACCTCTGCGTAGCCTGGAACAAATACTACAGCTCTGGAGTACATATACTGCTAATGCAGTCTGCCAATGCTCTTAGATGTAATATACAGACATACATCAGGGGCACTAAATGCAATACCCAATATATATGATAGCAACCCAAAGGAATATAAGGAGAGTGCAGGAACACCGGCCCCAAGGCACCAAGGCCACCACTGAGGAGTGAACACAACAGACCATTTTGGACCTGGTGGAATCCCTCCACATTTGTGATGTTCATGATTGATGATAAATAGATTCTTCTACCATGTATTGCACCACCAATACTGCTTATATGTTGACTCCTAAATGCCCTGATGAAGCTGAATATTAGTTAGCAAAACGGGACTAGGGATCCTCCCAAGTGCCTACTCCACCCGTTGGCGTTTGTGTTACCATTTTGAGAGCAGCCAGCCTCACAATTGGGCCTCTATCTGGAATTGACTGGCAAAGGTGTATTGGTGCTTTTTAAGGTTTATGTCAAACCTCTTGGGGTTCACAATATTGGCCTGTGACCCAATAAACATTTTGATATTATTTGAATACTCCCTGTGTACTCCTTGGATCTGATTGAGTACATCTCCGGTGCTGCCCGTTATTTCCTGGAAGGATATATAGGACCTGTGTGTTTTGCACACGGCTGGACATGCTGGGGATTGGGCTTCCTAGCAAACCAGACACACGGAGGTGGAGGGGGCCTCAGTAGCCATCAGCCTGAGCCCCCACGACAAACTCAGACCTAGTGAACTAGGCGCCCACCCGATGGGGGTTCCTGTGATGATTATATTTGTACCATTGGGGTGCTTTCATCCACACACACGAGGGGAATCAAAAAAACACACACCCCCTATGGCGCTCCTATGATTGGTTTTCCTAGATCGACCCAGAGCACATGACATGGATCTGTCGCAACCATCCACCATTCGGCAAATCAATTACTCGGGTCTGGAGGAGACGCGGAAGCGGCAAGGATTGGGTGTTTGCCGAGTGATTCCACGCTCGGCAACCGCTGCTTCGGTTTCCCTCCTCCCCTTCCCCCAGCGGGAGTATCATCATTTGAGTTCCCATAGCTCAGGGCTGTCCAACTGGCGGCCCTGGGGCCGTACACGGCCCCCCAGCCTGTTGGCTCCGGCCCCAGCTATGCCCCCGGCCGCCATTTTTATTTTATTTTTTTAAAAAAAATTTAAATGGCGGCCGGGGGGGGAGGCGGGGCAGGGAGGAGGAAGTGAGCCAGCTCCTCCTCCCTGCACCGCCCTCTTTTTCCCTCTCTCTCCGCGCCGATGCAAAGGGGTCTGCATCGGCGCCGGCGAGAAAGGGAAAGGGGCAGGCAGGAGGAGGAAGAGAGCCGAAGCTCCTCCTCCCTGCACCGCCCTCTTCAAGGCCCTCTCCCCCCCGATGCCTTGGAAGGGAGGGGGAAGGGCGCCTCCCTCCCTTCCAAGGCATCACGGCAGCGGGCGAAAAACTCCCCGCCAGCCTGGATGGCTGGCGGGGGAAGCGAGCGGCGCTCACCCCCCCCAGCCAGCCAGGCTGTTTGGGTTTTTCCCCCACCCGGCTGCTCAGAGAGACACAGGTGCCGGGCAAAAACCTCTCCCCCGGCCTGGAAGGTTGGCGGGAAAGCGAGCGGCACTTCTCGCTTCCCCACCAGCCATCCAGGCTGGCAGGGGTTTTTCCCCAGCTCCCGTGTCCCTCTGCTCAGAGAGACACAGGAGCCGGGCAAAAACCCTCCCGAAGCCTGGAAGGCTGGCGGGAAAGCGAGCGGCGCTTCTCACTTCCCCACCAGCCATCCAGGCTGGCAGGGGAGTTTTCCCCCAACTCCCGTGTCCCTCTGCTCAGAGAGACACAGGAGCCGGGCAAAAACCCTCCCCGAAGCCTGGAAGGCTGGCGGGGAAAGCGAGCGGCGCTTCTCGCTTCCCCCACCAGCCATCCAGGCTGGCAGGGGAGTTTTCCCCCAGCTCCCGTGTCCCTCTGCTCAGAGAGACACAGGAGCCGGGCAAAAACCCTCCCCGAAGCCTGGAAGGCTGGCGGGGAAAGCGAGCGGCGCTTCTCGCTCCCCCACCAGCCATCCAGGCTGGCAGGGGAGTTTTTCCCCAGCTCCCGTGTCCCTCTGCTCAGAGAGACACAGGAGCCAGGCGAAAACCCTCCCCGAAGCCTGGAAGGCTGGCGGGGAAAGCGAGCGCGCCTCTCACTTCCCCACCAGCCATCCAGGCTGGCAGGGGAGTTTCCCCCAGCTCCCGTGTCCCTCTGCTCAGAGAGACACAGGAGCCGGGCAAAACCCCTCCCCGTGGCCTGGAAGGCTGGCGGGGAAAGCGAGCGGCGCTTCTCGCTTCCCCCACCAGCCATCCAGGCTGGCAGGGGAGTTTTCGCCCAACTCCCGTGTCCCTCTGCTCAGAGAGACACAGGAGCCGGGCGAAAACCCTCCCCGAAGCCTGGAAGGCTGGCGGGAAACCGAGCGGCGCTTCACGCTACCCCCACCAGCCATCCAGGCTGGCAGGGGAGTTTTCGCTCAACTCCCGTGTCCCTCTGCTCAGAGAGACACAGGAGCCGGGCAAAAACCCTCCCGAGCCTGGAAGGCTGGCGGGGAAAGCGAGCGGCGCTTCTCGCTTCCCCACCAGCCATCCAGGCTGGCAGGGAGTTTCCCCCAGCCCCGTGTCCCTCTGCTCAGAGAGCCACAGGAGCCGGGCAAAAACCCTCCCCGAAGCCTGGAAGGCTGGTGGGCAAAGCGAGCGGCGCTTCTTGCTTCCCCCACCAGCCATCCAGGCTTGCGGGAGGGTTTCCCTGGGTGACGTTAGGCTGGGTGACGTCTGGCGTCACCCAGCCTAACGTCACCCAGGAAACCCTCCTGAAAATGGGCGGGCCTCGCAGGAGGCCGGCCACGCCCCCGGGAGCAGCCACGCCCCCGGGAGTGGCACGCCCCCCGCTCACTGATCACCTGCGGCCCCCCACTGCCATAGCTTCTCCCGGCGCCAGGATGACAGCAGCGTGACCCAGGACTCGGCCACGCTGCGCACCACTCGGCGCTTCCCATACGTGCTGGTGGTAAACAGAACAGATGACGACATACGGGAACCAGCGGCGGCGGACTCTGCTCATGTGAACTTTTATGCCTTGTTGGATTTAGCCTTCTGTATTTTACTGTATTTTCCTTATTTTTTCCACATGGTCTGTTGTGTTCACTCCTCAGTGGTGGCCTTGGTGCCTTGGGGCCAGTGTTCCCGCACTCTTCCTATATTCCTTCGGGTTCCTATCATATATATTGGATATTGCATTTAGTGCCCCTGATGTATGTCTGTATATTACATCTAAGAGCATTGGCAGACTGCATTAGCAGTATATGTACTTCGGAGCTGTAGTATTTGTTCCAGGCTACGCAGAGGTGACATGTTTATGTTCCCATAGATTTAGGTTTAGCTACTTGTGTGTGTTTGAGGCCATTCATTGTCATCAGAGAATCCCAAAAAGGTGTCACTGCTTGTGGGTTCCTCGCACACAGCTGAACCTCCCGCACCCTGGCCCAGTCCATCTCTGGCTCTTCATCCGAAGTACTCCCTTCACTCTGACTCCCATCCTCCCCAGGGAAGCCCTCAAAAGACTCCTCATCAGTAGGATCTGTAAGTATTTGCCTTATTATTTTGCACTGAGAGATCTGATCTGCACTTTGTTCACGAGTAAACCTTTTGCTTCCCTTCTGAGGCATAAAATGGCTATCATCAGCCCCACCCATTTCCATACTACTGCTAGATGCTGAAGAATCAGTCCCACCCAACTCTCTACTAGCAGGAGCAGCAAGAGCCTCAGGCGCCACTACAACACCTTCAGTGTGACATTCTCTGTCTTTGGCAATTATGATGTTTTGATTGAAGGCTTTGGAATTTGATTGTTTCCCCTTTGCACAAACTGTTTCCACTTTTGTATATTATATTTCCAGTGCTAATTAAGATTGCATTTTACATATACAGTGGTGCCTGAGTTTATTTCTTAGTAGCAGCTTTCCCTAGTGTACACTTCCAGAGCTGTCACAGATTTCAATCCAAAATGATTTTGCTAATTAAAGGTTTGTGTCTCTAATCATCACTGAAATGCAGTCACTTGTACAAAGGATTCTCTCTATGTCTACCTGGAGAGATGTCGTTCATTACAGAACAGATAATGAATTATACTGTGTATTGTTAAGCTTGCTGAGCAATTAAATGAGATAGGAGATAATTAACCACATTGGAAGAAGACCAATATATCTGCAAAAGTCCTGGAAATGGGTAACAATTTGTCAACATTTCAAAAGTTTAGTTTTGCATAGTGCTCCATGGAGGATATACGGATGCTTGTCACTACACTGTCATGTTATTTTAGCAAAGCTAGTTATGGAAAATTTATGTAGGCTTTAGCTGCTACCCGAAATGAAGCTGTGTTCAAGCATCTTCCACTGCACCTGCATACAGTTTTAGTAGACAGTGACCCCTCTCTTGATACCAGCTGCCACTCATGAGCCATCAAATGGAGATGCAGCCCATCCATTGTGCTGAGATCTCACTCCATGGGCTGATGAATTATTCTCTGTCATGCACAAGGGACGGGAAAGCCATCTAAACCATATTTGAAAAGTAGCACTTATCTGTTTTCTACTTTTTGTATTAATAGAGCAAAGGTTCATAGGGACATCCAACAAGAGCAAGTTGTGGTGGAAAGGCTGAAAACAACTTTGGTGTGTAGACTTCACTGAATGGATCAGATATGGGCAGATAAAAGAAAGACCACTAAGGGGCCTGGATTTAGAAAAGTATATAGTTTAAATTGCTTAGAAATACAAAGCATGCATGCAAAACTATTGTTTCTAGGTCTTGGGGGGTGTTGCTGCAAAAAGCATATCAATCCAGTACAGTGCAATACAGTTTAGTACAATACAAGCCTTGATTTTATCATTTGTGTGAAATGCATGTTACCAAGTTAATACTCATGGCTTATCAAAAACCCCTGTGTAAAATATGTCTGTCTGCCTCCGCAGGTATGTCAAAGCTTCCGTATTTTCATGAGTCTTTAAAATTTGTTTTAAAATCCTTGATCATATTATGTCTCTTAACAAAAATAATAAAAAATCAACATGTTTATCAGACTTAAATATTACCTTCTGATTGACTTCTATACAGACTGCATATTTTAAAACTTTGATTTTGCTTTGATTTTCTGTGTTTGGACAGAAACATCCCAATGAAGAGATATCAGTAACCATTTATTCCTTTTTCTTTGAATGTTTAAATGCTGTATTTCAAAATTATTATCCAAAGGTTGGCATTTGTTATGGCTTTACCATTCCAAATATTGAAATATAAATGACATATCCATAAATAATGACAAAAGTTGAATAATTTTACCAGTAAATTTCCTTCTTGGTAAAACTGTTATGTCATTTTTGATTAAAAGGAGCAGTATTAATTTATAGAATCCATAATCTTGCAGTAGCTTGCCACGGAGTATGATTTGCTAGATTTAACAAATGTAGTGATTCCAACAATATTTTAGAGAAGACATGAAGGAGATTCTAGACTTTATTAGCCTATTGCAGTGGTTCCCAACCTGTGGTCTGTGGACCACCAGTGGTCCGCAAGAACGAAAATATGGTCTGCGGCCCTATTGCTACTACATTGTTGCAATGAGAGCTACTCGTCTTGCGGAACCCTCTTATAGTGCCATGCCTTATTAAACATGGCTTTCTGTGGGCAAGCAGATGGTGACTACTGGATGGCATATGTTTTGCATCAGAAAACTAGAGCTGATATGATCTATCCAATGCAATTTTCTGAATCAGCACCCCAAATAACCAAATCTAACCTAAAGTTGACCAAAAATGGATTCATAACCCTTTTGGTATTAATGTCAGAAAGCGATTCCTGGTCAAAGTGGTCCCTGGTAAAAAAAAAAAAAAGGTTGGGAACCACTCGCCTATTGTTTTAACTTCTCAAGACATTTAACCTTTGTGTCAACGGCCTAAATTCAATACAGTCCCAGTTGTAGAACTTACTTGTTAATTTATTAGGTTATAGTCAACTAAATGCATTTAGTCTTACTGAGACTTAAAAAACTGGATTGTGGCCGTAGAAATTCCACTGAATGAAATTGCCTAACAAAACTAACTCAGAACATTTTATATATCCAGACAATGTGATTACGCTGTTTCAGGCCATTTTCCTGTAAACATATGCAATTTTATAATCTGTTAAACAAATATCTTTAAAATATATCACTGGGCTTTATTAGCAGAAGTTCACAAAAGTGGGCTAGTCTTCTGGAACCAGCTATTAGTCACTAATCTCATTTTTCTCTGATGTAGTTAGATTTTACACCTTCATGCCATCTTGTAGAGAACTCCCAAGCAGAGGCCGTCTCTTTTTCAGTGTCTACAAAGCTCAGCTCAGAGGGAGACACTAATCACTTCCTTCTGCCAAGTTCTTAGGAGCTCACTATCTAGCAAATAAACATCAATTTTCTTCTTTTTCCCTACAGGTTGATTCATGGAGGGCAACTGTTGAATGGATTAGCAGGCCCAACCGTAAGCAGCGCTGCTCCATTCCTTTCTACAACATGGTTTTCACCCGATGAGCGTGCCACTGCTACAGCTGTTGCATCTTTGCTCGTTTACCTTGGTGGTGCATGTGCATTTTTAGTAGGGCCCTTAATAGTTCCAGGGCCAAATGGTACCTCAGCAACTCCACTTCCACATGATACCAGCCCTGAGCTTATAAAGGACCGCATTGAAGCTGTCCTATATGCAGGTATTACAGAAATAATTTCATTCTTGAGTGCATAATGTGTATCTTTTATGAATTTGCTGCTGCCCTCTACTGACTCATATTGAAATAAATCTCAATTACTGTGAATTTTGGAATCACTTGCCTTTTATCACTTCTATTATGTGATGTCTGGCTATTCCTGTTATTTGCTTTTGTGATAACTAGTCATTCCAGAGATAATATCTGTTCTATATTTTTCTGTGTACGCAATTTTCTTGTCAAAAATTTTTCTACTAGACTGTGGGTGTATTAGACTAGAACTGACCTGTTGGCTTCCTTTCAGTTTTCCAATGCCAGCTTCATTTTTTATACTTCAGTAAAATCCAGAAACCATTCAGAACTCTGTGGGTTATTTTCCATTGTAAATCAATGTTGAGTTGCTAACAGAATAATGTTGTGTTTGTATATAGATTTTTCACTCCCCTGGTTCTATGGATTCATGATAAATAAGACTTCAAATAAAATAAAGATCATAAAGTACTATTGTTTTTAGATTACTGTTAGTGATATTTTAATCCCCCACTCATCCAAACTAAGCCATTTTTCCAATTGTCCTTGGCAAGTAAGACCTGCAGTAAAAACAGTGTGCCAACCAGCCATGCCCTCTTTCAGCTACTAATCATGCACAGTTCTCATTCGGCTGTTTCAGAGGTTTTAAATTGTGTGTTTTTTCCAGTTTCATGTGGGTGTTTATGTAATATGTTGAGTTCTCCTGAATATGATAGCACCCCCTTCTTTTTCACAATGGACATCCTTTGGTTAGAGAACTGCTGACATTCTCTAGTTGAGTTCACGCTAATACTAGATGCTGCTTATCAGTGAAGTGGTTCAGTATAACTAAAATGACATTAGGCTACTGATGCAAGCAGGTGTTCTGTACAAACTTCCTGCTGTTAAAAACATATTTTGTAGTGATCAAACCGAACTTGGAAAAATTACCAGCATATTTGCTATTGTTTTACCATTCACTTAGAAAACATAATGACCTTTGTTATGTATTGATCCCCTTTTGAACAAGGTAAGCAAAATCTGTTGTTGTTGATGAGAGAGAGAGAGAGATCTGAAGTGATAAGCATCAAACTTCATTTGCTTCTTATGGAGATGTTGCCTTATTAGAGAACAATTTGGCTATCAGGTATTCCCTTGATAATTATGGAATTTTTATTGTGGGGAAGGCAAACTTAATAAGGCATAGGAACAACTTTGAGTAGTAGAGGGCACTTGGGACAAACATTGGTACAGTGAGAAGACTGCAAAGGAAGTGCTTCTATGAGTAACTGCATCAAATCAGTTTAACTATCACCAAGCAAGTAAAGCATATTCAGATGATAGATTTCTCATTTACATCAACTATTTCCTGATCATGTCCTGACAGCATCTTAGTTGGAACACTGCTTTTTCTTAGTATCGCTTCATAAAACAAAATTATACGTATTAATAAGGTTCTACAGTTTTCTGGGTCCCCTGGTGTTGCAGCGGGTTAAACCGCTGAGCTACTGAATTGCTGACCAAAAGGTTGGTGATTTGCATTTGGGGAGTGGAGTGAGCTCCCACTGTTAGGCCCAGCTTCTGCCAATCAATAGGTACCGCTTCTGTGGGAAGGTAATGGTGCTTCATGCAGTCATGCCGGCCACAAGACCTTGGAGGTATCTATAGGACAACGCAGGCTCTTTGACTTAGAAATGGAGATGAGCATTACCCCCTGAAGTTGGACACGACTAGACTTAATGTCAGGGGAAAGCTTTACCTTTACATTATAGTTCTCTTGGTTAAGGTTGTCCCAGCTTTTCTTAGTACACGGAGTTATTAGTGAAGGGTAGACATTCATAACTGATACGAGGTCACTGCTAACAATATATCATTATCCAGAGTAACACAGTGTGCTAAACAAGAACTAGAGATGTGTACAGGCCTAATAACTCAGGTTGGAGTATCTTTTTTAGAAATGCGACATTGTAATTTAATAAATAGTTGTGATCTATAATTTGCACAGATCAAAGGTCATGTGTGAAAAACAGAGAGCAGCCGAATAGATTAGTACCATAGTAGAATGGGGAAAGTGTAGCCTATGGAGAACATGAAGCTTCCAGCACCCTCCTGGAAGTGTAAGGAATAGCAATATTACACCTTTCACCTTGCAAAAATGGCCTCAGGGATATGAGTGACAATTTTGCTGTGTTTTCAGCCCAACTAGACTATTTTAGGCAAACTGGGCTATTTTTTCCAACAAGAACTATTTTTCCCCAACAAGATTCAAAAGGTCTGGGCCTAAAATAGCATGGGAGGGATGTGGTAAACATACACCCCCTCTCATGCCCTGGCAAAAGGAGATTAGCATTTTTAGCTTTATTTTTAGCTTTAGTTCTAATGTTGAAAAATCATATATGGAGTGACCCTTTAAAGTACCACGAGAGCCCACAAGATTATCAAAGCATGGCAGTTGCCCACCTCTGCTTTAAAAAATAAATAAACCTGAATCATACTGAATTTTATTCACGGACATCAGAAGAGCAGATATGGGGTGCTTTTCTGTGTCTTCTTGTCTCAAATATCCAGATAATTGAATTTTTAAATTTAAGATAGAGTACCATATTATCCAACACAATTTGCCTCCTGCCCGAATCCACAGCTGTTTCAATACATTGCGATGTTTTGGTGCTAAATTCATAAATACAGTAATTACTACATAATGTTAACATGTATTAAACTGCTTTTTCTGTCAATTTGTTGTAAAACATGAAGTTTTGGTGCTTAATTTGTAAAAACTTAAATGTAATTTGACGTTTAATAGGCTTTTCCTTAATTCCTCCTTAGTATCCAAAATATGTTGGATAAGCGAGACTCCACGGTAGTTCTTTTCCAGCTAGTTGTTTTCTGGAAAGAAAAATATGGAAGCATCCTAGGATTCTCTTCTTTAATGCTGAGATATTCTGCATCTCTTAGAGAGCATCTACACACCATAGAATCAATGCAGTTGGATGCTATTTTAGTTCCCATGGCTCGATTCTATTTAATCATGGCATTTTATTTTGGCTATGCACCTGCACTCTTGCTAGGGAAAGCTAAAGACCTTGTAAAACAAGTATTCTCCAGGATTCTGCATTAAATCTATAGTGTAGATGTACCCATAGGCATAAGGAGTCATCAAAGCATTAATTCCAAGTCAGTCCCTTCTGTCTGGTTTTATGATATTGAGACTAGCAGCACAGGGAAGGAGACTGTAAATGCTTAGTTACTTATTTATTGAAATTAATTATATCCCATTTTTCGGGACATAAAGATTAAGGTAAATGTTTCCCCTTGATATTAAGGCTAGTTGAGTTCGACTCTAGGGGTGGTGCTCATCTCCATGTCTAAGCCAAAGAACCGCCATTGTCCACATGGCATGACCACATGGAGCACCATTACCTTCCCACCGAAGTGATGTCTATTGATCTGCTCACATTTGCATGGTTGGCAGAAGCTGGGGCAATCAGCGGGAGCTCACCCCTCTCTTCAGATTTGAACCGCCGATTTTTCAGTCAGCAAGTTCAGAAGCTCAACGGTTTAACCCATTGTGCCATTGGGGTCTCCTTTCAGAAGATAGTATAATAATAAAAAAGAAACAATTTTAAAAATTCAGAACTTGTCAGGATTCTTCACACAGAACAGCTGTCCCTTTTGGATTAAAAGGAAGCTCTGTTGGAGTGGGCACTGGCCGGTTCCCCAGTATCTAAATTAACTTTTACAATAGTTCAAGAGCAATGTTTCCTGTGCATTAAGCATGAGGTTTGATGGATTGTGCCTGTCATCTACTGTATCACATTTGTAACTTTATTTTCTTTATTTCTTCCTTCCCCTTAGAATTTGGCTTTGTGGCACTGATATTCTCTGCTGCATTAGCCTACTTCCCATCACGTCCTCCATTTCCACCCAGTGTGGCTGCAGCTAGCCAGAGACTGAGTTATGGAAGAAGCTTTTGTAGGTTATTAAGGTATGTATATTGGGATCCAGCTTGATATAAGAAATCCCGTGAGATTCTGCTTTTAATAATATTCATTTATTTTAGGCATTTATGTGTAATATAATATTACAAAGTGATTTGAATTTATTTGAAACAATTCAGTCTCAGTAATTATTGGTATCACACAATAAAAGAAGACTATGACAGAGGGAGCAGTTAATCTGATAAATAAATGCCTTAATGATAAGTAATAAACTGGCTTAATTGACTGCTGTAATTGACAATATAAAAAGTAGAATTGAGAATCTACATGAATAATGTGCAACCTGTTCATGAAGAAGAAAAGTTGCAATAAATGTACTATTTTCCCATATGTGTGTAGAGAGAGAGAGAGAGAGAGAGTGCACGTGTGTGTGTTTCTAAAAAATTAGGTCTAGGAGTGGTCATTCTACATTTTGGACTGAAAATTGTTTTGTTATTTTATGGGAAGGATCTGGGACCCAGGTGAGCAGGCTTGGGGGTCACATATAGGCTGCATAATTATCAGTCTTGCTGTAGGAGATGACTTCTTCATTTTCTGAAGGATTCCCCCTCCCCCATTAAATCTAATATGTTATTTACTATATTCCTTTCTGCATCACCAATTTTTTTTTTACGCATATGAGCTACCAACACATCACAGCATTATAGTGAGATGTTATAGCTTCATATTATTGCTAATGTTGTTCATTAAGGAAGTCACAGTTTTCATCTGTGGCATCTCTGGTCAGAGATAGCTAAAGAAGACTTGAGCCACTCTGAGTAAAACATACTGAGCTAGGATTGTTGTTGTTGTTATATCTTTATACCCCATTAGTTCTTTACCAAATGCATTGCAAGAGACTCAAAGAGACTAACACTAAATAAAAACTGTAACAATGTGCAAATTAAAACTTAATGTGTATAAACATTAAAATAGAATTAAACATTGAAATATTAGAAATACAACATCAAAAACAATTAAACAAATCTATTATATTAACATAAAACAGAGCCCAGAGCCTCCCAGCTTGGACTTAAAAACTGTTTTCTTTAAAAGCCTGTCTGAATAAAAATGTTTTTGTCTGCCATTGGAAGGACCGGGGGGGGGGGGGGTGTTCTGGCTTCCTTAGACGGGGAGCTGTATGTAGACTAGCCATCCGGTCTATTGCAATACATGTTTGTTGGCCCCTAAACACCCACATCATTACATTGCATAAAATGGAATAATTGCTAGGTTGGCAGGAACTAGGGCTAAGAGTGGGAGCTCACTCCATCCTGCGGTTTTCAAATTGCCAACCTTCAGGCAGCATTTCAGCAGCACAAAGGTTTAACCCATAGCACCATGTAGTTCCAATGTTTTTTACATATTGTGATATATACTACAGCTGTGCTTGTTTAGTGATCATGTGCAAATGTGAGATACATGCAATCCCACCTATTAGTCATTTTATCAAACAACAAAGATCATTCATAGTATTACATAGAATATTAATAGATTATACCAATGAAATAATGATTCGTAAGTCATTTGCCAAAATGACTCAAGAGCTGACATTCTGTACTGAGAAAGCTTAGCTCTGCTTTAAGTATAATTTATAGAAACTAAATTGGTTTCTTGTATTTACTTTTACTTTGCATAACTATTCTGGTTTACTAGTCATGGGAAGGGGGCAATTAGCTAGTCATGAGGAAGGACACTAAAGCAATGCACTAAACCTGGCAGTCTCGTTCAGCCTTTCTGATGACTTGTTGCCTACATATATTCAACCGTTCCTATCCAGTTGTCAGTTATTCTTTATTTAGGTCTTCTCTGCATGCCATTACAAGTCTTGTAAGCTAAAGGCATAATGACATGTGAAGCAAATTATTTTCAGCATTGCAAGAGAAACAGGGTCGTTCTGTTAATTAGTGGGGACCTAGTTTTCACCTTACATTATTTGGGACCAAAAGCAGGATTCGTCTTCATATAAACTGTGGCCTGGCCAAGATACTTTAAAAAAGAAACAAAAACAATTTCCATTAAGTATACTTGGCAAATTTAGCAGTGCTGTCATCTGAGTGCCAATCTCCTGCCTGCTTGCAGACTGTGTTGTAAAATGTTACTGTCAAATAAAAACCTGAATAACAGTTAGATCTGCAGGTGGACTATAAAGCGTCTATTGATGGGGCTCCATCTGGGAACTATGTTAATAAAATAGATATTTGTTCTTACTCAGATCCCAGTAAAGTTAAACAGTGAACTACAAAAGTTTACATTTACTAACCTTAAAAAAACCTAAATGCCTATACAGTGACTATGTTTTATGTCTATTTTCTTGGCTTTCTTATTCTTACTGTATTATCTGTCTTTTCCAGTCTTCAAATGTTTTTCCATCACTTATATATGCTAAGTAGTTTGGGGTTTTTTTTTAATAAAAAGAATAATTTATCACAAGTACCTAGCATGTAATTTCAAGCCACCTTTAACTTTACTGATAATTTTGAATAAACTCATTTCAGGCAGAAGTAAAAGTGACTGTAAATAATACCTGTAAGCCTTAATACAACTATTAGTCCTAACTGGAGTAAACCCATTGAATCATTGAATCAATTAAATTTAAAAAATTGTTAACTTACCATGTTTTTGTTGATTGAGTGAGTCTACTGCAGTTAGTGGGCCACGGTGGTGCAGCAGGTTAAACCACTAAGCTGCAGAACTTGTTACCATAAGGTTGGTGGTTCGAATCCATGGGACGGGATGAGCTCCCTTAGTTAGCCCCAGCTTCTGCCAACCTAGCATGCAAATGTGAGTATATAAATAAGTACCACTTAGGTGGGAAGGTTACGACACTCCTTGCAATCATGCTGGCCTCATGACCTAGGAGGCATCTACAGACAACTTTGGCTTAGAAATGGAAATGAGCACCACCCCGCAGAGATGGACACGACTAGTAGACTTAATGTAAATAGGAAACCTTTACCTTTACTTTTTACTACACTTAGGATGTAGGCCTACAGCCGTATTCCATACATGTAAGCAAGAGCCTGCTGCTGTACTTCATTAGCATCAGGCAAAGTTAGTAGAAATTTGACAATGGCTGTGTGAACTCTTTGTCCTGCATCAATCCATCGAGGAGCTGTCCGTTGCTTTTGTGATTTCTTAGCTTGAGTCTTGTGTGAACCCATGATTATTTAAAGTATTTTGAGGCAAGCCTCATAAAGTGATTTATAGGGTAATATTAAAGCAGTAAGCATTACTGAAGCTGTATAATAAAACAGTAAGAACAAGTGAGCAGAAAGGAATGTATCTTTCCCCAATGCAAAGATAAATTATACTAATTTTAACTTTATTGTCATTTTTAAAATTTAAGCCTTGTTTACATTCACAGTGTGTCCCATTGGGAAGGTTCAGGGGCCTTTAAATGTGGGTAGAATTATAATTCAGAGTCATAGTCCTTAGTTACACCTCCTCTGATTCTTAATCTATTTCGAATTGCCCTGCCAGTGTACTCTCTGTAAATGTTTTGAAGAATTGTGGCTTGTATGCTCATTAGGAAGAACTGCCTGACTGTACAAGCTGTTGAACAGTGGAACTCTCTGCCTCAGAGTGTGGTGGAAGCTCCGTCCTTGGAAGCTTTTAAACAGAGGCTGGATGACCATCTGTCAGGGATACTTTGATTGTGCTTTTGCTGCATGGCAGGGGGTTGGACTAGATGGCCCACCTGGTGTCTTCCAACTCTATGATTCTACGACTTAGGCTTGAAAAATGAAGCTAGATTAATTTACAATTTAACTGTAAAAATTAATTAAGTCAATTAGTTAATTGATTCAAGCTATGGTTTTCGCATCAATTTTTAAATAAAATAATCTGAGACCATCCTCTGAAGAAATATCAGTGTGTTACTCATCTCTGCAGATATTACTAAATATTAGTTGATAATTGTCATCAAATATTACCTTTTCCCCTTACTGTTATCACTCAGGAACAAGAGTCTTTATAACATTTATGTCATTGATGCATCATTGCATTTTCAATTACAATGAAAGGTTATCAACAATACCGTTGAAATATCATGGATGATATTCATTTATCTCCTTCATTTTCCCCAGAGGTAATATATGGCTGTCAAAAAGTATAGGCTATCATTAATATTTGCTGATGATTATTCAGTTTGGTAATACTTTTCTTATTTAATAGGAGTATTTTGTATGAGGCCTCAGTCCAGTTGCAGCTGTTGCTAAATACATCACAGCAGGATCATTGCCAAAATGCTGACTGATTTTGACAAGGCTTCCCAGAATCCAGTTATGTAGGTTTGTCAGAGTGTGCCGTAGAATGAAAATATATTTCAAAATTGCTGGCTCTTGTTTCAGCAGAATGCTGTAACAAAGTGAATGCATGCTTCATTCAGTTTGAACAGATTGGGCAAGGGGGCATTTTTTGTCCTCTGCCAACCCTGCATTGACTCCTTTAGGGTGATCTTTTCAGATACATTTTTGCATATGTCTCTGATAAAGATAAAATGAAAATCCCCTATTCAGCTTGAAGAGATTGGGTGATGGGTGAAATAGAGTATAATAACTTTATTTTTATTGTACAATGAAATTTAATCCATTTTACTGACAGAAACGCCCTTGAAGCTTCTATGTGCACAATTTGTTATTGGGGAGCAAATAGATGGTTTTTGAAGAGCAAACTTGGTTCCACCTTTTGCCATCCCGGGAATAGATGGAGAGTGCTAGGCACAGCTGTCTTTCCTTTTCTGGTTTAGGCAATAGAAGGTAATTAAGTGGGATTGCATCTCCCCCTCTGCCTTTTAACATTGTTTTCATGCTGATTCAGCACTGACCCATGTTTAAGTTGACCCACATTTTTGAAGGGCATTTTCCCGAAATCAGGAGGTCAGATATTTGTTTTCTGTTTTTGGTGCCGAAAGATCAGTTTTCTTTCAGCCCATTGGGGGGGGGGTTCATCCCTAGGCTCAAAGCGCGAAGCCTACGGATCCGGGACTGGCAGGACCTGCAGCTGAGCACCGCTTACTCGGCACTCAGTTGCAGGCCCTGTGAGGCCCGGGTACATAGACCAAAACACTGGGGTGTCTGCAGCTGAGTGCCAAGTAAGGATCATTCCTTACTCGGTGCTCGGCTACAGGCCTTGGCAGGCCCCGGTACTTTGGGCCTATGCGCAGCAATCGATCTGAAAAGCAGGCTTGGAGCTGGTATCTGCTCCCACCTGCCTTTCATACCCATTTTATTTTCGTTCTAGGAGGGGCCTTCCCATTCTGTGCCAGAATGGACAGAACAAAACAGAAACGCGAGTGAAATGGATGAGACAAATTTGGGGCCATTACTAGTAATTACTTCCTATATCAACAGATTGCCCACTAGAAAACTATGAATGGAGGAAGTATGAATATTTCCACCAAAGTGCAATTTCCTATGTTCCCTGAACATAGTTTTTAATGTTGAACTTAATACTGATTTATTTCAGATGTTTTCAAATAATTTAAGAGATAGTATATGTGTGTGTTTGTGTTCCTAGACCTTTTCTGGAGGAGTGCAAAATGAGTGGGTGGCCTCTGCAGTCCAAATTGGGGACCTGAGTGAATCAGGATTATTTATCAGGGTATAAAGATGTACGCTCCCTTGCATTTCTTAACTGGAAGTAGTTAAGAAGCATATATGCCTTTCTAAGCAGGTAATAGCTGGTTGTTTGCTTCATTTACACTACAGTTGTTTCTTTGGGGCTTTTCTGTCAACTCCAGTTTGACAGAGTGGGGATTATGATATAGCTTTCACGGTTTCACCTTCAGTGAGCAGTGAAGGTGAATTGTTTTTCAAGAGGCAGAAAATTCTGTAAGAATTCTTGGACCCATTTGTCTGTCTTAATGGAGATAACCATCGCTGTGCAAATTCTTCCTCTCTCCATAGGCTTTTAGACTGAATGATATATATATACCATTCACTAGCATTTTTTTTAAAAAAACAAAACCTTAGGCCCATGGGGGGTTCTATCTATACTGTATAGATCTAATATAGATCTGTACTATATTGATTTTTTTTAAAACTCAGGCATATTTGGGCTTTTTCTCTTAATTCTGTATAGAACTAATAGTATAATTTAGTGCTGGACAGGAGTTGGGATTTGAAGTAGCACATCTATGCAGGGTAGTGTTTTATGTTTCAGTATTTTACAAGTTATCTATTATAAATATTTAAACACAGACTTTTTGTGTGGTGTTCTTTCGGCCCTATGCCCAAAATGTTGGAATAATTCCCCTTTATATAGATTGGTGGTAAAAAAATCTCCCAAATGTTGGGAAGACTGAGAAGACATGGCTTTCTTAATGCCATGTGGCTGCGGTATCCCACAGGCAGTGAGTTAGAAAGGAGGAAGCTGGCTTACGTTCATAAGACCATTGGCCCGTTTAGTCAAGAATTGCAAACTCTGGCTGGGAGAGCTCTTCGGCTGGAAAGATAGCACAGTGGTAACAACAGCTGTGTTGCAATCTGAATGTTGCAAGTTCGATTCCCGGGCTGGTTTGGACACCCAGCTGTGAGCCCTGTCCACTGTTTACCTAGCAGATCGAAAACAAAGCCAGCTGTGAGTAGATAAAATAGGTACCGCACAGCGGGGAAGGATTTTTAAGGACTTATAACAAATAACAACAAATAAGGAAGATTGGCTGCCGAAGTGGAATGCGGAACCAGGCTCTTGTCTGAGGATGAATCAACAGCACCCCCTTGTGACGTAATGGAGCGACTGCACCCTTCGGAATGTAGCCAGATGGAAAGATCCTTCTAATTGTACAAGTGTCTGCACCTGTTTGTCTGTTTGTCTGCACAACTGTATTGTAATCGTATGTCAATCCGGCAGGGACTGTCTGCCGTATGTGTAATGTAATCCGCACTGAGTCCCCTTTGGGGTGAGAAGTGCGGAATATAAATAAAGTGTATTATATTATTATTCTTAGTTTCATGGATTTTTTTTCAAGCCAAGTTTAATGGCTAGACATACATTGGTATCTGAAGTGTACTTGGCCAAGTACTAACCAGACCTGATCAAATTAGATGAGATGTCATGTGTTTGGAGTGGAAGACAGAATTCTGGGATTTTATAATCCAAATATAAGCAATTGAAAAGGAAGAAAAGGTTTTGCACATTTAAATGCTTATTACAATGTATTTCATTGTCTTCTTCTAGAGAATGCACCAGGATACAATGAACAGTTTACTTTTCATGTTTTTTTTTCCTTTTATTAAACTGAACAGGGAATCGAAGGAATTTGAGATGAGAAAATATAACTACAAATTATTTAGTAGCATGGCATAAGACTGCTCCTGGGTTGTGTTTTGTTTTTAAAATCAGCTGTCACACAGCTGATGTTAAAAGAATAGTTTCCATAATTTAGAGCTCTGTGGTGCTGTTTACATTCAAAATTTGCACCAATCACTCAAAAAGTGTCATTATCATTCATCAAAACCAGAGGGGCCACAGGGTACTTGCAGTCAAGCTTTCACTATTGGATGTGCCCTTGGCGAATTTCCAATTAACTATTTGATGTTCTTGATGCACTATTGTTCCTGCCTGTTGCAGCCAATCAGCCAACCAATTGTGTTGCGTAGCCCACCTGTATCTCACATCACCTCGCTATGATGCTGTTGAGATAGATAGATAGATAGATGGCTGCCAAAGAGGGTAAGATTTGAAATAGTTGAAGGTTGAAGAGATGATGCAGAAAGATCCATAATGCTGTTAGAAAGTGAGGAGGAAGAAAAATTATATGGGGGTTTAAGAATGGGTAGAGAAACAGCTAAAATGGTAGATAATAGGGATGGAAATATGTGATGATGCCAGAAGATAATATTGATTTCATGCACTTCGATGAGAGTGTTTTTAACTGGGGGAGCAAGGAAAGGATATTTGTACTGTAGCAGAATTTGGAGTCCCAGAACTCCGGTGCAATACCTTTGACTCAGGCAGCGTATACGTGCGAGCGCATGGACGAAGACGACGCGTCAATCTGGCTGTGATTCAGGAAATCAGTTTATTTCAATTACAACAGCTGAGGGGTCTGTTCTATAGCAAAACAGGTTGCAAGAACAGCACACTCTCTCTTCCGGTAAACAGGTCTTATACAGCAATGGAGGCAATCTTTAGTCCCACCTCCCTCATGCATTTCCACTGGCTAGACATCTGTAAGCTGATCTGACATCAACCAATCAATTAAAGCATTGTGTCTCCTTTCTTCTACTGGCTGACAACCATTGCGCAGTTTTAATTTCCATCCAATTGTCTGTGCCATTCTCCATGCACAGGCTGTCCCGAAAGTGATACATTTTCTACAGCGTTCCCACCAGGAGCCTGCCAAAGTGGGAAATTCATTAGCTGGCCCATGTGACGTTTCCTAAGCCAATCACTAACTTGTAAACAAACACACATGGCGATTCTCTAAGCCAATCAAGGCTGCCTCTTATCTAAAGCACATGGTGTTCTTTGAACTAATCATAGCTGTGCTTTTTCTAACCAATGGTAACTGTACCTTTTTAGACCAATCGCAGTGGCTAATTCTCGTGCTGTTCTAACAAGCTGACTCCGTTATTCTATGCCTATGTTAAGTGGCACTTTCTTCTGGCATTTCTTCTGCAAAATCAACAATTCTACTTTAGTACAAGACTACATATGCACCTCTATGTTGTTAATGGTTCAAAAATAGTTCAGAGAGGAAAATATAAAAACTAGAATGCTAGCAGAAAATGATCATTTATGGTCTCCTGGAGTGATAAACCCTGCTATTTAAAATATATGAAGAAGTAGAGGAGAGAGAGAGAAACACAGTCATCATCAGGTTGTTGTAGGTTTTTCGGGCTGTATGGCATTTTAGAACATGGCCATACAGCCCGACAAACCTACAACAACGCAGTGATTCCGACCACACATCTCTCCACTCTCCATTCTCCATAACCAGCATTAGGAAACCCACAAAATGGGAATACAAACAGAGCTCCAGGCAGACACAATTTCCTTGACATTCATTTAGGTGTTCATTTTGGATTGTAATCAAGGAACTAAAAGGGTAATGTAAGCAACAAGTGAGGTTGAAAACATTATATTATTTGCTAAAATGCATTCTCATTGTTTCTAACACATGTTAGCATGCAAACCATTCAGTAAAAATCCATTATAGGCTCTGTCAACTGTGAAAAATATTAATAGTGAAGGCAAAGAAGAGGAAATGTTCTACAGATTACAGTATTGCTGAAATATAATTAATGCTTTTAAAATGTACTTGAAGAAAACAAGAAATAGCAAAATAGCATTATTAGTTAAGTGAAATAGCAAAATACCGTGTTAGCTGTTTCTGCCACTATGTATTTGATCTGATTATTCACAGTCGTAAATGTGGAACAGATTAAATGTTAATTGAACCTAAATAACCTGTTACTACACTGTTCTATCTACTGAGCAAAACAATCCAGATATCGTATATTGCAAAGGGAAAACACATGAAGGTGGATGCCTCACAAGAAGTTTTCTTGTCTGAAGCAAGCCAACAATATTTTTTTCCTTGCCAGAACAGACTGGTGGAGGAATAATGAAAACCCTTTGTTTAGCTCATATGTGTGCCAAATCACAAAGATATGCTGTTCCCTTTCCTCACTTATCTACATCTGTATGAAAATAGCTAGGGTTCAAGATCGTATTTAGAGGTTGGTTCTCTAAGCTTGGCAAGCTGTTGATGCTACAAGCCCTACCTGGCCTCATGTAAGCCGCCCCGAGTCCCCGTTGGGGAGATGATGGCAGGTTATAAATAAATATATTATTATTATTACTATTATTATTACCTCTAAGGTTAGTAGGCATTATAGGTAGAGCCTTTCTAGTGATTCCCATTTCTAACTTCTTCTTGATTGATACTCTCTTTTGCTATTTTTAAGAGAACTTTAAGCAGTCTACATATATTCCTCCAATTTGTGCATGCTGTTCATCAGTTGTTTAGTTCAATTTTTAGATTTTGTTTGTTTTAGAGTAATGGTGGATAACTTTGGTGAGTCTAAGAACTCAAGTCGATCTCCTAAGACCCCTCATGCTCTCATCTGGCTTAGTACACCAGCAGCCAGTTCTGGAAAAGCAATTCCTTCGCTGAAGCACAGGATGATACCTTCAAAAAACTGTGGCTCCTGGAGACTTCCAGAGGCACAATTTCCCATTTTTAAACACACACCCTTCCCACCAGTGGCTGCAATTGCCCAGTAAGTCTGAGAGAAACAAACATGGGCAGGAGGTCTGGGCATGGCCCACATGTTACTCTCACCTCATTTTAATTTGGTCATACTATGTTTTTGAAAGGTGGCATACATATACTGTAAATCAATATTGTGGGGAAATATCCTTTATAGCTTTTCTGCCATGCCGTTTCAATGCCACCTCATCCTGAAATAACCAGGGATATGTAGCTAGATAATGCAATCCATCACATTTTCTTGGTAACACACACACACACATATCAGTTATAGTCTGAGCACAATATAATGCTGTCTACAATCTGTCTCTTCATGCTATCTAATGTCTGCAAGGATGGGTGACTGTCATTAGCATCCATATGAAGGGGAAATATTTATAATTGGGAGCTACTTTACATTATCAATGTTGTTGCTGATTTTTCTTTTATTTCACAGCAACCCCCGGTTCCTGATGATTGCTCTAGCATATGCCATCCCATTGGGAGTTTTCTCTGGGTGGTCTGGTGTTCTAGACTGGATTTTAACCCCGGCTCACATAAGCCAAGTATGTATATGTATTCTTTTTCTAGGTTTTATTTCGGTGTCATTGGCAAAATAATGGTTTTGTTACTGGTAGCTAAAACAGAGAATCAGAAAATGCCGAAGATTTAGGTGGCCTAGTTTTATTTAATGTATTTAGTGAGATGGGGGACACACGATATATATTCAATTGTCTGGCATCCTCAGAACTTACACAATATACTAAAAACAAACAAAAATCCTGCAAATATACAAATGGAATGTGAGGAAAGGTGACAAAACAGAAGCCTTTTGAATATGCGCATTTTAAAAGGTTTTTAGCGAACCCTACAATCCCCATTGTTATAGTCTGGCAAACATCAGAGGGTTTTTTTCCTGAATTTTCAGAGGATGGGGATGTTGGGTTTCAAAGTGAGGAGTCTGAGTGATCATAGAGAATTGTAGGTGGACAAGGCTGATGTTTTGGATTATTTCACTTGTGCCCAGGCAACAGGGGAAAGTGAAAGTTCCCATTCTCTTGAGAAAAGGCCTTGGGAAGATAGGGAGTTTTCAAGGAAAAACAGACTAGACGTGAGCACACAGGTAGCAAAAAGCCAGCAAATTAGATATTCTCAGAGGATCCAAGATAAGACCCTGAAGTCCAGATGTGTCAGGCATGATGTCATAGATGTCTTAGAGGGCTTTAATTAAGTGGTTTGGTTTCAAACCTTTCAGAGGGGATAACGTTGCTAGGGAATCAGTCTCCTGTTCATGATTCCAAGTTCACTGTTCCTGTATTATCAAGATTCCTATTTCGTGTTCCTGTTTTATTTATATCTATGTTTCTTTGGAGAATTTACCTTGGAGAAGATCCTGTTTTCATGTTAATTGCTATACCTTTGGATTAATTCTGTGTTTTGGGGTTTCCTTGGCTTCGTGTTCTATCCTGCTATTGAACTCTAGCTTCTTTTGAGAATTGCATTTTATATCTGTACTGACTTTGGTGGATTTGTCCCTTTTCCTCTTTTTATATTCTTTCTTTAATAAACATTCTTATATTCGATCACTGGACTCTGGTGTGGTGCTGGGTGAAAAGGTGCTTCAGTGCTGGGGTGCAACACCCATATTTACAAGAGATGTGTTCCTGAATTCTGTGGATATGCAAACCGTGGTTAATAACAAATCCTATTGAAATGAAAGAGTTCTGGTCCAACAATACAATAGCTGGACTACTAGAGAAGACATATTTTGTTAGACATGGATAAATGAAATCATAGATAAGGAGGTCGTGTAGTACTTTAAAAAAATGATGACAGAAATGGTGGAAGTGGATAGCTATAAAAACATTATCTTTTGATATCCAGTGCCATCAAATCAAATTTGACTGGCAGTTGCTTCAAGTTAGATAAAAGAAAGTGCTTCACGGATCACAAAATTAATGTGAGTACTTGCCTCTTCAAGAGGCTTGCATCCTTGATGGCTTTAAAAGGGGAGGAGTAGACAAATTCACAGTGAATAGTTCTGTTAGTTCCTCAATGGAATAGCAGTGTTCAGTGCAATACATATCTGCATTCAGATGCTGATGCCAATGTCAAAAAATGTCCCAATAACTTTCTGCATGCTTGAACTAACACTGTATTTTTCCATCTCAAAACTTTACAGGTGGATGCAGGTTGGATTGGATTTTGGTCTATTGTAGGAGGCTGTGTGTTCGGCATAGCGTTAGCAAGGTGAGCGTTGCAATCTTCCCTTCCCATCCCTTCAGTGAAATTGTGTTTTAGTAATCCTAAAATTATATCCTTGTGATTATTTGCTGTTGTGTATGACAGCCGTAAAAGAACAAATTCTTTTCTGTGAGTTGGCAATATGTTCATTGCATAACATAATAATCTGTGTATTTCCTTGTTTTGTTTTGTATTCTGTGAACACTAGAAATTCCATTTGCTCATCCACCAAGCTGAAATGCTCGTATTATTGTGTTTGACAAGTGGTCTCTATCCACTTCATTCAAAGGTAGAAAGAACTACTTAGGTAAAATAGTCAAGGAACTAGCTACATTTTCCCTCTTTGCCTTTGACTTCTTAATTACATGATTGATTATTGCTTTTCTGATGGAAAATTTGATGGCCTGAATTTTCAACTAAACATGACTCAGTACTTTGAACTGTTTTGTGAAGTTGTAGGGACTTCGCTGGCATTTGGATGTGTGAATTGCTAGTTTGAAGTCCCTCTCTAAAGGGCCATCTTCACCATTATGAACCTGTCAATGGCTTCTGCTTTTAAATGCTATGAAAGTTGTGCCCAACCTTTCTATGGTGACACATTGGGTATAGAATACCTTCCCCAACCTTCCTCGTCTGATGCTTATTTTGGTAACATTAGAATATCAAAGAGTGCTTTAATATTTCAGATGAGAGTGCTTCATTTGCTCTGAAGCTTCAGTGATCAGTGGAAGGAATTATAATCTTTTCCCTCTTCTTTTGTTGCTTTTTAGTCTTTTCATCTACTGTTTCAATTGACGTATCTTCACAGTGATTTATTTTGCATTATTTTCACAGTGAGGCTTTATGATTTATTTTTGTATAGCCAACAACTAGATTAGGTAATAAGTCACTTGTAGATTCTCTTGAAATAGAAGGTGAAAGAAAAATGCACTTAATAAAATAAATATTTTTAAAAATCAGTACTCAAATGAAAAACCAAAGATTTTTCTGCCTTGGTGACTGTGACTTAGATTGGAGTAATTTTAAGGTCCCTCCTGACAGAAAATTGAATAAAGCAATAGTTCTGAAATGCAGCTTCCCGAAGTATTGTTGCTTGAGTCGCACTATGTGCGCTGTGTTTCACTTCAGAACATTTTTCTTTTTCTTCTTCTGCACCAGCCCAACTCTTATACAGACGCTTTAAATAAATTGTCTTGCTTGTTCTGTTATAAAGACATACTGTACTTGAAAATACGCATTTCCTTGTGATATCCCATGCTAGACGAATTCCAAAATTCATTTTGTGGTAATATTTGTATTAGGCCAACCAAAATATACAAACTCTGAGAGGACCACAGCTACCCAAGGGTTTGTATCCCATTTCCTCCTGCTGCTCATGTAATTTTCTGGAGCTTTCCGTAACTGAAGGACTATCCTTTTCCAGCCCCAAGAGGACTTTAGCACAGTTTTGCTGAGTCAGGTTTATCATGCAAATACTGACCTTTTATTTGAGATTAACTTGTTAAATATGTAGCCTGGTTTCCACCTCACAATTGTCTTTAAATGTCTTTCTGTAGCTGCTGTAAATTTGGTTTTACAATTTCACAGCGAGGCACATGTTTTGTGAAGTCTAATGCTTTCTCTGGTCTTTTTTATTGTGATTTTAAAAATAAAACATCATTTGTTGTTAAATACTTTTCTTTGACTCAAGAAATTATAAAGCTCCAAATATAAGAGTTTTACACACAAAAGGAGTGCCGAGATGTCAAGCTTGATGAATGATACCCCATTTTTAGGCCTGTTCAGCACTTACCTGTGCAGAGTTGAATCAATGTCTACACTGACTATAATCTGCTAAAAGTTGTAATTAGGAAAATTAGGTAATGATTCTTGTCAAGAGTGACAGATCCGTGTGTTTCAGTGTCAGCCCTGTGGCTTAACAAGCAGGCATCCTCGCATCTATTGTAACAGCTTGGCGTGAGGGTACTTTTTGCTCAACCAGCTGCTAATTGTGTTACTACCCCAACTGTTTTCATAGAACTGTAGTGTAAGTTAAATTTCTCCTCATTTCTATTTTCTAACACTTCTCTCCCTCTTCGGCTCTTAAACCGAAATATAATTTTACTCTGCTTTGAGTGTTATTTACAGCTAAATACAGTATATAAAGAACACCACATTGAAGTCTCGTTCCAGTTTTTGATGCTATCCAAAAAAGCTATCATTTGGGTGTCAAACAACCTCTGCATGGAGTAGAAATGTTTGTGCCTGTGAGACAAAATTATGCCTGTCAGAGGAAGGCTCAGTTGGAAAATAAGTCCTCAAATTCCATTATTTTATTACCTGTATCTTCCTCCATTTGAGATTTGTGCCCTTTGTCTTGTCACTCTCATAGCCTCAGACCATGACTTTCAGGTAATTTGCTTGTCAAGTTTATGACTGAAGGGCTTTGGATATTTTGGGGCAGCTGGGGGATATTGTACCCGTTTGTTAGAAGCTGCAGAATGAGAGTTGAGTAGATAAGAAAATGACTTCAAACAGTGACATTCACAAGTGTTTTGGTTTTGTAAAACTGCACAGAAGCACAAATCATCATCCTTTTTCCCAAGCATTTTTCTTGTTGTATTTGCTAATGATCAGAGATGTTTTTCAGGTTCTGTCCTTCACAAACCTGAATGCTTTCATCTTTTAAACTGCAGCAAAGTCAAAATGCAGAAACTTTGTGACAGCTGTATAAGTTCAAAAACAATAAGTGGGAGAATTGTTAGCAGCAAATTGTGGCTATTAACCATAGGATGCACATTAGATGAATTTTCTGGATAGACAAAGTTAACTTTTGTTTGGAAGGGGCAAAGACGCTTCTTTGCTAACACTATGACAGGAAGAAATTCTTCTATTGCTGTTTTGCGTTTCTCATATTACGGAACTTGATGATGTGCAGGATACCAAGTATGGAAACTCCAATTAGTCCAAAATATGGGAGCCAGATTGGTTGCAGGAATATCTAGGAGTAAGTAAGCATATTACACTTATCCTAAAGTCACTCCACTGGCTGACAATTACTTTCTCAGCAAAGTGCAAGGTATTGGTTTTGACCTTTAAAACCCAACATGGTTTGGGTCCAGTTTACCCAAAGGATCGCCTTCCCCCGTACAATCAGCCCCACACACTTAGGTCTTCTGAGAGGGGGGAGGGGCGTCTGCTCCAACCATCCAGAACTCGACTTTTAATCGAGCACCCCACAACTGTGGAATGACCTGCTGGAAGAGCTCAGACAGTTAGATCAGCTGTTGGAATTTTAAAATGTTTAAAACCATCTAAAAACCTATCTCTTCCATCAGACCTACGCAGCCAGTTGAAAGCATGAATTTTGAACTCATGTCATGTGTCTTGGTCTCTGTCCTGTGTGATTACTGTGCATTTTACAGAAATGTTTTGATCTTGTATCTTTTACGAACTGAATTTTAATGTGTGTTTGTAGAATTTTTATATAGTATTTGCATGTCACCTGCCTCGAGCCATGAGGAGAAGCAGGCAAGAAATAAAATTATTATTATCATTATTATTACAGTTGTAAATTCAAGGTCTGGGTAACTCAAGGTCTGTGTTAGAATTGGATATACACAACTTAGGAGAAGGAGAAAGCAGGAACAAGAGTGATGGAATATGTCTTTTAATGCAGATTAAATTTGTAGTAGTTGATGAGATGCTTCTATATACGCTGTGATCCTGGTGAAAAAAAGTAGTGGAGTGGCGTTACCTCCATATTCTCAATGAAAGCTCCCTCAAAATGCTCATTTCTAATGCTCACTCCCAAAAAGCATTTTGGCTACAAGTCCAGTGTGTAATTAGATTACCAGCAAACTGGTTTTGGGGTCAGCTTTGCATGGTTGACAGTTTTCCAAAGAATGTGAAAGCTGTATCGATAGATAGAAAAGTAGGCTTGGCATACTGAATGGTTCTTAGTGTATATGAACAATACGAAAAAAGCTCATAGTCACACGTGAAAGAGAAGTCATTAAAGCACAGGGGATGAGAAGTAGCTATTGTTCTCACTTGGGCCCCGAGTAAAACAGTGGGGCATTACTTTTAGAAGGGTATTTGTAGACCAACTGATCCACCCTCTGGTCAGTGGGTTAAGATCACATCTACAGGACCCAATAAGCCCCAGTAATAGGGTAGAAAGCTCACTCACCTTCAGGCCTGAGCATAGCACCGAGACGCCTCTGGTCGCCTTGGTGGATGACCTCCATAGGAAACTGGAAAGGGGGAGTGTGACCCTGCTGGTTCTCTTGGACATTTCAGCGGCTTTCGATACCATCAACCATGGTATTCTTCTGGGGAGACTAGCTGGGATGGGACTTGGGGGCACGGTTTTACTGTGGCTCCAGTCCTTCCTGGAGGGTCGTTCCCAGTCAGTGAAGCTGGGGGACGCACTTGCTCGGACCCTTGGCCGTTGACCTGTGGGGTCCCGCAAGGACCTATTTTGCCCCCCATGCTATTCGACATCTACATGAAACCGCTGGGAGAGGTCATCCAGAGTTTTGGAGTGTGGTGCCACCTTTACGCAGATGACACCCAACTCCACTACTCTTTTCCTTCTGATTCCAAGGAAGCCCCTCGGATACTGGACCAGTGCCTCGCTGCTGTGACGATCTGGATGAGGACGAACAAGCTGAAGATTAATCCTGACAAGACAGAGGTTCTCCAGGTCAATTGCTCGCCTGTCCGGGGTATTGGGTGGCAACCTGTGCTGGATGGGGTTGCACTCCCCCTGAAGTCGCAGGTCCACAGTTTGGGGGTCCTCCTGAACTCAGCGCTGATGCTTGATGTGCAGGTGTCAGCGGTGGCCGGGAGGGCCTTCGCACAGTTAAAACTTGTGCGCCAACTGCGACCATACTTCGTGAAGTCAGACTTGACCACAGTGGTCCATGCTTTAGTAACCTCTAGATTGCACTCTATGTGGGGCTTCCCTTGAAGATGGTTCGGAAACTATAACTTGTCCAACGTTTGGCGGCCAGATTAATAACGAAGGCAAATTACAGGGAACTGACAACCCCCCTGTTTAAGGAGCTCCATTGGCTGCCGTTTATTTTCCAGTCCCAATTCAAGGTACAGGTCATCATTATCACCTATAAAGCCTTAAACAGTTTGGGACCGCCTTCCTTCGTGACCGTATCTTCCTCTATGTACCTGCCCGATACCTTCGATCTTCGGGGGAAGGCTCTCCTTTTGCCCCTGCCATTTTCCCAGACCCGCTTGGTGGCAACAAGGGAGAGAGCTTTCTCCTCAGTGGCCCCCCAACTGTGGAATATATTACCTGGTGAGATTAGGTGAGCCCCCACTTTAGAAAGTTTTAAGAAGAATTTTAAAACCTGGCTCTTCTGTTGTGCCTTTGGTGATTACCCATACAACCTGATATTGCTGTGACCCCTCAACGTTTGTCCTTAGAGTACACCTCTGCCTCCTGTACGAAGACTCCCCTCGACCCCATTCCTGAAGAGTTTCTCCCTCACAAATAAATCTGCTCCATCCCTATCTCACCCTGTGTTTTTAGCTTTAGTGTTTTATTTTGTACATGTGGCCCACTCACTGTTACTGTGTCATGAATGATTTTATTTTAATTTTATATTGTTTGTTGTATTTCTATGCCTTATATAATTTATTATGTTACTGTTTGTACTTTGATTTCATTTATTGCATTGTGTTATTAGGCTTGGCCTCATGTAAGCCGCCCCGAGACCCCATTGGGGAGATGGTGGCGGGGTATAAATAAAGTTTCTTATTATTTATTATAGTAATATGTAAACATTATGTAAACATATATGGGCAAAGTTGTGTAAAATCATGGAGATGCCTTAACTGTTATATCATTTATAGGCAATACATGTCTTTTATCAGCTGCAGTAATTATTGTTGGGATAAAAGCCCATGGGTGCATAGTTGGATGAGACCCCAAGGACCATTCAGTCTAACACCCTGCCATGTAGGAACATACAATCAACACAGAAGGCCAGCAGATGACCACTTAGCATGTGCTTAAGTCTCCTCTGTGATGAGAAAAAGTGGGATATGAATAGACATCATCATCATCTCCCAAGAAGGAGACACAATCACACTCTGAGGCAACATATTCCATTGCCAAACAGCTCTTACTGTCAGGAAATTCTTCCTAATGTTTAAGTGGAATCTTTTTCCCTGCAATTTGGATCTATTGCTCGGTATTCTAGTTTTTAAAGTAGCAGAAAACTGGCCTGCATCTTCCTTAATGTGATATCCTTTCAAATACTTAGATATGGCCATTGGGTCCACTTTCAGATTTCTCTTCTCCCCAGCTCCCTCAGCCATTACTCACAGGGCTTGGCTTCCGAACCTTTGATCATTTCAGTTGTCCTCCTCTGGACATGTTCCAGCTTATTAATATCCTCTTGAATTGTGGTGTCCCAGAACTAGAAATGATTTTTCAGGTGATATCTGATCAAAGCATAAAAGAGTGGGACTGTGGCTTCCTTTGGTCTCAACATTATAGTCCTGTTGATGCAACCTAGAATTGCATTGGGTTTTTTTAACTGAGCCTAAGTAAAGAGATTTTTGTATCTTCTTGATGTGTAGGCAGGAGTCAAATGGGAAAAGTGAGAGGTACCATTACATAGGTGTGAATACAGCACTTACTGGATACTAAGTTGTGTTTGGAATTCTTGTTGCATTCCTTTAAGTGATTTCTGATTTATAGTAACTCTAAAGTGAACCTTTCAGGAAGGCTTCTTGGCAATAGTTCATCAGATGAGGTTGAGAGTGTGACTTGCCCAAGGGGTTACTCAGTGAGTTTCCATTTCTAACTGTGGATCCAAATAAAAGGGTTATATTATCTTCATCTCCCACAATAAGACTGGGTTTCAGGTAATCCCAGTTTATCATGTTGGTGTGTCCTTCCCTTTGCAAACAGAGGGAGTGTTTGAACACATTGTCCTATTCATGGTTTATCATGATGTTCTTTTTCTCTCCCTAAACGAGTGATTCTCAACCAGTGGTCCCCCAGATGTTTTGGCCTTCAACTCCCAGAAATCCTAACAGCTGGTAAACTGGATGGGATTTTTGTGAGTTGTAGGCCAAAACACTTGACAACCCACAGGTTGAGAACCACTTCCCTAAACAAATGAAGTCATAAGGCATGGTGTGCTGTTGGCTTCTTACTCTGGAATAGATATGATGACACAACATCTAAAATGGTTGCCACCATAACAACAGTATACAGATAGAGAAGAAGGTTGTCCATTGTTTGTTAATTCACTTCTGCCTTCAGTTGGAGTCAAGGGGGAGTGATCAGGCAGCATAAGTGAGCATACTGTTCAGTTCCAGTAAGGATACATTTTGCTACAATCTCAGCCTATTGGATTTAGTATAATTCTCTTCGTTTTTTGGGGGGGGAGGAGTTTCGCATCAAACAAAATACTGGCTTCCATTACTAAAACAAGGCAATGTTGAAATAAATAAAAATAATGTTAACACATACTAAATAATTACTTTGTTTTCTTAGCTGAATAGTTTATTGAGATATAAAATGCTTTTTCAGAGGAGAGCACAAAGCAAAATAGAGAAATTGTAAAGATAATTTCTAAGAAATCAGTGTCAAAATAGTTGTACATATGACCTACATGTACCAGAAAACACCTTTATTTTTGACCAATTGTCTATTTTATATTCTTCAAAAGTGCAAAATATCACTTTTAAAATTGCTATTTCAAATATCCTAGAAATTTTGCAGAAGCATTAACATTTTTTCTCAGTTTATAAAATATATTAAATGTTTTTAAAGTGTGATTTATATTTCTTTTAGGTTTGCTGATTTTATCAGAGGAATGCTGAAGCCTATACTTCTCCTGTTACTTTCAGGAGCAACTCTGTCATCCATCTGGTTTACTTTGACATGTTTAACCACTGTCATCCACCTCCCTTTAACCACAGGTATGAAAATGCTAATGTTTTTCCTTTGCATATATTTGTTTGATGGTGGTTGTTCGGCAAATGGTATACTGGAGGAATTATTTGTAACACAAATTGTTGTCATATAAAATAGTTCTCACTTTGAATTAAACATAACACAATGGAGGATTGATATGCTATTCTAGAAGCCAAAGTCACTGAATAGTATCTCAAAGCATTTTATAAATACAGCATCCCCAATTCCTGAAACTATTTATGTAAAAGTAAAAGAGATTAGTTTTTGAACTGGCAGTGATATACATACCCTGCTAATCTTGTACAGATCTATTTGTACATTTCAAGGCTTGAACTAAATGAAGAAAAGGCAGAAATAACCTGTAATTTTATGTTTAATATTAAGCATTTTCTTTGAATTTCATTATCTTGATTTGTCTTTGGCAGGTTTTTCAAGTTTGCTCTTTACTCCCTAAATTTGTTGGTGAAAGTAATAGATAATAACTTGTTACCCTGGTTTTCTTGGGATTCAAGTGGATATTTCTGTATTTCTTTTGTGGTAATGACGCAAACCTGTTTGGAAATAGGAAGCTCTTTTCACATACATGTAGTATATTGAACTAGTGATCCTCATGATTTCCCCTTTGCTTGTGGTGCAATTATATAGAGAACATAGTTTGTCATAAGTAATCTTAAATGACACTGCAGTTGGTTTGGAGTAACACTGACAAAGATTTCACATCTGACTTCACATTATGTTTTGATAAAAAGGTTTCCCCTTGACATTAAGTCTAGTCGTGTCTGACTCTGGGGTGTGGTGCTCATCTCCATTCCTAAGCTGAAGACCTGACGTTGTCTGTAGATGCCTCCTAGGTCATGTGGCCAGCATGACTGCATGGAATGCCATTATCTTCCCGCTGGAGTGGTACCTATT
Organism: Anolis apletophallus; assembly: GCA_030556195.1. NCBI lineage: Eukaryota > Metazoa > Chordata > Lepidosauria > Squamata > Anolidae > Anolis > Anolis apletophallus. The sequence continues at coordinate 121,471,836 of JARBWK010000002.1, forward strand.
GATCCCCTCACATTTGCATGTTTTCGAACTTCTAGGTTGGCAGAAGCTGGGCCTAACAGCGGGAGCTCACCCCGCTCCCCAGATTTGAACCACTGACCTTTCGATCAGCAAGTTCAGCAGATTAGTGGTTTTACTTGCTGCGTCATCAGGGCAGCAGGCAAAATAATATTTATATAATATGATATTATTATTTTATCATAATATAATTTTTGTTTCTCCTTACACTATCCCACTCACCTGAAATTCAGATCCCTTCATTCTACCATTTCTGATTTTTGCATAGCATCCTCTATCTGTAGGTGCTGTTTTGCTCATGAAATGTTTGATTTGAGATATCCAGCATAAAATTTTAATATTTGTGTATTGTAAGCTTTGCACATCTGATTTACCGATTCATAAGCTGCACATTACTTGCCATGTTTTGCCATGTCTTTCTTCTGTTTTAAATATTTGTTTTGGCCTCCCACTTATTCTCTCCTGATTTTTAAAGCATTTTCTCCCACTTCTGAGGATTAGTTGCTATTATTTTCTGTTCGCCTGTTTCCCTTCAGTGATTTTCAATTTCCCATTTCCTTTTTGGATCCCACACTGTTACTTATTCCTGTTCAGCTTACTAAAAGACCAGTTGCTAAGAAGCTAAAGTGGCATGTGGAGCTCCTTGACTACATTTGAACATTAATAGCCTGAGAGATGGGCAACAGGGGAGTTTATACCTTGGTGGCCACTCTCTGGAGCTCTGTACAAAATCAGTCAGCTGTTCTCATCCCATTGGGGAGGTTTTCTTTCTAAAGTTAAGAGGCGTATAAGATGTTTATTGAAGTTGAGAGGTGCCACTGCCTGGATACCGGTTCACAGAATTCATTCAGAGCTGGTAAACTAGAAGGGCTTGAAACCCATTCCTGCTGAGTTGAGAAGTATTGTGATGTACTATTTATAAAGAGGAGTACTGTTACTCTGAAGTATTTGTGCTATACCTTACTTTCAAAAGTAGCTAAATAGTAGTATGTAAAACTTTTAAAGTGTCTATGAAATGAACTTGGAGATTAATGTTTTGTGCTGATCTGTAACCACAGAAACCCCCCTTCCAGTTATATCACTATTTTTAGTTTTGCTTAGTTTCATTGAGTACCCTTCCTCTAGGACTACTTTCTCTATATAAATGGGTCTGTTTTATTCAAATTAACTTTGAGACATCCAAATTGTCCTTGGTGCATAGCTGTAAACCAGATATGAGTATAGCATATTAAAATACCTGACTAAGAAGGGGGAAAACACCTCAATTTTACAAGTGATAAGATTTTTGCTTTGTTGATTCTGTGATCTCTTTTTCATATTTTCCATAAAGCTCTGGAATCCTTGTTTTTAAAAACAAGTGAGCTATTTTTAGAGCAGAACAAAACCAAGGTTTGCTGAAATTGTCTGAGATAGCAAATAATTGCAATATTCTCCCTCATCAAAGATAAGAGAATTATCCCCTTCGGTTTGTTTCCTCTGTTGTCAGATCCTGGCAGTAGAGTAGATTTTGACAATGTTGATCCTGTTTGAGCTTCACAGCAAAACAAACATACACATTTCATTTCTTATTTACCCGAACAAAAATGGTCAGGCTTCGCCAGGTGAAAATCCGTCTCGCCTCTCTCTGTCTTGCACAAAACCCACTGTTTCCAAAACAGAACTGATTTCTCTAGTTGTGTTTCAAGTCTCAAATCACATTTTCAATATTTTTCAAGATTTCGCCACACCAAAAACATTATTATCTGGAAATAACTTCTCCGTTGTCTTTTTCTTTTATTAACATCCCATTTCTTCACCTTTTCAAAATGTTAATATATTTTTAGAATGATGTAGTGTTGATAGATAATCACATGGATGGATTTAGTGGATTGTGTCTGATTTCTTAAAGGCTTTTATGATGTCCTCCTTCAAGACTAGGAGGAGTTGGAGGTTCTGTGGGGGGGGGGGGAGGAAATGAAATTTCTATGTGAACAGCTTACATAGAACAAAACTCTTGGAGAAGAAAATATTAGCCACCATGTGTGTTGTTTCCTTGTCTTGTGCTCTGTAGTTGCTTAGTGATGACCTAATAATGGTTTACTTAGTTGAGGATCCAGGGAATTCATTGTGAGCTTACTGTTCTCACTTGCATGATATTGTTTATTGTGAAAATAAACTAAATCATGGAATTGGAAGAAATCACAAGGACTTTTCATTCCACCCCTGCCATACAGGAAAACACTCTTGATAGATAGCCACCCAGCCTCTGTTTGAAAACCTCCAGAGGGAGATGCCACTCCAAGGCAGTGTATTCCATTGTCAAACAGCTTTTACTATCAAAAAGCTCTTTCTAATGTTTACATGGAATTTCTTTTCCTGTAGTTTGAATCCATTGTTCTGTGTCGTAGTGTCTGAATGAGCAGAAACAAGCCTGACCTCTTCAATACAACATTATTTCAAATATTTAAACATGCTATCATGTCTCCTCTCAATCTTCTCTGCTCTAGTCTAAACATACACAGCTCTTAAGCTGTTCAACTTAGGGCAAGATTTCCAGACCTTTCATTATTTTGATCAGCCAACTCCAGACATGTTTTAGCAATCTATTTTGAATTATGGTTCCTAGGGTAGGTCTGACTAAAGCATAATAGAATGGCCGCTTCCGATGCAGATTTCCCTCTGTCCAATGGTTGGATTGGGGCTGGCGAGTCTCTGAACAAATGTGAAGAAATGACTTGTGATGTGAAAAAATATTCCTGGCAGGAGAAACACAATGGACCTATTAGACCCCCAGAACCTTTATTGTCAATTAAATCTCTGTACAGGCACTGTAAATGGGATCAGCATGACAGGGGATGCCCACCAATGGTACCAGACACTACACAAAATGTACAGCAATTGTGAAATTGTCATGGCAACCTTGGGATAGTGTTCATTTAAGAAAATCACAACATCTCCTTCTTGTAGGTAAGGAGGGGATCAAAAAGAAGATTGGTGAATGTCTCTCTCTGTGTTGGTTTTCACTGGCATAAAGGCATCAAATTTGTTGGAGCCGCGGTGGCGCAATGGGTTAAAACCTTGTGCTGGTTGAACTGCTGACCTGAAGGTCGGGAGACAGGTGAGCTCCCGTCTATTAGCTCCAGCTTCTCATGCGGAGACATGAGAGAAGCCTCCCACAGGATGGTAACACATCCGAGCATCCCCTGGTCAACATCCTTGCAGATGGCCAATTCTCTCACACCAGAAGCAACTTAGAGTATATTCTCAATTCGCTTCTGACACAATAAAAAAATCCTTTGATCTAAATACTACTACTGATGCAGCCTTTACCTTTTTAACTATTGCATCACACTGTTAACTCATGTTCAACTACTGAAAAATGTAATTTATCACCTGTCATAAGTTTATCGTCATGAAACCACAGACCATGGTTCCAGATGCCAAATGGTTCCCAGTGGCATTATCTGCAGAACCAGTTATTCACCTCATCCTTCCCTTGCTTCCTGGACTTTGTCCTTCAACTGGGAAGAGAGACAAAATGACCACCTGTGCATCAAGTTCTTTCAGCTTCCTTCCCAGAGCCTTGCAACCCCTTATAATACCCTCAAGGCTATATCTTGCTGTGTCATTGGTTCCAACGTGCACAAAAGAGAAGGGGTAACCGTGAGTGGGCTTAATAAGTCTTATGAACCTCTCTGCTATATCATTGATTTTTTCCCCAGGCAGACCTGTCAGGAGTCCCCTACTACTACTACTACTACTACTACTACTACTACTACTACGCTTCCCCTGAGGATTGGCATGGGCCATTTCATATGTGGAAACTTCCACGTTCACCAGGGTTTTTTTTAGTTTTTTTAGTACAAGAACTTGATGACCCAAATAAAGGATTCCCTTAATCTTGTCAAATTGTGAGGTCAACATTGTTTCATGTAGCATAAATCTGTTTAATGAGTATATTTTCCCAGAGAGCTTCGGGGGGAAAAGAGATGGGAAATTACCAAAATTGACTTCTTCCTTTGATATATCAAGCAGCCTTTGCTTCTCTAGCAATCTTTAGCAGCTATGCCTGGAGCTGTCCGCTAATACCTTTATGGCAGACAAGCACAGTGCATCGCCCCTTTTAAAAGCTTTTCCCTATACCAGTTCGTATGCCTGCACATATTTTAGCACTTCGCACAAAGACATTTAAAGTAGAATCCATTAGTCTTGATTAGTTGTAAAAGGTCAGATTCACATTTAGATACAATATCTTCTTGATACAGTATTACTAGTAGGATACTGTTGTTATTTTGGATCTCATATTTCCTAGTAAAATAGCCTTTTGTAATTTTACTTTGGCTGTCATGTTAGGGTCCTTTGGAATAATGGGCCTTTATGAAATTGCTCTTTTTTGCCAATTTTGTAAATTGCTGTACATTATGAAATTAGTCACAGTTCTGTCTCTGTGAATTATCTGCGTTGAAAATTTAGCTTGATGACTGTTTTGGGGATTTAGTATGCAGTTGGCCCTCCATGTCCACAGATTTTGTATACACAAATTCAACCATCCCCCAAAACAAACATTGATTTTACCATTATCTATAAGAGACACCATTGTACTTCTCCATTGTACAGTATATATTAGAATTTCAGTATCTACAGGTCTGGGTACCCATGGGAGGGTCTGGAACCAAACCCCAATGGTCAATTTCTTCAGTTTTCCATATTTTCCATTAGCCTTTCCAATGCATATGTTTGGATTTTGAGACTGTTTTTGATGTTTACCTGTCCAAATAAATATTAAGTGCCATTTATCTTTCTTGATTTATTAATTTTGGGGTTGAAAAATCAGTATAGCACCCATCGCAAGGATGGAAATATACCGGTTGTTTGAGTTCCAATTTATAGGGCTTCATGCTGTCTTTATTCTTGAAGGTAATGATGCAATATAATGGTGACCTCTGCGCTCCAGAATAATTGGGAGAAATGGCACATTTGAATTGATTTGGTTGAACTTATTCTTTTTCATGTTAATTAAAAGTTTCAGAGTGTAGAGTGTGTCTCAGTTAAAGTATGGGAGTTCAAATGCAGGGCAGCGCTCAGTGACACTCTGGCTTTGGAGCGGGAATGCGAGATGGCTGCTTAAGAAGCCAGAGCTGGTTCAGCATTAATGCCAAAGTGGCCCTACATTGACATCAGAGGTCATGGGGCATTGGCAGTTCCTTGACCTACGGAGAAGCCACATACTGTATGTAACAAAAGCAGTTGATCAATATATCCAAGTCTCTATCTTAGCAATTACAGTAGAATATTTTACATTTTCAAGGCCCTTCGGGTTCATTAAGTGTTCATAAGTACTCCAGTAAATAGGTACTTGTAGTGCTGCTGCTTGTTGTATGAGGAAGATGCCAAATATGAAGTGACAAGGCCAAACTAGTTTTTAGTTGATACCACCATGCTGTTCTCTTTCCTGAGTTTTTAGTTAAGTTGCCCATAGTAAAACCCATAAGTTAATAAAACAATGTAGTGCTGATCTCGCGCTCCTTTGCCCATGTGTTTTAACTGTTTAATCTGTTTTATTACTCACGGTGTTTATGCTTCTTCTGTAAACCGCTCTGAGCTCCGGAGTGAGCGGTATACTAAATCGAAGTTAATAAATAAATAAATAAATAAATATCCCTGGGGAATGTCGTCTTGTTTTTGAAAATGCATCCATCACATTGACTATTCAGGAATATGCAAATATTTATATTAATATTGCAAGAATGACACTATTACTGTAAGTACTGCTCTGTCAGTGCTACTTGCGTTTCAGAGGGGTGTGAGATCATACTAAATCATACATTATTGAAGTGGTTTCACCAGCTTTTGATTTAAGAAGCCAGGAAATGGCTTCTAGAAGAGAAGGTTGGTGACTTGGAAAGTTTATGATAAAAATCCAAGTTGTACTTCCAGTCAAACACACTTAGTCAAGCTTAATTGAAGTAAATGTTATGTTCAGGTCTGTGCTGAATATTACCTTGTTTCAGTCATAACATCACGTTTATTGTTTTCAGAAAAAATCAACTATCCCTTATTAGCGCCATTCATTTGGAGAAAGTAAATCTTGTTTAAATCCTGTTTAGTGCCATTTATTTCCTTCAGCTGTTACTTTTTGTCTTCCCTGACATAAACATCCTTTTTTCTCCTTTCCAGAGTAATTTTGACAATATTGGTACTCAAGTATTGAATTGGAATATATCAGAGTTCTGTGTAGTCAATCAATGTCCACTATGAGCTGACATCACCACACTAAAGGAAAGACCATTCAAAACGAGTGAGATGAGGACATTAATGAACTAATAATCATCATATGAACATTGATTGTTCATATGATGATTACAGCCAGAAAGGGATCTCAGAGTGAACAGACTCACACAACAATGCTGTGTAGCCCAACACGCTCATTCAAAGTGTGTTGCTTTCTGAATAGCTAAAGTAATCATGAAAATTACCTACATACAACATGGAGATCTTGGCAAAAAAGTTATCAAAATCCTTCCTTGCCTTTGACTCAGCACTGCTTTTTGTGGAAAAAATATTAGGTTAGCTCAAAGAAAGTGGGGGGAAATATGTAAGCAAGACTACTGAATGAAAGTAGGTGGCCTAGGTATGATCCTGTCAAAGTTAAAGCGGAATCATTTTAAGTCCTTACTTCAGATTGTTTTTATTTAAATACATGTTTATGATCTTGTCACTAGATTTGACTAGATAGGATCCAATTTAAAAAGTATTATGCATTCATAACTTCTGACACTTGAATTTGCAGGGCCTCCCAAATCATCTTGTTTGAAGAAACTTTGAAGGACCTTCTGTTGTCCTTTACTTGTCACCCTTAAGCAACTTGATTCAGTTGTGGTGGAGACAAATCCTTTTCCTCAATTCTGCTGTATTCTTGCTTCCCTTGGTCCATGGAAGAAGTAGTAATGAATTCTGCCCCCGGCGGCAGCTTCAGTCAGCTGGCCATAGGCAGGAAACTGAAATGTGCAGCAATTTCAAGCAGCAGTTTGCTCCCGAAAGCCACATAAATTGTCTCAAAGCCATGAATCATTACTTCACTGTTTCAGTAACAGCCCAACTGAAATTGTGTTGAGTACCTCAGTGGTACTCTTTGGCATATCTATTGACGTTCCTTGCTGGTTTGCTTGCCTCAGAAAGTCCACTTCTCTTCACAAATGAGTTCAGTGATCTTTATTAAGAAGGTACAGTTAGACCAAACTCACAAGAGAAACCTTACACCACTATTGCATCATGCTAATCATATGTACAGTATGTAGCTGTTTCTGTCTAATATAGGCACCATATTGCAGTGGTACCCAACCTGTGGGTCCCTAGATGTTTTGGCCTTCAACCCCCAGAAATTCTAACAGCTGGTAAACTGGTTTCATTCAGAGTCAAACTGTGGTTCTTCTTAGGTTTAAACAGTATGGAGTTCAAACATTATTGAATTGTGCTGAGCCCAGAACTTGAAGCTGCACCAGAGAAGGAGATATGAGGTGAAATGTGAGAATTTGGGCCTTAATAGGCTGGTTGCCATCCACTTAAAGCCATAGTTTTTTATCATGCCCAATGTGAGTTAACAAGGATTAAGGAGGCCTAAGCCAGTCAGATGAGCAATGTTGTTGAAAGAACATTTCAGTGTTTGCCAGAGATCTTCATTATGTACATGCATGTTCACATTGATTTTCAGTTCAGTTTTGCCATGAATCCTTGATTAGTAGTGCTTGCAAAAGACATGGCTTACAAATGAAATGACTTCTAAGTAGTTGTACTTTAAATTATCCTAGATTGCAGAGAAGACAAATTTCTTTCCTATTTACAGCGCACCAAAAGGTGCACAATGTTGTGGGAAGCCCAGTAAGAGATAGAGGGTTTGCAGTATACTTATTGTAATGGTTTTTCTATAAATGTGATGTCACTAAGCAATATTTACTGCACTGCTCTCACTATTTTAGCCCATACAAAGGAAAAGTTTAAAGCTGACAGTTAAGCAGCAAAGTTTCTTACAATTCTCATAAAACCTTAATAGTGTACTGGTGTGGTAACAGGCTTCCCCATAATTAATTTACAGAATCACATAAAACAATAGCATTTCTCCATGGGATATATTAATCAGCTTAGTACATTTAACTAGAATGATTTTTATTCTAGCCTGTATTGATTGAATCCTTATCCACATGAAAAAATCATGAATGTGGCTTCTAGTTGGGGAATAAATTTGATTTGATACATTCCACAAAAAGTAAACGAATAAGGGAACCTCAGCAATGTCCTCTTTGAAAATGTGCTTCAAAACCAAGCAGAAAAAGAACACACCACCAAAGGCACAAATGTGGGCATCATTTTAAATGCTTAGTTTATGTTTTTATTTCCTTCTGGTTTCCTACCATGTTTACCCAAGTGAGTTAAGTTAATATAACCCGTGTTTTAACAATTCAATACACAGGTTTAGCACACAGATACAGATGTCTGGTCACATTAACATTCTCTATTCATATATTTCTATAAATTAATTTCACTTCATGGGCTGGCTCTACTGATCCTTTAGAAATGGCAGCCTTGGCATGTGCTTACTGGACTGAAGACTTGTAAGGGAGTCCCTGCTTTGAGATTCAAGGATTCTTGTTGGCCAATTCTTATATGTGGTTCATTGGTCTCCTAGAACATCTGTATGATAGTAGATAGTTTTTCTTTTTTCCTCAAGTGAAGAAAAGGCTGAAGAGATGTTCCAGACCTTTCAGTAGACATTTCCAGACATTTCCGAGAGCCATTCGTAGTGGAGTTTGCAGACATTTCTGGAAATGCTGGGAGTTTCTCATTCTCCTGTGCTTCTGCCTGCTGCTCCTCTTTTCAGACAAAGCTTGTGTTTTCTCAGGGACTGAGAAATGACATCAGAGGTACTGGCCATGGCCAAAGCTTCACCTGCTTTGCAAAAGGTTTGAATTCTGTCCAAATCCTTCCCAGTTTCTGCACTGGAGATTAGAGCATTTAATAACTTGGCTAGAATGATATGGATAGATGGTACCCTCTTTTCTAAAGTCTTCCTTATTATTTTATTTTCATCCTGTTTTTGTCCAACTTGTGGGATCCAAAGCAGCTTACCTTAAAATGAAATAGCTAAAATATTCTGTACTAGAAAATATAAAAGTGTTAAACAACAATCAATTTAAACATGTTAAGAACAACTGTAAAAAGTTAAAAACACATTTAAATATGTTACATATTTTAAAAACAGCACAATTATTGCACTAACCTGAATGGTTAATACAAAAGGTCTGTTTTAAAAAGAAGCTCTTTGCCTGCTAACCTAACATCTGCCAGAATACTTCATACACATAAATGGGAAAGTTAGTCAGTTCCTTCTAAAGGGGATTAGTTACTCAAACTTAACAGTTTAGCAGAGATGGGTAAAATTTCAGTTTGATTTAAAACATTTTTTTAGTAATCTTCAAAGAAATTTTGGAAACCCCTAATTGATTTGGGGGTGGGGGATAAAGGTGATATAATGAATATTGGTTTTACCAGTGATTTAATATAGAGACAAAATGTATCTCATAGATATAAGTCAGGGAGAGGTAGAATTTAAGGATAAAATAGATATAAGTCAGGGAGAGGTAGAATTTAAGGATAAAATCGTAACTGCAAAAAAAAGTTGAAATGTGATATTTTTCTTTATTAATTTCATGCACATATAGTAAGTGTTGTGTTTCATTTTTGTATTAAGTGGGTTTTAGCTGCGGTGGGGACTGAGGCCAGGGAGAAGAAGGCAACATTCCTTCCCAATCTTGCCCTGGTGCATTGCAAACTACAGTTGGCAGGGAGCCAGTGTTATACTTCCTCCAGACTCGATTAATCTATTGCCAGTGATTGGTATTCTGTCAGTGGCATTAATAAAATTCTAATGAATCAAAATAGAATTACTGCTGTGTTGTCAAACCAGAAAATGAAATGCAAATTAGAAGGATAATAACATTTGCTATCCAAACTGCTGATACTGAATGAACATTCAGGCCTCTCAGTTTCACAGAAATTCTGTCATGAAAATGGAGCCACCTTTGTTCTGCTGAGTTCTGTGAATTCAAAAATGTATACTCAGCAAATAAGGTCCACCCTGTACAACACATATTACATATTTGTATTTGGGAAATGATTTGTGTCTGTGTGTGTCACGAGCAACTTGAGAAATTGCAAGTCACTATTGGTGTGACAGAATTGGCTGTCTGCAAGGACCTTAACCAGGGGACGGCCAGATGTTTTACCCTCCTGTGGGAGGCTTCTCTCATATTCCCGCATGAGAAGCTGGAGCTGACAGATGGGAGCTCATCCTGCCCCCCAGATTCGAACTACCAACCTTTCAGTTAGCAGTCTTGCCAGCAAAAGGGTTTAACACATTTTGCCAACAGGGGGCTCTTGGGAAATGATGAACTGTGTTTACTTGCCCTATTTCTCTCAATTTCTGCCAAGGTTGCTAACAACAATACAATTCAAATAAAAACTAAAACATAGCTGGTTTAAACAATAAAAACATATTAAAGAGACAACAGGACATTTTATCTAAAACCTAACTAGATGCCAAAGGTCTGTCATTCCATTTGTACATCCGTCTTTGTACATTGTTTTCTTTGAAAAATCTTATCTTTTTCTTTTTGTCTATGTACTCTTGCTTCTTCTAGGTTGAATAAAGGTGTTTCCTTCAACACCTTCCTCTTGTTTTGTTTCCTCTGGCTCTTAAATCTGTCAGCTGCCAAACTGTGAAATACAATGCTGAAACCATGATTGCTTTTTATTTAAGAGGGATTGGAGAACACTGCCACCCCCAAAACCATGTTGCTGGCAGCAAATACAAAATAAAAACGGGATGGTGTCACAGATTTACTGAGTTACTAATCTTACTGAGAACATTTTTGAGAAATCAGTGTGACAAGTGATTGCCTCACTACAGTGGGAAGGACTGCTTGCTTTCACCACATTCAATTTCTTTCTGCTCTCCCCTAACTGTGTTGAACTAAATTTGGAATTGTACCTCTGTTGGGCTGTTCCTGAATAGAGGAGTCATGAAGCTGTAGTCAACAACATACCAGGAGAAGGGAGAAAATACTGAATTTCCTAATTCAGAAATCTTAAGAGAGAGAAAGCTGTATATAAAGACCGAAACAGCCTATTTGACGTCTGTGCCATTAATATTGCCTTTCTGGGTTTTCTCTCAAGGCACATTTTTTCATATCAAGAAGTCTGCCTCCGTGCCTCAAAAGAAGAATTTTATCATGCAAATAATCTGATGAATTGCTGTTTGTGCCTTATCTCACCAGCCTTTGCTATCTCCTGTTCATGACTCCTCATATACTAACAAAAGAGGGTATTTGTCAGCATCTCCAGGCCCTATCCAAAGATATATATAGACAAATGTTTTTTCCTATACTATATTTCTTAGAAAGGTTTTGGGATTTCAAAAAGTAAAGATTTTATAAATGTCCTGACTAGTTCATATGCATATTTCTGCAATGTTGAAGCCAGGACATGAAATTATGCAGCATTAACCCTTCTGATGTATTGAATACAATCAAGATAATTAAATGATCTGAAATGGGACCCATGTTTTTACTGCTTCTCTCTTACTGCCATTTTATACTCAAAACTGTTTTGCCATCTTTAATCACGGTGCCACTTACATCAACACCATTCTGACTTATAGTTAGTACTATCCAAAGTTTGCTATTAAGGATGATTTGGAGCCAACTGGTGTTGCTAGAGGTTAATATTCAATCATGCAAATCTGCTACCTTAAAGATTCTATGTTACATGTACTATAGACAAGGGTGTCTTTACCATCTCTCATTATACTTGCTGGTGCTTATGTGCCTTCCAGTTGACTCCAACCTATAGTGACCCTTCTGTAGGAGTGTCTTAGCAAGGTTTATTCAGAGGAGGTTTCTCGTTGTCTTCCTCTATGACAGTGGTTCCCAAACTTTGGTTTTCCCAAGTGTTTATTTGCCCAGGTCAGGTGGTCCAGTGGTCAGGAACTATGGAACATGAAATCCAAAATACCAAGAAGACCAATATTTGGGAACCACTGCTGAGGTTAGGAGACCGTGTGATGTTCCCAAGGTCACCTAGAGGGTTTCCATTGTTGATTGAAGAGTCAAGCCTTGGTCTCCCAGTCCTACTCCAGGACTTAACATACTATACTACACTGCCTGACCATTTAATTAATTTTGACTGAAATTGCTATAGTGAGAAAACCTCCCAGGTTGTCATGTTGGAGAAAAACTATTTTGAAATATCTTTCCCTTCTTACTTTAGGACAGCTGCAAACAAAGAGTATCCCCAGTCAAATCAAAGTGATGAAACTATTCTTTTCTCACATATTTTTTATTATATATGTAAAAGGCAAGGACAGGTTTGGGGGCCAAAATTGAGGATTTTGATACAACCCGTGAATAAATCAAAGATTATTTCCCCAGAGAGGGGAAAACTGATTCCTCTACTCTCTCTGCTTTTTGAACGCCATGTCCCCTCTCAAGTGTTTAAGAAGGGGTTGGTGCTTCTTTTAGATTTCCCCAGGATTGATTATGTTCTCGCCTTTCAATGTTCTACTCAGAGAAGGGGTGTTTCCTTTTTAAAATAAGAGTTAAGACACAGATTTGTGGGTAAATCAACTTGAATTTTTTGGGTTCATTTTTTATCAAAACTTCTAAGGTTGTTATTTTTTCTGCCGTTCAAAAAGAGTTGGTGTTCTTTTGAGTACAGCAGAGTGGTCTCCTTACCTCTTCAGTAGTTTATGCTGTACACAAGAGATGGAGATCATATATGCAAGATGACAACTCACTCCCGATATCCAACTGCAAATCCCCCATTATTCTTCACTAGTGTGCATGCTGTCTAATTTGCAGTTGATCAGCATTTGAGTGGACAGATGATCTTAGCCCTCTTTTTAACTGTGACTATCATCTTCCACAAGATTAAACTTGTCGGAAGCTGGTTGTTTCCATGGGTTGCACTCTGTTATTTCCTGAGTTCTCCAGCATACGAAGCACTGTTACACAATAAACCAATACTCGCCTCTCAGATGGAAGCAATCACAGAAAGCTAACCACCCGATGTGTCTACTTTTTTTGTCTGCTTGATTGAACACTTCCTAATTAGTGTCCTGCAACCACAAATTCTGTTTTTGGATTGTTTGGGATCCCAACTTAGTAAGATTTTACATATTGAGTATTCTTCCTGTTCGAGAAGCAATGCAGTGATTCATATATTATGACACCAAACATTTCAAGGGTCGTTTTCCATGAAGGTGGAAGACAGAACTAGCTCCAACCTTCAGAATTAAGAGCAAGAAAGATTCAATCACAGTTCTTTCCTAATTTAGTGCAGTAAACTATTTGTAGATCTGTTGTTTTGATTTATTTTAGAGTTAAGTAAATGTAAGCAGATGTGTTTTTTTTAAAGAAACCAGATTTTTTAAATGTGCTGTAGTTAAGGTACTAAAATGGAACCAGTTTACTAAAAATACAATGCAGAGTATAAATTTGAAGCCTACAAGTGCCATGGGAGCTGCAGGAACTATTATGTTGTATGTAATCTTAAGGAACAGTCCAATTCATTTTGTTTTTCCTGTGGCCATTTAGTGATTCAAGTAGTCTGAATGTGTACCAGTATTGCGTTGAGAAATGTTAGGTGATAATCTTATGCATGTATTTGTATTTCTGGGCATGCATATGTTCACATCATTCAGGAAGTGCAGAGAAGTGTATTTTCAGGGAGATCTATTCTCCAAGATTCTAATTAATTAGTCCTTTCATTTAAGCATGTTCAAATTGGGGATTGATTTGTGTAGTTTATAATGCAGCTTCCACTACTTTCACTTTTGAAATTACTCCATTCTCTTTCTGAAGAATGTTTTGTTTTTCTTTGTTTTATATACTACTAGTTTGGGAACCGGGCGTTGCCCGGGTTATTTGAGAAAAGCATTGTGTGCCAAGGTTAGTTTTTATCAGTTATATATGTGGCTCGCAGTGTTCTGAGGAAGTTAGTCCATGGTCCATCCTCCTCCAAACCTCACCAGGATGTAGAGTGGGTCATGGAGGCTATGTGTGCTAAGTTTGGTCTTGATTAGTCATTGGATGAGAGCCCCATCGGTCTCGGGAAGTGAATGAAGGTACTTCAAGTCCCATCATCCATGGTCCATCTTCCTCCAAACTGCTCCAGGATGTAGAGTGGGTCATGAGGGCTCTGTGTGCCAAGTTTGGTCTTGATCAGTCATTGGATAAGGGTCTCAGCAGTCTCGGGAAGTGGGTGTAGGTACTTCTATTCCCATCATCCATGGTATATCCTCCTCCAAACTGCACCAGGATGTAGAGTCGGTCATGGGGGCTCTTTGTGCCAAGTTTGGTCTTGATTAGTCAATGGATGAGGGCCGCAGTGGTCTTGGGAAGTGAGTGAAAGTACTTCAAGTCCCATCATCTGTGGTCCATTCTCCTCCAAACTGCACCAGGATGTAGAGTGGGTCATGAGGGCTCTGTGTGCCAAGTTTGGTCTTGATCAGCCATTGGATAAGGATCTCAGCAGTCTCCGGAAGTGAGTGGAGGTACTTCAAGTCCCATCATCCAAAGTCCACCTGCCTCCAAACTGCAGTAGGATGTAGAGTGGGGCATGGGGGCTTTGTGTGCCAAGTTTGGTCTTTGTTGGGGGGGGCACAGTGGTCTGTCAGAACAAAGGATTTGTACAAATCCCATCATCCTTTGTCCGTCCACCCCCAAACCTCACCAGGATGTAAAGGGGGTCATGGGGGTTATGTGTGCCAAGTTTAGTCCAGGTCCGTCATTTGTGGGTGTCACAGTGGCCTGTGAAAGTTGCCACATACACCTCTGCATACATACTGTACAAACATACATACATACATACATACATTCACTTTTATTATATATAGATATCGATTGTACATTACTTTGGGAATCTGGGTAGACTAAAAAATAGTTGATAAAGTTGGCCCTCCATATTCATGAATTTCATATTTATGGATTCAACTATGCACAGCATGTGGGGTCTTGAAACCAAGCCCAGCAGATTCCAATACACTACTATATATATTCTCAATTTTTAAAAAAAATCTACTGAAGGTCAGTTCAGACTATGATCTTTTCCATAAAACCAAATCTCTAGCTACAAAGATATTCATGTCTATATTTTAGATTATTACCATAGTTTCTTTACAAATATTTCAACTGACAGTATTTACAGCCACTGTATTCATAGGAATTGCTTCTAGGTGGCTGTGACATGAGGGCTCAGACTTGAAACTGATATGTGGAATACATCTTAAACTTTAATCTTGGGATGACCCAGATAAGACACATTTATATGCACATCATTCTTTAGGTTTTGATAGTATAATTAGCAATAACGTACAAATGTTTTTATTCCTTGCAGGAAAGAATGTTAATAGGATTACAGTATAGACATAATGGTGCTTTTGTTTTGATTTCAGCCACGTTGTACACATCCTCCATTTTGCTGGGTGTCTTCTTGAACAGCAGCGTACCTATATTCTTTGAACTCTTTGTGGAAACAGTCTATCCAGTTCCCGAAGGAATTACCTGTGGTGTGGTCACCTTCCTAAGCAACATGTTTATGGGAATACTCTTATTTTTTCTCTTTTTCTACCATGAAGGTAAGGATTGTTTAGAACACTTTTTCCCAACAACCATGCCGTGGCACACTAGTGTGCCGTGAGCGATCATCTGGTGTGCCACGGGAAAACCTCTCTTCCCCCCCTTTCTTCCCCCTTTTGCCGAACTCCTGCTGCTGCTGCTTGCAGGGGGGTGGGGGCGGGCGGTGGCAAAGAAGAAGGGGCCTCCTTCAGCCATTTTCGTGTATCAACTATTACTACATTTGGCATTGGCTGGACGTGATAGCCTTTCTAGTGACTGTGTAACAACTCTCCTGTTCACCAGTTATACACGAGGGACTCGTCTAATGCCCACCTGGAATGATACAGGAGCATATATATTGAAGGTGGAAGCCTCATTATTGTTCCATGAGGTGTATTAATGCATAAGAACAGTACGAGTAGACTGCTTTGAAGCTATGTGGACACATTTTTTCTAAACACAGAGAGAGACTGACAGCTGTTGAGCAAGACTTTCGTGTGTGTCTTTCTGCCATTCCTGCCAGGATATCTATGTTGTGTTCATCGAAACAGGCCCAGGTTTCACACTGAGTGTATAAATACATTTTTAAACATATTAACTATATGTATTACTGTGTTAGAGTGTCATTTTGTGTCATTTTGGTTGGTGGTGTGCCCCAGGATTTTGTAAATGTAAAAAGTGTGCCATAGCTCAAAAAAGGTTGGGAAACACTGGTTTAGAAGCTTGAAATTTGATAGGATGCTATCTTTCATGAGGACTTTTAGTTTTGATTTTAGTAGAAAGAGGAGCCTGCCTAAATACTCTAAAGATCCCAGATCCCGTCTGATCTTTGAAGCTAAGAGGAGCCAGCTCTGGTTAGTACTTAGATGGTGGATCACCTATGAATACTAGATGCTGTTGGTTGTGTTTCAGAGGAAGTAACTAGGAGAACTATCTCTGAGTATTCTTTGACTAAGAAAACCCTATGAAATGTATGGAATCACCATAAAAGCACATATGCATTTATGGACATACAGGCAGACCTTACATTAACAATGTGTATAAGTTCCCACTGCATCTGGAAAACAAAATACCAATTTTGTGTTGGTCTGAATATACTTGGGAGCTCCACACCGCTTGCAAGAGAAACTATGTAATCCTCACCTTTCCAGCTTTTTCATACCTTCTTCTGCAGTGTGTTTGTTGGGACAGCTGTTCAACATTGAGGATTTTTGTGATATTTCAGGATTTTTGGAATTTTGGAAGAGAAACAGATTTGTTTCTTTTTGAATCATAGCTTATATACTTCCTTTTATGCTCAGATTGCATAGATGTTCTTAAATAAAATAGGGAGTATTCTTAATTTAAGTGCCTCTACTCATCTTTATCTTCCCTTCCATAAACTAGAGGAGAGATTTCGGGGGTCTTCAGATGTTGTTGAACTGCAGTTCTCAGTATCCTCAATCAGCATAGCTGGTGGTGCGGAACCCCCAGTGGCGCAATGGGTTAAACCCTTGTGCCACCAGGACTGCTGACCAAAAGGTCAGCAGTTCAGATCTGGGGAGTGGGGTGAGCTCCAGCTTCTCATGCGGGGACATGAAAGAAGTCTCCCACAGGATGGTAAAACATCCGTGCATCCCCTGGGCAACTTTCTTGCAGATGGCAAATTCTCTCACACCAGAACCGACTTGCAGTTTCTCAAGTCACTCCTGACACACACCAAAATAAAAAGCTGGTGGTAGGAAACACTGGTGGTGGGGAACACTTTAAAGAAAAAAACAAGTATCTTTCTTTAAAGTTGCAAACTAACATATGTCTGTATGTTTTATACATCTGTATGAAGAAACATATTGTATGGTGGTCCCATTTTGCTTCTGAAGGATAGGCATGGGTTCCAGCTCCACTGCTGGGTTGAAAAAGGAGGCTCCTATAAATATGTGTTGCAGTGTATCTCCAGCACATAAGAGCAGCCCTTATGTTAACGGCTCCAGACAGCACTTTGAGGGGTTTACAGAAGTAACCTTTTTTCTTCACTCTGCTAAAAGCTCCTTATGGTGTGCCGTGCAAAGCTAAAGGGCTCAGTATGAATCCTGACTGCCAGCTGTGAACGTTTATTGCCATTTTATGATTGTATAGGTTGAGCAGTGGTGTAGCTCAGAGCACAAATGGACACACACTGCATATCCCCAAGCCCCCGATGCTCCTCTTCAGAATACTATTAAGGGCTCAAGCAGGAAGCTGTTTGTTCTTTTTTCTTTTTCTTTAGCCTTCTCTTCTGCTTTGGACCTTTCACATTCTCTGGTTTAGCTACTATCAAGTACAGGAGTGATGGAGAAAGTATGACCTAGAGACCGCATGATCCTCTAAGTCCCCTTGACCCTTCTACATTTTTCTTTAGAAAAATCATCCTGAAATTTCTCTGAAAAACAGCCAAAACCTTACTGCAAATCCTACAAGATTCTGACAGTGTGGGGCACCTTATCCCCACCCTTAAGCATCCCTAGCTGCCACATTCAGCTATTTTTTGGGTCCTGCACAGAATTGGATGTCACTTCTGCTCATCACCAGAAAAAGCAGTGCAGCCTTAGGATGATTTATTTATTTATTTATTATTGCGATTTCTGCGCCGCCGACTCCCGAGGGCTCGCGGCGGCTCACATGCTAATGGCTCAGTGCCAGAGGTACAGCATAAAACATAGAGCACAAAAGATGTAGCTCAATATTAAAAACAAGCAATACAATTAAACAATTAAAACAATTAAAACAGCAATTAAAACAGCAGATGTGTGGTGGAAACAGTTTCCGTCCCAAGAGCTGTAGACTTCATTGCTGGTCATATCATTTTTACAGTTCCCCAGTTCCTTCAGACTGTTTCCTATCTTTAGGACAGAACTGAGAGATCCTTATAGAAAATAATGGGGAATGTCTGGATTTTAGTGGTGCTCTGATTGGGCAGCATCTCCCTCTCCCTCTCCCAAAAGAGCACAGCAGCTTAAAAAGAAGTTCCTCTCTTTGGTTTTTACTGTGAACCCAATATATTCCCAGAGCAGACAGTTGAGAGAGTTATTCCAATATTTTCCTCCTTTCCAGCCTCAAATGTCTGTAGGGACTACAAGCTATGAAGACTTTTATAGAGAGGTTTTAAAACTACTTTGAGTTTATTTCCACACATTTGTACTAGATTTATTTACCAGCCTCCAGTTTTTTTGTGCATATTGGGTTGCCAAAGCAAGATACATACACAAAATAGAATGATAACATTCAAAAAGACAAAATAATCTTACAAGTTTGGGGAATAGAAATATCTTTACTGCATGTTCAAAGGATAACAATTTAGGTAGCCAGTTTTTATTTTTCAAAAGATAGCCTATGCATTTGATACTTTATGTGAAATGCATTCATATCTAGAACAAAAAGGACACCATCTCTCCCAATGATTAAAAAAATCTTCCCCAAAGATCATCCATTACATTTGGGTCGAATCTTTTGATTGGTCCTCAGCCATCTCATTACTTATTCTGGGCTTTGGGTCAGTAGTTCCATTGTATTAATCAGAATCTGATTGGGGGGAGATAGATATTGGCAAACACCTGTAGCATTGTGCTCCAAATACCCAAATATGCTCACTCAGTCATTTAATGTCAATGCTGGGGATATTGTGAACAAGTAGAATCTCAGCCCTAACTTCTGGAACTATACCCTCAAGTGGGGTTGGAACCATCATGCCTGCAAATTCCAACTCCTCATTTTAAAAAAAATCTAGGATACCTTTTAGTGATATCCAAAATTTCTGAGGGGTCCAGAGGAATTTGCAGGACTGCAGTGCACATGTTCTTCTCTCAAAATAGCTAATCCATTAAGGTATCCAAAGAAACCAAGGCCTACAATCAGAATAGAATGAGCTAGGTCTCAACTAGAAGCACTTGAGGGTTGTACAACCAGTTTCTCTTTGAGTAATGTGCCTAGTAAGTCATTCTTCACTACTATGTGATAACACAGCCCAACAGCCAAACATAATAAAAATGATTGGTGTTTTGGTTTTTAGGCCTTTCCTGTTCCTGGGGTTATTTGGGGCACAAATTCAGGTAATTGCATTGGATAGACCACGCCAGCTCTAGTTTCTTAGATATAGTTATTATTTTCTATGAATGAGCAAATAAAAACCAGTATATGGTATATGTTTTGTATCTCAAAAATGAGAGCTGATGGGAGAAAACTGGTACCATGTTTGGAATCAGCAAGTCAAATATACCCAGAAATAGGTCTAACATTTGATGCACCAACATGTGTGTTGACCCTTGTAATGATCACAGCCCTTAGAAACCAAGGAAGATTTGTTTAAGAGCAGCTGAGACTATTCATTTTATAGAGAAGGCTTTAAACATGTCATTGCTTCCAATTAGCAGTGTGAATGGGAAGGGTTAAGTAAACAAATAGTAGATCATACTTCTCCAAGTATCTTTGTCCAGTAGAAATTGCTACTTATTTTGGGATGACTCTGGTTTTTTTTCTGTATTGAAAGGAATTGGACCACCACATTACTGCTTTTTAGAGATAATATTATTATGTACTAGTATATGATGGATGTTTAGGGTTTTTTCCCAAGTTGTGTTCACAAAAAGGAAGGGATACCAGGGATCACATTGCTAACATAGGTTGGCTTATATAGGCCATAAAACAATTTCACAAGAAAACCATCTTCTACTTTATAGCTCATATCATAGCCTTTGATTGTGTAGATCATTAAAAACCATGGATCACCCTAAAAAACATGGAATACCACACCATTTGAGTGTCCCGATGCATGAGCTATACTCTAGATAAGAGTTCAATGTAAGTATAGAACAAGAAGAGAGAAAGAGAGTTGGGAAAGGAGCCAGGCAAGGCTATATTTTATCATCCTATCTGTTTAATTTATATGCAAAACATATCACCTAGCTTTTGGTAGATTAGACTCAGGAAGGAGGAGTGAATATTGGAGGAAGAAAGATAATCAATTTGAGAAATGCAGATGATACCATGCTACTCCCAAAAATATAGCAAAGACCTGGAGTTGCTATTGAGGAAATTCAAGCGGAGTTATAGCTGAACGTCAAGAAACAAAATGACCCCAGATGATTTTATAACTTTAAAGTGGATGATGAATACAGCAAAATAGTCAAAAATTTTATCAACCTTTTCACAGACATTAATCAAAATGGAGACTGTAATAAAGAAACCAGAAAGAGATTAGAAGTTGAAAGGTATGAAGGAGCTAGATAAGATTCTAAACCATAAAGATGTAATCATAGAATACCAAAATCAAGGTCATCCATACTACAGTCATTGAATTTTCTACCTCTGATCGTGATAGCAGAACAATGAAGAAGACGTATGGAAAGGTTAACTAAAATCAACTTGTTTTGGTGCTGGAGTTGAGTTCTTCAGATTCCATAGACTGCTGAGGAGACCAAAAATGGGTTTTGGAGAACATCAAACCCGAACTATCTCTAGAAGTCAATATGATTAATTCAATGCTGCTGTTCTCTGGTCACATCATGAAATGATATGACTACTGTAATACTGGGTAAAATGAGAAGCATTAGGGAAAAGGAAGACCACATTGTAGAAAGCCACTGCCTGGAAGTGATCAGGGCAGTTGATGACCAGATGTTTGGGGGTCTCTTATTCATCGGGTCACTGTAAGTTAACGCTGACTTGAAAGTTAACAACGATACAATGTTTGTGCTATGTAGTAGCTCTTCTTCACATTTATTGTTTTTCCTTTTTGAAAGAAAGGTATTTTAAGTGTCAGCAGTAATTTATTTGAAATTTCCAAACATCACTCATTTTGAGCACATATTTTTGAAACACACATATTTTGAGACTGGATAACAATCAATATAAATAGCAATCATAAATGTATCTTGGTATCTCCCAGGCTTGTATTTGCTGTACAGTTCAAGAACAAATCTGATAAATAATTTCTCCCATTTCAATTTCTATAGACTGTTTACGGCTGTTAATACCAAAGTTTCTTCCTGCCTTATTTCTTTAAAGAACCCATGAATTCTTTTTATTTTTAGAAGCTGATAGTTCATCCAAGCAGCATTGTTTACCAAGAATGAAATCCATTATTCTAAAGTCCCATTCATACCTTAGTAGTCCCATTTTCTAAAAAATTAGATGGGAAGAAGCTTCCTTTCAACACAGCTGAAAGATTTCTCAGTAAAGAATATTACCAATTGCAAAGGAATCAACTTTAAAGGCATAGCTGAAGGCCTTCTTCAAAACTTGTATTTTCTTTAATTTCTACATATATCATGCAGAATTTCAAATATCCAATCTTCTGGATGCAATTCTTAAATCTCCAGATTATTATTGAGCAATGGAGTTGTTAATGTCAATTCCTTGTTGGCTGTAATAGAGCAAAGGCAACTGTTGGGACTTAGGACATCTTGGAGGGGTGCCTGCAAATGCACAGGGGCCTTTAAACCACACAGTCTCCCATAATTTTAGGAGTAGGAAAGGTCTTTTTCCCATAGGAAGTTACTGCAAAGTTACTATTTTTGTTTTAAAAAGCATCTCATGGCATTTAATTGTCCTGGAGAGGCAAAATATGGTGAAATTGCCTCCACCCTCTAGAGTGCATTTGAAGTCAAAATAATTTTGGGGAAAATTGGACCCCGGGGGGAGGGGGGGTCACAAAAACAATCCCAGCAAGAATGGATGTTGCTTTCATTCAGGCTACTTGATTCATTGGAGCAGAGAAATTGGAAGGCAAATGCCAGAGCTATAAATGTACTTTTGAAAATTATTCTCCTCATCACAAAAGTCAAAACTGACACAAAATTTCATTAGGCAGTCTCTTCCCTGGTAATGATTATTCAGTATGTTTCAGAGGTTTCTGAATCTGAATTGCATTGGAAGCCTAATGTTTACAAATGAGAGGACAAAATCCTTGCACAACAAAATTGAAACATCCTGCCTGCGTCTGAGAAGGGTGAGCAGAGAGGGCAGCTACTGACGTAGGCTTTCCTCCTGTCCTGAGCATTGTCTTTTCCTTTATGTCTGTGAACATTAATTTGAAATTACATCAAAAACAACAAGCCTTTCCATATAAGCCCCCCATAAAGTCAACAAATTTGCTTTTAAGCAAAAAAAAATATAGGATCAAGCTGAACATTGGTGTTCTTCAACTGTATTTCATTCAGCATGGAGATTGCTATTGTTTCTGCATTGTAATTTTAGAATATATCACTGCTACCTATTTCCATAAGTTGTTGCTTCCAGCCTTTCATAAATGGAATGAATTAATATGTAGTTTTAAAACTGCATTTTAATGCAAGCAACAGGTGTTTTAGAAACTTACCAGGGTTCCCCCCCCCCCCCAATATCAGAGGAATTCTCCTCCCAAATGGGAGCTTATTAGGGGTTTTGTGACACGGCAGAAATCCGTTCTGTTTTTGTTCTGTTTTTGTTTCAAATGTCAGTTGCAACCCCCACTCCGGTTTCCCTCATTCTATTTTTGAGAAGATTATTCCCAAAACAAAACTCAGAGTTCTGAATTACGAATCCAAATGGCTAGTACGTAACTAACTAACTTTATTTCTTATGAGTCACCCTCCACGAAAGGTGCTCTGGGCGACTTACGCAATTAAAATAAACAGCTTACATAGTCACCGCTTGTTACTCAATCATAGGCTCTTCTGAAAAGCCATGTCTTAAGTGCCCCTAAAAATGTATATAGATCAGGAGTGGCTCTTTGGTCTGGCGTTAGGGAGTTCCACAAGATTGGGGCTACAATGGGGAAGGATCTCTGTCTTGTGGTCTCCAAACGAACCTCTCTAGGGCCAGGGACATAGAGAAGATTCTCATGAGCTGACCATGGCAGTCTCTGGTGGTGGAGTGGCATTAAACAGTCTCTTAGATATGGAGGACCCTGACCTTGGAGGGCCTTGAATGCTAGGACCAGGGTCTTGTAGAGGACTCTGTGTTCAACCGGCAGCCAATGTAAGCGCTGCAGAGACGGCGTTATATGGCACCTCGTTGATGTTTTTGTGAGGAGTCTAGCAGCTGCATTTTGCACAAACCTCCGTTTACCTTCCCAAAAACAGATTGGGGTTAACCTGAAATTCAAAATGAAAACAGAACAGAAACAGAATAGATTTCTGCCGTTTCACACAAACCTAGTGCTTACCAATTACATCCAACATTCCCCTGAAAAGGGCAGTCTTAGGAGGTTAATGACTGTGTTCCAAGATAGACATGTGATCCACTGTCTGAAAATCATAAATATGTATTGAACATTAAATGTTTGAAAAACAAGATAGTAGCAACGATCACAGCATGAGGAAGATGTAACCCTTTCCATTTCCTTTTAAAGAGAACATAACTTCTCAGAGTATTGCCTTCTAGAATGCTATTCTTCTACAAGCCTTGCTTCCTGCTGAGATCTCTTTTCAATTCATTACAAATGTGCTTCTGATGTTCATGAGACATTTGATGTAGCATGGTGTTGGAAGACAGTACTAAATCTTTTCTTAGATATTACTCGGTTGGGAAATATATTTATAATCCAGTGTACATGTAACATGAATATGGATCTGTATAATACATGCCTGTAGCTTTACTTGTTGCATGCAATCATTATATTTCTACAACTCTTTGTACAAACTTTTAGTGTGTTAGTTTTTTAAAAAAACATATTCAAATACTTTACAACTTCTTGTATATTCATGTTTTGTCCCGTTGGACATTTGCTTAAAAGGCAATAAGTTGTATGTTTCCCTATAGGCCAGGTTTGACCAACCTGCACAGCTCATGGGCCATATGCAGTCCAGGACACCTATGAATGTGGCCCAACACAAAATCATAAACTTATTCAATCATTATGAATTTTTGTTCTGTTTTGTTTTGCAGAACAAAACAGAACAGAGTTTATTTCATGGTTCTTTGTAGATGAAATGGAATAATCAGAGTATGTTACATCTACAAATATCGGAGTAGTATCCGTAATCCACATTATAATTGCAAGTGGTTTAGCCAGAAGATCTTCTCAATGATTTTAAAAGACCTTTCAAATCAGATGTCTCATAATAATAATCATAATAATAATTTATTGTATTCCGCCCTACTTCCCCAAGGGGACTCTGGGCGGATTCCAGCATATACAGACACAAAGGCAAACATTCAATGCCTAGAAACGACGAAACACAGATACGCAGATAAAGTTAAAGGCTTCCCCTTTCATCTCTGGCTCTGGAGGTGTTGCTCATCTCCATTTTGAAGCCTTTAACTTTATCCATTTTGAAGCTGGGGCTAACAGCGGGGGCTCACTTCATTCCGCGGATTTGAACTGCCAACCTTCCGGTCATCAAGTTCAGCAGCTCAGCTGTTTAACCTATTGTGCCGCCATGGCCCCTAGAATAATTAAGAATATCATGCATGGACTTTTCTTTTGCTTATCTGTGGTGGCAGATCCAACAAAATTATGCATGGACCTTTTTTGGGGCTGCATATCAGTTATAGTTAGTATTAGCATATTTTGTGTGTGGCCCAAAATGATCCTTCTACAGGTAATCGGGTCCTTTTTCTTTTATGTCTGCTAAACCTTTAAACCGTTAGTAGTGAACAGAACTAGTTGTAACCCAGGTCAACAGTAACCCTTTTTCAGAAATTTTGAAATAAATGCATATTTTTAAAAAGCAAATGAGTAGAGAGACACATACAGTTTCTGGAAATGTTGAAGCTGTGAGGTTAAAAAAATCCTTCTGTTTCCCCAGAAGAAAAAGAACCCATTGTTAATTTTTCATTGCGAGTATTATTGGTAATATAATAATATATTAACTCCTCCATCCCCCTTTTTTAATCTGTTGTCATTGTTGAAAGTGAACTCGGGTTGGCAGAAGCACAGTTAGCTGACAGCATTTGGGGACAGAAAAATAGGCTTGACCTTTGAAAACCCCATAAAAGATGGTTGCCATTTTCCCTTAGCTACTTTTTAAGAAATACGACAGACCAGAGCACTTATGGTAGGATAATTCCCATGCTCCATTATTATGCCGGTCTGAACAGCATGACGATGCAAGAGCATAAGGAAAACTTCAGCAATTTTGTCTAGGTGGTATAGACAATGTGCTTCAGCACAACGGAAAGCTTTTGATGGAATTTAATAGCATAAAGATTATTAGTGGGGAAGTCTAATAGTCTCTAAAGAGATGTAGTTTTCTATGGAAGCAGTGGTTTGCTATGTATTCTCTGAAGGTTTTAGAGAAAATAAATGGCTCTTTATCTTTCGCCCTCTGAATTATAGGATTATACTAAGCCAGGCTTGCTGGATGATTTTTAAATCTAAAGGTATTAGAATTCTTTAAAATGGTGAACAGGAGCTATTTTTCAAAGAAACAATCCATTGATAGCAAGGGGACATGTACCCTTTCCTTCTGATTAAGATAATTAAAGATTGGACAGAATTTTTTTTACAGTTACAAGCTGGCTTCTTGAGAGATTCATAGAGACATGCTTTTAAAATGAATGGGCTCTTTTATTGAGAAATTACCTTTGTCATTCTAAGAAGAAGAGATTAAGCTGTTGTAAATGAAAAGGTATCCTCAAATTGTAAGTCTGAAGTATAACTGATAGGAGACAAAATAACTCACTATTTAAATAGGCTGTACTCTTTATGAGACATAATACTCTGTCAATGTGCCAAATGCAAGGTCTGTTGGCCAAATGCGGCCCGCCACACCACTATATATGGCCCACGAGGCTTTCAATGCCAGGGCAACATACAGTAGACTCTCGCTTATCCAACCTTCACTCATCCAACGTTCTGTATTATCCAACACAGTCTGCCTCCTGTCCAGCTGTTTCAATACATTGCAATGTTTTGGTGCTAAATTCATAAATACAGTAATTACTACATAACATTGTTATGTATTAAACTGGATTTTTTTCTGTTGATTTGTTTTTTAAAAAAATTGTAAAATCATAACATGGTTTGTTGTTTAATAGGCTTTTCCTTAATCCCTCCTTATCATCCAACATTTTGCTTACCCAATGTTCTGCTGGCCCATTTATGTTGGATAAGCAGGACTCTACTGTGGTTACATTTATACAGTCTTACAATTATAAACAGCTCTTTGAAAACACCCATAAGGGTGATACGGCTCTTGGTGAAAATAAGTGTGACACCCCTGATCTAAGAGCACCAGATTCTCTTTCAAATTGGTAGCTAATCAGGGGCATCTCTGGTTAGTACTTGCATGGTAGTCAACCAACAAATACCTGAGGCTGTAGGCAGTAGTTCAGTGTGAAGAAGTGGCAAAACCACCTTTGAGTATTCCTTGCTTTGGAAAATCCTATGAATTTTGTGAGGTTACCATAAGTCAGTTGATGCATACACATTATGAATCTTAGAAAACATCAGGACTACTATTCACTGAAGAATACTTTCCAGCTTTTTAGGATTTGGGACCCAGTTTGCAATTATTGTTTTCTTGTATCTGTCTTTCTCTGTTTTATTAAAAGTCTAATTGTATTTTGACCATTTGAATAATGCTTAGCTACAGACAAGCTCTTTCAGGGGGAGGGGACGGACGGACTCCCTGAGCCTTTAAAAAAAACAGATCAAAAAAGGTTCCTAAAATCCTTTGGGTTTCTTGCTTTGGTTTTGCTATCCCAACCACTCCAGGACGTGAGGTGGGTCATTGGGGAGAGGGGCGGTCTGTGTGCCAAGTTTAGTCGAGGTCCATCATTTGTGGGGGTCATAGTGATCTCTGGAAGTGTGTGAAGGTACTGCAAATCCCATTATCCATGGTCCACCTGCCTCCAAACCTTTATTGAACCAACCAAATAAGTATGAATTGAGTTATTTTACAAAGCTCTACAGAAATCCTGTCACCAAATGTTCTGTTCACTAAAACGCCTGTTCACTAAAACGTCTCACTTCTTAAATTATAATCATTAATATTTGTAGCACTTTAAAGGTGTAAATATTAATACTTGCACGAGTCTCCAGCCATTGAAGTGAAAGATGCAAAATAGAGAAGGATGTGCTGTGCTTGCCTGAGTTTTGTTCTCAGAAGTCAAGCAGAATGCAGTCTATAATCCATTCAGTACAGGTTTTGAAAAGGTAAACAGTGTACTTCCTATTTCACCAAATTGAGGGCCTTAGCCTCAACGGTTATGCTGTTTTGTCGCTTTATAATTGTGATAAATAGCTAATGATCAATCTTTTTCTCTCTTTCTTTCCCACCCAGAATTCTCTTGGTTTAACTGGTGCGTTCCAGGGTCCTGCTTGCTGAGTCTTCTGCTCATCCTGTGTTTCAGGGAATCCTACGATAGACTTTATCTTGATGTCATTGTCTCCGTTTGAAAGCACAAAACAAAGTGGAGGATGGAAGCTGGTGCTGTGCTCGGCCCATTTCCTTGAAATTCGAAAGCCCAACGTTCACAGTAAAACCTCAAGAAATTACTTACCGTGGACATTTTAACTAAATTTAGAAAGAAAGGGGTTTGTTTTTTTTTTAAAAAAGTATACTTCCTCATTTCATATTTTATTATTTCCACAATTATGAAGAGCCTTGCATTTAAAGGAGAATTAGATGGCATTTAAGGGAGAAGTTCTAGCTTGTGAACTGTGATATTTTATTTAAGAAGCTCTTTAACTGGTTATACTAACTGTGCCAACTCAAACCACTTACAAAGAGAAGTATCATAGCAATATCATGTCATTTAGGGTTTATAAGGGAAGAATCCCTACTCGTAAAAAGAACATAACCTTTTGGGATCCTGCAGTGTCAAATGAAAATTCGGATAGTTCTCATTTTTTCTTGCTTTCAAGTAATATTTTACTTCCATGGTTTTATTAATAGGCAGGTGCTACTAAGATTTTCAGTGTAGACTTCAGGGATGAACAATGTTTAATCTACCCTGTCATAGATTATACATAATTGGTTATTTTCATTCTGAATAGAGTCACACTGTATCCACACTGCAGAATTATAGCACTTTGGCACTACTTTATCTGCCATAGCTCCACTCTATGTGATTCTGGGATTTGTAGGATAAAAAATCTCTCAAAATTACAAATTCCAGAATTCCTTCGCATTGAGCCATGGCATCCAATGTTGTGCCAAACTGTTATAATTCTGTAGTGTGGATACAGTGTGACTCTATTCAGACTGAAAAAAACCGATTATGTATAATCTATGACATAGATTTTAGAATAATTATATGACTGTATATTTAAATTTCCCATGAAGTCTTAATATGCCCTTTGGACATCAGATTTGTTTTCTAATGTAGCTGTTTCTGATTTTTTTAAAAATAAAATAAAATGCTTTTATCCCAATTCCTCCAAAAACAACACAATTGCAAACATAAAGTTTTTGACACTGAATGATCTTGTGGCAATTGGTGCTATACTTGCAGTTACAGCCATAGCATGCATAATGACATTTTATGGTCAAGGAACGGTGATAGTAATTCTGGATTAGTCCTGAAATTTCTCTTTTCTATTCTTCTCTGGGAACGGTCTTTTTCACACACACCCTTATCCCAAAGTTTTACAAACCTAATTAAACCAAGATTTTGCCTTTTCTGTAATGTTTACTTCTCTATTTATTCTGAGTTTTAAAGATTGCCAATCATGTGTGATCATTTGGATTTTTTATTTTCAATAACTGTTTTAACAGTGGTGGTGTCTGATGTTTTCAATAGTAAAATTAAATTAAATGGGAAGTTCATATTCTTTGGCTTTGTTCTCAAAACTTTTTTCACCTTGTTTTACCAAGACTCACATGTTCATGCTTTGTAACAGATCTGAAGCAATGGGAACATCACCAAATACAGGCTGTCTTTCTCAAGGTGGTATGTTTCAGAGACTGGAAGGCCGGCCCATATGTTTAATCAATTGTGGCCAACATGATTCTCTTCTAATATAACAACTTCAAGTCACCTCAATTACTTTGTCTCACACTCCTGCTTAATATCATCTGTGCTTTACTCTTCAGTAATCTTGACTCTTCAGTTGACTTTTCAGTAGACCCCCAATTAATATTTGGGTGTCCAGAATTAATTTGCACAGGCAAGTGGGGTTCTTAGAATATGTCTTTCTCTTCCAGATTGTCCATTACAAAACCAATCCCTTCAGGAAACAGCATACAGGACGCAGTTGAGCCACAGAATCAATATAGCAATTTTTCTGCAGACACGATGATGGCAAGCATAACTGGGACATTTCAGGAGGCTTGCAATTCCCTGCTTGAATGAAATCTCAAAATTGGACCTGCATTGTAATTCAGACATTTAGTGATACTCTTCAGACTGTTTTTTCTGATTCAGTAGGTAAGATGTTTCAGTTGAATTCAGTAGCTTAAATTATTTTTTCAGGTATTTAGTCGTTTAAATTAATTTTTCAGGTCATGAATATTACCATAAACCCTGGTGGGAATTATCCAGCCCTCAAGATTTTGTGGGACTAGAAGTCCCACCAAATCCATAACCAATGGTGAGGAATAGGCTGGAGGGTGCAGTTCGGCTGGGGGGGGGGGGGCAATCCATTTTTGGTATCTAGAGGTCCCTGGATACCCAGATCCATTTTGGGGGCCTCTTGAGAATTGGTTAATGGAAAAAATCTGTTTTTGGCCAAGCAGTTGAAAGATCTGGGAAGATCTGGCCCATTGGCGGGAATGGGGAACTTATGAGGCCCCTCTTTCAATTCCTGGGACCTTTTCCTATCTTCCTTTCAAGCGAGTCTGAGTTTGAAGAACGAGATTAAGGAAGCAGCCTTCCTGGGACCCTTTCCTTTCTTCCTTTCAAGGAAGTCTGGATTTGAAGAATGAGGTTAACTAAGCAGTGGGTAAGACATGTCACAGCATTCTTCTATTCTGATTGGCCCAACAGGCAGGGCTCACAGGGAAACCCCATGCGAGCAGCACGCGGCAGCCTCTCTGCAAGCCATGTGGTGCCAAATAATAATAATTTTAAAAAACTTTATTTATATCCCGCTCAATCTCCCCAAGGGGACTCAGAGCAGTTTCCAAGTAACATCACAATACATATAGAGTAAAAAAACATAACCATAAGATTAACAAAACAATATAAGCATAAAACCTTTTGCCATAACACACATATATTAAAAGTAATCCTGCCTATTCAAGGCAATTTAAAAGGCCGGGCTGAGATTAGTGCAAGCTCAAAAATTCCAGGGGCCCCAGGAATTTAGTGCAATGCAATGGCAGGCAACAATAATATTAGGAACAGGTCTATGGTTGTTCATTTCCAGGGGCTATTAGAGGAGATGACCTAGGTAATTGGTGGGAAGAATAAGGCCATATTTGGCAGTGTGTAGGGCTGAGTTAGATCTGGTCATTTTCAAAGGCTTGTTGGAACCACCAGGTCTTCAAGCACTTACAAAAGGAGGGGAAGGATGGGGCCTGTCTTATTTTTCCTGGAAGGGCATTCCAGAGGGGAGGGGCCACCACCGAGAAGGCCCTCTCTCTCGTCCCCACCAACTGTACTTGTGACGGTGGTGGGAGCAAAAGGAGGGCCTCCCCATAAGATCTTAAGAGTTCAGGTTGGTTCATAGAAGGAGATGTAATTGTGGAGATTGGCGGGGCCCGAACTGTTTAGGTCATGACCTGCACCTTGAATCTGGCTTGGCAGCTGTTTTAATAGGGGAGGAAGGGCCATGATTGGCTGCCACATAGTCATGTTAAGACATAACAGCTTGAGCTCCTACCGTTATGGCCATCCGAACAAGCCAGATTGGCCAAAGGGGACCAACCACTCCAAATCTGTGCACAAGCTTAGTGAGGAACACTGTGAGTTGCAGTCTGATGTCATTTTGAGGGACACATCTTCCATCATGCCCATTTTACCTTTTTGTTAACTGCTTGTGTCATCTTTTATATTGTGCAGGAAAGTAGAATAGGGCAATTTGCTGAACTGAACTTTGACAGGCCATAAAAGATTAAAAACTTATTTCTTGAAGAGGTCCTTTTCCAACTAGATTAATTTAAAGTTTATAGTAAATGTGATTTCCGCTCACTTAAAGACAAGCATTTCTTTACTTATAGGTCAGACAGCTAGTGAGACTTGCTGCTTAATCCTCCACTTGGATGGCAGTCGCCTTAAAAATGATAAGGTCATGCTGCTCTCACACACAAAAATTCACTCTCCACTTAACACCATTTCAGCTTTAGAGCCCAGCTTCTCTATGAAAACCTATATGAAATAGTTGGGTATTGTCAAGATTTTGTCTGATAGCAACACCAAGCAATACATCTTACTTCCAGCTAGGAAAAGGTCAAGACGGGAACTCTTTTTGGGTAATAGGATCATTGCTATTATACACATGATATAGCCATATGAAGATACTCATACTGTATCTTCACTGGAAGCAGAAATGTGCTACACATTTGTCACATTCCTTGTTCTTCGTTTACTAAAATCAGCTTAACAGTTCTTTGCATTAAACTTTGTGGGATGTTCTGCTGTTAGTTTCTTTTTTCCTCTTTATACTTCTTACTGTCAGGGTTTCAGGGAGGAAAGCTCCTCTAAATCGCTATTGGGGATCTACTTATTCTAGTCTTTCATAACTGCTGCTTGAATAAATATCCCTATGCCCACATTTTGGGGGACAGGTGTTATTAAACTCAGTAGAAACACTCTATAGAACAGTGGTTCTCAACCTGTAGGTCCCCAAATGTTTTGGCCTTCAACTCCCAGAAATCCTAACAGCTGGTAAACTGGCTGGGATTTCTGGGAGTAGTAGGCCAAAACACCAGGGGACCCACAGGTTGAGAACCACTGCTGTAGAAGTTACTAATGGGTTGCACTATAAATTGCATATAACACTATCTGTAATGGATAGTGCCAGATTGGGCCATTCTAGGACTTCTATTGTTCTTGTATAAGTGTTGAATTTGTGAGCACTTGTGAATTGCAGGATAAGAACCTGGGATTTTACAGCTGTCTTTGGGTCCCATCTCTATCAGTATCAGCTTTTTGCCAGTGGTTACTTTTTTTTTTGTATCAGCGACTTGGGAAACTGCAAGTTACTTCTGCTGTGCGAGAATTGACTGTCTGCAAGGACGTTGCCCAGAGGACACCCAGATGTTTGATTTTTTTAACCATCCTTGTGGGAGGCTTCTTTCATGTCCCCGCATGGGGAGCTTGAGCTGACAGATGGAGCTGAAACCGCTCTCCATAGATTCGAACTGCTGACCTATCGATCAGCAGTCCTGCCGGCACAAGGGTTTAGCCCTCTGGTTGCATGATAGGGGTTGTAGTCAACCTCTGCTGAGCATCCTAGCCTGCTTTTGTTTTCCAGTTAATTGTCATCCAGATTCCCTTGGCTTCCCTTTAAAAGCTCATTGAGGGGCAACCCAATGATTGAGGCCATGATCTTGTGATAGTTTATATTTTTTTAAAAATCAGCTTATTTCAGTGCATACTAAGTGCATTCTTATCAGTACCAGCCTACAAGTTTGCTTGGAAGTAAGCTGCGCTATATTCAGAGGGTCTTAACTCCCAACAGCTTGGATTAGTATTCCAGGCATAAACCCTGAGATCAATGGGACTGAAAGGTGCTTAATTTTGATTGGAAGGAGCCTGGTGTTTGTCATGAGGGTTCCTGGAAAGATTCCTGCCTTTTTCTGCTCATTTGTCAAAAGAAGTAAGAATTAAACTTCACTTTGCACTGAGCTTTGTGTCATTCCCCCTGAACTTCTTTAAAATGAAAAGTAGCCAACTGAGACAGCAGTCAGAAGTGGGCAAAAATAGGTAAGAGATGCTTGATCTTTCTTCCCATTAAATTGATCCCTTCACACTGCTTTCCTCCACAGAGAACAATTTCGAAACAAAAACATAGTAAGAAGGGATAAAGCACTTCCTTTCAGTTGCAATTTTTCATTGCTCCCAAAAACAATTACATAAAGTTTAATCCCTGGTGTTATTGAAAGTAAGGAGATGACTGGAGGACTTTACCTTTCTCAGGCAAATTAAAAATTGAATAAAGAATGTTGCCCATATTTTAATTAGTGCCATTATTTGATAACTTGGGCAACAAGTTTCATATCAAAAAATGTATACTGTGTACTGTGTAATGGCACAACCTACAAAGAATATTTGAGATGATTAGGGAACGATTTTGAATGTTGGGTAGTGACAAAAAATGCATAACCCAAACCTACTATTTAAAAAATAGTAGTAATTATTAGATATTCATGTGGATTTAATTAAATGTTATGCATCATTCATAGCCTCAAGATAGCCTATAAAGGCTCAGATTGCAATTTTGTCTTGGTCATTAACCTGCATTGTAATTATATTGTTTAATCATTTAAGCTTCTCAAGTTGTTGAGGCAACAAACATTGGTTTGAGGAAGGCTTTTGGATGTGAAATTATCTGTTATAGCAGGGGTTCTCAAACTTATTTTTTATCAGTGGGATGGTTCACAGTCCCTCAGACTGTTGGACTATAGTTTGAAAAAAAACATGAACAAATTCCTATGCACACTGCACATATCTTATGTAATGCAAACAAAAAATATGAAAGAACAATATAATATTTAAAATGAAGAACAATTTTAATAAACATAAACTTACCAGAATTTCAATGGGAAGTGTGAGAGCCTACTTTTGGCCAAATTAATTAGGGTGGTTGTGTGTCATTAAGTCGTTTCAGACATGTTGTTGTAATTTATTCATTCAGCTGCTTCTGACTCTTTGTGACCTCATGGACCATCCCACGGCAGAGCTCCCTGTCGGCTGTCACCTCCCCTAGCACGTTCAAGGTCAAGTCAGTCACGTCAAGGATACCATCCATCCATCTTGTCCTTGGTCACCCCTCTTCCTTTTTCAGACATGAGAAAACCCTAAATTTAAAGTTTAGGGTAGGGGCCAGGTAATGACCTTTGAGGTCTGCATCTGGCCCACGGGGCGTAGTTTGGGGACCCCTAGGTTATAGTATTTACTTATCACTTCAGTTGCTTCCCAAAATTGAAGGAAAGCAGCATGGTTGGGCTTGGATATAATAGAAATTGTAGTATATAGTATCTCAAGTGGAGTCCAGAGAGGAAATTCTGTTGTGCAAGTCCTACCAAAATACGAATAGGACTATTTCTCCTACTGTTCTGCTCCCATTCATTTCATGCCACCTGGACAGAGGAAATTCTCAGTGGACTATATCTTAACTAATCTTAGTGAAATGCTTTAATATGGAATTGTTTGTCTCTGTCTGCTATGCATTGAAATAGAAGCTGTGGTTGTGCAATGGGTTAAACCTTGTGTCGGCTGGCTGAACTGCTGACGTGAAGGTCGGTGGTTCCAATCTGCAAGGTGGGGTGAGCTCCCATCTGTCAGCTTCAGCTTCCCATTCAGGGACATGAGAGAAGGCTCCCACAGGATGGTAACACATCCGAGAATCCCCTGGGCAACATCCTTGCAGATTGCCAATTCTCTCACACCAGAAGCAACTTGCAGTTTCTCAAGGCACTTCTGACACACACAAAAACAGTTATAGCCTGAGCATAATAGAATGCTGTCTACCATCTGCATTTTCGTGTTATCTAATGTCTACAAGGATGGGTGACGGTCCTTAGGAAGGGGAAAATGTTTATAATTGGGAGAATCTACATTTTAAAGCTACCTTACATTATCAAAGTATAATGTATTCTTAAGTCGCTTCTGACTCGATTAAAAAATGAAATGATTCCAATGAAAGGGGGAAGAGACTTACCTATGGCTTGAGTGAGACCAGAGTATGAACTGTAGTTGCAGTAATTCCCTGGATTTTCTTAAGTGTGTAGTATCAGTATCTTCTCAGTCAGAGACTGCAGTTCCAGTTGATGCACTGTATACAGTATATTAATCTTTGAGAAATCTGGTGCTATTCAGACATAAAGGTCTTAACTCCATATAGATGTGTTTAGGTTTTTGGGTATCAGAATGTTAAAATATTGGATGTGTATTCTCAGAGCCATATTTTATCATGAGCCATTTTTAGCTTTGATAGAAAACAATCCATTTTGGTCTGAACAGCGCTTTGAACAGAAATGTTACTATTAATTCGTCTCCCTTATCTATTCTCAAGCCCAGTGATTTGCATCCTGCAGACTAAGTTAGAGCAGGTTCACTGTGCAGCCATGTATTTTCACAAGCAAGATGAAAAGAGCTACCCAGAAGGCCTGTAGAGGCTTCCTTCGCCTTTTCAGCATTTCACTTCCTGATGGCTCACTTTTTTGACTGATCTAAAATATAGCCACGTACTACACTTTTGGCCCCTGGTCTGCTCTTTTGACCACATACCACCTATTTTCTCTCTAACCTAGTGTTCAGTTTTGCATTTGCAAACTAAATAAATATAGGATTCCATTTTCAACCATTTTCAGTTTTTGATAGTGCCTGGTCCCAAACTTGTGAAATAAGCAGGGGAGGACTTAATGCACACACAAATAAAAGAAAAAGGCGATGACATTTCAGTCATATAAGTAATTGCTGCTTTCAGTCTCTGTTAAGAGAGAAATAGCAAAAGTAAAGGTTTCCCCTGGTAAACCTTTACCTTAAAGTTGTGATCTGGCTCTGGGGGGTGTTGCTCATTTCTAAACTGAAGAGCCAGCATTGTCCAGAGACACCTCCAAGGTCATGTGGCTGGCACAACTGCATGGAGTACCATTACCTTCCTACAGAAGTAGTACCTATTATCTACTCACATTTGCATGTTTTAGAACTGCTAAGTTGGCACAAGCGGGGGCTAACAGCAGGAGCTCACCCTGTCTGTGGATTCGAACTGCGGACCTTCCAATCTGCAGCTTAGAGGTTTAACCTGCTGCGCCACTGGGGCTCCAAGAGAGAAATAGCAGCATATAAAGAAATATAATAGTATCACAAATATTTTAGACAATCAAAAAGGTGCTCTTTTGGTTTCCAAATCTAATGTTGTTTGCACATCTTTTTCACTACCATAAAAGACTAGAAGACTTTTCTTGAAACGCTTTTCAAAATATACCCCTTCTACAGCAATACATTCTGTGGCTTTTCTGTGTTCCTTAGGTATAATTCTTCCTTTAGGATTAATAGACCTGTGTCACACAGTCGTTTTTACATTTATTTTTCCAGGACACCAAGAACTAGAATCTTAGGTTTTGAGGCAAACCCACTTCAGGTTGTAAATAGAAATATAGAATGCAAAGGTGAGTGGAGTAAGGAATGCAATGGCGTAAGTGCCAGGTGTCTCCCCTCTCCCATTAATAATTTGGGGGGAAAGTATGTTCTCCATGTACTTTTGGATGCTCTGCTTGACATGTTAAGAGTTGTTTCTTATTTTCTTCAAGTATACAGTTATATGCTCTGAAATAGCTATTAAATAATGAGAAAGGTCATAGGTGCACACTGAGTTTGGTAAAATATCAACAAATTCATATCCATATTAATACAGAATATTTTGGTTTGCTCCTAAATTGATTCTACTTGGCTTAACATTAGAGATGAGGCTGCACTTGCGGACTTTGCATTTAATATATCCAGTTCTTCCAAATGTCTTTTGTGACTGCAGTTTTCCTTAACATAATAACTCTTTTTATATTCAAGTAATGGTTCACTCTGTCAGAATTCTGCATGTTCTATGTGCAATATCCCCTGACTGTGTTGAAGAAAAAAACAGAACAACGAAAACCAATTTCTTTGTTAGAACTCTTGATTTAAGAATCACTTTACAGGATTTGTTCACTAGGTGTGAACATGTAAAATAAAGAAAGAAAACCAATCCTTTTTGTTTGTGAATATGACATTTTGTAAATCAAATCTGAAATTGTAAAAATAAGGGAAAACATTCAATTTCATTAAGGTTTGTATGCATTTTACTTTTTGTAATTTTGTAAAATAAAAGATATTTTTTATTTTAGGGCAAGTTCTACTTTTGTATGTAATATACTGACATGGGGCACAATTCATCAGAAATATGTCCTGCTTTTGTCTTACTGGGGGGGAAAAGATTTACGGTCATGCCCTGCTCCCTTTTCTTATTTCTAACATAAGCGGGTCAGATTTCTTACGTATTGTGCCAGTGGTGTCTTTTATTTTTTAATGAAAATTATTTAAAACCACTATTATGCCTGGAAATGTAAACATCATGTATCACTTTGGAGTTCTGTTTCAACTGGAATCTTGCTGTTAAACGTTGTGTGTTAACTTGTGTTAATACCTGATACACATTAAAAAGGTTAATTGTAATTTGTGGTTCATATTTTGTGGCACAAGGGAAATTAATACTTAAGATTGTGGCAATATTCAGTGATTTTTAAGCAGATGATTTGACTTTGGTGTTGCGAATTCACATGGTGTCCGTCACTCCCATGAATAATGGTGCATTTCTGTGATAAGGTAATAATAATAATAATAATAATAACTTTATTCTTATATCCCGCCACCATCTCCCCGAAGGGATTTGGGGTGGCTTACATGGGGACCAAGCCCAGCAAAAACAGGAGTAAAATATAGCACAATTCAAATGCTTTGCATTGCAATAATTAAAACAATAAAAACGTGGAACAGACCTCATAAAAACATAAGAACATCAATAACCATCAACCGAGAACAGTAGATGTGTTCAGATCTAGGTGGGCAGGGCAAAAGCTAGTGCAATCCAGTTATAAGGACAGATCTGGTAATAAAGTGCTACAGAGCCAGAAAATCAGTTAGGGCTAGGGGGGCCTAGACAGTAGATCAAGGGTCCTCAAACTTTTTAAATAGAGGGCCAGGTCACAGTCCCTCAAACTGTTGGAGAGCCGGATTATAATTCGGGGGACATGAATGAATTCCTATGCACACTGCATATATCTTATTTGTAGTGCAAAAAAACAAAAACAATACAATAATTAAAATGAAGAACAATTTTAACAAATATAAACTTATTAGTATTTCAATGGGAAGTGTGGGCCTGCTTTTGGCTGATGAGATAAGATTGTTGTTGTGTGCTTTCAAGTCATTTCAGACTTAGGTTGACCCTGAGTGAGGGCTGGGTAAGTGACCTCGGAGGGCTGTATCCAGCCCCGGGACCTTAGTTTGAGGACCCCTGCAGTAGATAAACTGATTAATCCAAGTTTTCAAGTTTTTACGGAAGGTGGACAAGGTGGGCGCTAATCCAATCTCCCTGGGGAGAGCGTTCCAGAACCGGGGGGGGGGGACCACTAAAAAGGCCCTCTTCCACGTCCCTACCAATAGTGCTTGTGATGGAGGCGGGAGTGAGATAAGGGCCTCCCTAGCAGATCTTAAAACCCACACAGGTTCAGAGGGGAAGATCGGCAATCGTGAAGATAGGCAGGACCCGAACTGTTTAGGGCTTTGTAGGTGATAAACTGCTCCTTGAATTGGGACCAGAAACTTATTGGCAGCCAGTGGAGCTGTTTTAATAGGGGGATTGTCCGCTCCCTATAATTTTGGAAAGAGATCCAAACTTTCGTAGAATCATAGAGTTGGAAGAGACCTTGTGGGCCATCCAGTCCAACCCCCTGCCAAGAAGCAGGAAAATTGTATTCAAACCACCCCCGACAGATGACCATCTAGCCTCTGTTTAAAAGCCTCCAAGGAGGGAGCCTCCACCACAGTCCGTGGCAGAGAGTTCCATTGCTGATCAGCTCTCACAGTTAGGAAGTTCTTCTTAATGTTCAGGTGGAATCTCCTTTTCTGTAGTTTGAAGCCATTGTTTCGTGTCCTTGTCTCCAGGGCAGCAGAAAACAAGCCTGTTCCCTCCTCCCTGTGACTAAGAGCTCTAATGAATGAATGTCTTCTAGTTTATCATGCAAATGGCAATAGCTCAAACTCCTAGGCATATCCTAGAAATTTTCCCAATGTGGTGATGTAATAAAAGATCAGAC
Organism: Anolis apletophallus; assembly: GCA_030556195.1. NCBI lineage: Eukaryota > Metazoa > Chordata > Lepidosauria > Squamata > Anolidae > Anolis > Anolis apletophallus. The sequence continues at coordinate 121,511,341 of JARBWK010000002.1, forward strand.
ATTAGAAGCAGTGGCATGATTCAAACATGAACATCTTAACATTACAGTATTTTTCTTATTATTTCATTTATATGTGAAGACCTTTGTATACCACTAGATGAGATAGTAATGTCTAGATAAGTATTCTTTATAGGCTTCCAGGACAATTTTGGGACCAGCTTCTATCACCAGAAGCTGGACCATAGAGTTGCCCTGGAGAACAGACCAAGAGGGCTTCCATGGCATGTAAAGGTATTTATTGTGCTTTCAAGCCATTTATGACTTACCGTAACCCCAAGGTGAACTTATCAAAAGGTTTTCTTGGCAACATTCCTTTGTAGGGGGTGGTCTTTAGGAAGGGGTGGCCTTTACCTCCATCTGAGACTGAGGGGTATGATGGGCTCAATGTCACCTACTTGGTTTCTGTGGCCAAGTGGGAATTTGAACCCTGTTCTTCAGCATTACTGTTCAATCCTCAAACCACCACACCTTCCTGGGTGGCTCCTTTTCCAAGATCCAGCTAAAATAAATTGAGGAATGCATAAAATGTTGTGAGAGCAAATATATATGATGTGATAGAATGGAACAAAGGATTTTCAGGCTACACAGGATTTGTCTCATGCCAGAACTCATATCTGAGAAATATGATTACAATTGAGAAACAGAGCCACATTTGACGTCACAGTCTGCTCTTTGGAGTTTATAGAAAAAAACACTGTGGTTTAATTTTTGAAATTAGTTTTACATGCCATGTTATATTTTTATATTTCCCCTTTATGGCATTAAGCTGGGAAATAGGATTCTGAAATTCTATAAAGTACATCTGTTTGAGATGAGTCAGGTCTATTTAAGTTCAGATGAGATACATGAAATGCGTTTTCTGGAGTTTTGTCAAATTCTGTGATTCAGCTATGGTGAACCCTCAGACTATTTAGAGGTGGTTGATAGTTGTTAAACCATTGTAATAACATGCTGTATTGTGGATCTGATGTAGTGGAATTGAATCCATGATAACATATGCTGGAAGGTATCAGTCTCAGAGCTGATTGATCCTCCTGTTATGCTCATTTTCCTTCTTAAACATTTTCTCACTGATCTTGCAATGGGTCCTGCTAGTATCCTGAATACAGGATCCCAATGCCTATATCTTTATGTACAATGACGTTTAGAAATCACTGAGCAGTGTAATTATTGATCTTATCCTATCAGCTTATATTTTGGAAAGGTAAATGTTGCTCATGTTATATTTAATAAGAATGCAGACACAAAACCTTTGTTCCATACTGTCCTGTTGAAGACAACAGAAGAAAGAAGTGCAAAAACATATTTTTTTTCAAGAAGTTGTAATATAAATGAAATAAAATTCTGATTAGGACTACTCGGTAGATCAGTGGTTCCCAACGTTCCTAATGCCACGACCTCTGAAGACAGTTCCTCATGTTGTGGTGACCCCCAACCATAAAATTATTTTTGTTACTACTGTTATGAAACATAATGTAAATATCTGATATGAAGGATACATTTTCATTCACTGGACCAAATTTGTCACAAATACCCAATATGCCCAAATTTGAATACCGGTGGGGTTGGAGAGGGGGTTGATTTTGTTGCGGCCTGCGCATAGCTTGGCCTGTTTATATTGAAAGTGTATGCTTACTTTTATGTGCTTGTGCTAGATTAACAGGCCTCATTTTTGTTTCAAGGCCTCTTTGCAGTTTGGGGGCTGGGTTGTTGTTTTTCCTGGTTGGGAAGGGCTCATCCTCTTAGTTTCCTTACCAGAAATCACCTCCTAGCCTTTCCCCAATCACCATTTAGTATTTTCCCTCCAAAAGTCACCCCATAGGCCATCCAATCAGTGTCTGCTTGGATTTCCCTCCATTTTTAAGATGATAAAAGGGGGAAACCTCTCTGATTTTACCTGGGTGACTGCCAAGGGACATATGGCTGAGTTGCAGAGTTGCCAGCTCTGGACTGCCACCTCCTTTTAATGCTTAAATTCTGCCAGAGTCCATCACCCATACCGGGCATATCGGAAGGCCTGGTGAAGGTTGTGGGACTTTGGCCGCCTTCAACAGCCCTGGATTCAACATTGGAAGGATTCGCCCTTCACTTTAAAGGAGTCCAGCGGCTGAGGTCTGTCTGCTATCCGTGGCAGCTGACCAGAGACAGACAGAAGGGGAGGGAATCATCATCCATCGTCCACAGACTGAAGAGACTGTAAACCTGCTGTTTGAGTTCTGCTAATCTTTAGACTTTGTAACCAATTTAAGAGCCAGGCACCTACAGCTTTGTGCCTTGCAGAAAATAAATCCAGTTAACTTTCTCAAGAAACTTTTGGTCTGTGGAGTTTTTGGGACCCTCTCCCATAGAGGAAGGCATCAGCATCCGCTGGGCATAGGATTTTCACAGCAATTCATCCAGTCACTCCCTTTAGGCCCAGGTGTGACTGCATAAGTTTTGTCTTTTGGGAGTTGTAGTTGCTGGGATTTATTGTTAGCTTACAGTCACAGAGCACTCTGAACTCCACCAATGATGGAATTGAACCAAACTTGGCACACAGAACTCCCAGGAACAACAGAAAATACTGGAAGGGTTTGGTGACCTTGAATTTGGGAGTTGTAGATCACCTACATCCAGAGAGCACTGTGGACTCAAGCAATGATGGATCTGGACCAAACTTAGAACGAATACTCAATATGTCCAAATATGAACACTGGTGGAGTTTGGAGGAAATAGTCCTTGAGTTGTAGTTGGTGGGATTTAGAGTTTACCTACAATCAAAGAGCTTTCTGAACACCCCAATGATAGAATTGGGCCAAATTTCCCATACAGCATCACCATGACCAAAAGAAAATACTGTGTTTTCTGAAGGTCTTTGGTGACCCCTTTGACATCCCCTCGCGACCTGCCCAGGGGTCCCGACCCCCAGGTTGAGAAACGCTGCTGTAGATGAATTAGCAACAGGTTTTGTCGGGCGTGTTAATAATGTCCAGGTATTCCTCAGTTCTACCCACACAATTCCAAAAACTTTTTGCAAACAAAATAATTAAGGCATCTAAGGGGGAAGTGTCATATCTGGTTCACACCAAGTTTGTTTTTACTGATCTGTTGCCTCGCAATTACTTTCTAATGGGCTTCATTTAAAAAATAAATTCCCAGTGGCGCATTTGCAGATATGAAAACTCTCAAAATTATAGCTTATGATTGACTAGAAATGAGGCATTATGCATGCAGGTGTAGCTGGTTTTGGGTTATTAGAAATCCAATCTATTTTTTATGATATTGTGGTGTAATTTTCAGCACAAGACCATGATATAAATTTCCAGTTGCATCGGAACATAAACTAAAGTGTCCCTGACTCTTGTCACTTTCCATGGTTTTTAGTTTGATTAATAAATGGGATGAGAGCTGTAATATTTTCCCAGCAAGAATCTGTGATCAACCCTCCGTCAAAGTGGACCGATTTTATAGTGATGTGTAACAATGTTAAAAAGATGTCATTTCAGGACCACGGGGACTAGTTTCTCAGTCTGTAAATGTTGATCATATGGTTACAGTCCTTGGAGCACGTAAATAACCTTTCTGTCTGTGAAGGTATTCCAAAGTCACTGTCCTTGGGAATTGAGGCTCTCTGATTTCCTCAGTGAAACAAAAGCTATAAAATTGAGCAACTCAGCTAATCTGCTCTTTATGTTCTATTTTAGCACAGCACCATTCATTAATTCATTTACATTTCAGGTAAGTTATGTCCGTTCGCTCAGAAGACTCACAGAGTTCGATGTGATCTCCTTCCAATGGCATGTATAAGGTGTAGATCAATTCTTATGGTTCAATGCAAAACAGGCATTTTTTTCTTTTCAAATAATGCCACCAATAAATACTGGCTACTTGGTGCTGGTGGCTACTGCCCCCGGTAGTGCAGCAGGTTTAACCACTGAGCTGCTGAACTTGCTGACCGAAAGGTTGGGGGTGCAAATTTGAGGAGCGAGTGAGCTCTCACTGTTAGCCTCAGCTTCTGCCAACCTAGCATTTTGAAAATATACAAATGTGAGTAGATCAATAGGTATCACTTTGGCGGGAAGGTAATAGCGCTCCATGCAGTCATGCTGGCCACATGACCTTGGAGGTGTCTACAGACAACGCCAGCTCTTTGGCTTAGAAATGGAGATGAGCACCATCCCCAAGAGTTGGACATGACTAGACTTAATGTCAAGGGCAAACCTTTACCTTTATCTTGGTTGACTAAAATTCATTGATTTGCCAAGTAGTGTTCATTCCATGGAATGAAAGTAACAGCTCCAAATTGGTAACTTTTTAAATACATCCACATGCAGTTTGAGTATGTATTTTACTCAAATATTTACTTTGGCCTCCCTCTCTCTCAGAAAGTGGCAAAAACTAAACCTGGGGGTCAGGACCCCTGGGGGGGGTCACAAGGGGCTGTCAAAAGACCATCAGTAAACACAGTATTTTCTGTTGGTCATGGGGTTCTGTGTGGGAAGTTTGGCCCAATTCTATCATTAGTGGGGTTCAGAATGCTCTTTGATTGTAGGTGAACTATAAATCCCAGCAACTACAACTCCCAAATGGCAAGGTCTATTTTCCCCAAACTCCACCAGTGTTCACACCTGGGCATATTGAGTATTTGTGCCAATTTCAGTCCAAATTTATCATTGAGTCCATGGTGCTCTCTGGATGTTGGTGAACTACAACTCCCAAACTCAAGGTCAATGCACATTAAATCCTTCCAGTATTTTCTAAGGGTCGTGGGAGTTCTGTGTGCCAAAACTGGTTCAATTCCATCATTAGTGGAGTTCAGAGTGGTCTTTGATTGTAGGTGAACTATTAATCCCAGTAAATACAACTCCCAAATGAAAAAATCAACCCCTCCCCAGAACCCCACCAGTATTCAAATTTGGTCCAGTGTATGAAAACACATCCTGCATGTCAGATATTTACATTACAATTCATAACAGTATCAAAGTTACAGTTATGCAGTAGTAATGAAGATAATTTTATGACTGGGTGTCACCACAATATGAGGAACTGTATTAAGGGGTCGCGGCATTAAGAGGGTTGGGAAGCACTGATATAGATGCAAGGAAGTCTATACATGATTTCAGTTTCTCTTTATTTCTAACTAGCTGTACCCAGCCACGCGTTGCTGTGGCCCTCAGAAAACAGAGGATTTTCAGACATGAAACAATCTGGGCTAGGGAACCCCTCCCACCAAAGGTTTCCCGCTGGCTAGTAGAAGCCAGGCTTTCGAGGTGCAAGGTTATTCAAAGGGTGGGCAATTGCAGCATCCACACTTGGCTCAAATAGAAATAATTTCTTTTTCTCACCCTGGACCTTTCACATATCTATAAATAGAAACCTCTCACAGAATGGTAAAACATCTGCGCGACGCATGGGGAACATCCTTGGAGATGGCGTATTGTCTCACCCCAGAAGTGACTTGTAGTATCTCTAGGTTTGGGAGATATGAGGTCCCCATAAACGGACAGTATATTTACATTTTTATAGAATGCCTTTAGCAGTGTTTCTAAACTTTTTAAATGCCACAACCCCTTAAAACAGCTCATCATGTTGTGGTGACCCCCAACCATAGTACTATTTTCGTTGCTACTTCATAATTGTAATTTTGCTACTGTTCTGAATAGTAATGTAAACATCTGATATGTAGGATGTATTTCTGTTATTATAAGCTGAACCTAATTAAAGCATACTGATTAATCACGAAAACAATATGTTTGGGGGAGTAAGGACAACGGATGATGGGATTTTGAATATCTTCAACTGATTCAGCTCAAATTTCCACAGACCACTCAGACCCCCATGAATGACCGATCTGAACCAAACTTGGCACACAGAACTTCCATGACCAGCAGAAAATACTGGAGTGGTTTGGGAGGAATTCACAGTAATAGGATCCTAGTGTTGCAAGAGACCTCCAAGGGTCTTCCAGTCCAACCTCCTTCTGCCGTAAGGGAAAAACACAATCAAAACACTCCTGATAGATGGCCATTTAGACTCTCCATCATCATCATCATAGGATGCTGGGGTAGTCTGGTGGTATGTGAAATAAAGTAATGTGAAGCAGCCAGGGTTTGAAGCTGCAAGGATTTTCAACTGGCCAAACACTCAAAAAAGCCTCTTTGAAATAGCCTGGGTGGCCATCTGTCGGGGGTGTTTTGAATGTGATTTTCTTGCTTCTTGACAGAATGGGGTTGGCCTGGATGGGCCACCAGGTCTCTCCCAACTCTAGGACTCCCTGATTCTATATTCTTCTCTTCCCTTCACCAGTTCCCCCATTCTTTCTTTGTTCCTTCTCTTCCTCCTCCATTCTTTTCCACCCCCATCCCTGCCTCCTTCCCTTCCTCTTATTTTCCTTCCATCCAAGACTGGGGGGAGGGTTGCCTGGTGCCCACTTGGGCCTCATGGAGCTGCTGCGGTGGCCGGGGCTTGCCTCGCCAAGCCTCCACGCCCTCCATTGGGCCAGACCTTCTCCTTCCTTCCATCTTTCCTTTCCCCAATCCCTCCCCTCCTTAAAAGAAAGAGCACTCTTGCCTTCATGCATGGAAAGGGACTCCAGAGCTAGGCTTCTCTTCCCTCAAAACGGTTGGTGTGTCAGTCTTCTCGCGCACTGGGGAGGAAGGCTTTTGCGCATGCTCTGCACGGTATTGGGGGGGAGTTTTAAGTTATTTTCCCTTAATTTTTAAAGGTTTTTTTTGTTTGAAAGACATAGATAAGATTAGGTTGTGTTTTGCTGCCAAATTTGGTGTCAGTTTGTCCAGTGTTTTTTGAGTTATGCTAATCCCACAAACAAAGATTACATTTTTATTTATATAGATGCTGCTATTGCCTGCTCAAGACGGAGGAGAGGCAGTATATGACTTATCAAATATCACAGTAGATGAGCGCTGTAACCATGTGAATACATCTCAGTGGACCTGCAACACTGGTTTCATTAAATTCATGGGATAATATAACTATATGTCTGCAAGAGAATAGTGTACTAAGCACATTTGTCACTTCATCTAAATTGGTGGAGCTGTGCTTGAAGAGAGGGGAACTGGATGTGCAAGTTGGATCGTCTACACTTAAACAAAAAAGAAAGAAAACAACTGCATTAGGTAAGTGCATTTCAATCCAGGATGCATAATTGAAAGTTAATGGCCCAATCCACCACCTCATCTGTGGGCAGAGATGCATAGGCCCTGCAGAGCCTCTCCTCCCCCCCCCCTCACTGCTGTGTTTGGCAAAGGCTTAATGGGGGGGGGGGTGAGCAAATAGGATTCATTCCTTGGAATTCGTTTCACCTGAATTGTTACAGCTAAATGATGAAGGTAGTCTATTGTACTACTCAGCAGAAGAGATGCTAAAAGAGAAGAATGCCTAGAACATGGCCATACAGACCAAAAAACCTACAACAACCCAGTGATTCCGGCCATGGAAGCCTTTGACAATACAGTGCTAAAGAGACATTGTGGGAGTAAGTATTGATACTCTTCCACTATTGATTAACCTGTTGATTGAATATGAGTTTGCTAATTACACTGATTGGCCAAATAATGAACTCATACCTTTTCAGAAATAAGTAAGAGTGAAACTACAGGAAAGGAAATTCCACCTGAACATGAGGAAGAACTTCCTGACTGTGAGAGCTGTTCAGCAGTGGAACTCTCTGCCCCAGGGTGTGGTGAAGGCTCTTTCTTTGGAGGCTTTTAATCAGAGGCAGGATGGCCATCTGTCGGGGGTACTTTGAATGCAATTTGCCTGCTTCTTGGCAGGGGGTTGGATTGGATGGCCCACAAGGTCTCTTCCAACTCTTATGACTCTATGATGCTAGAATGCCAGCCATGACTGAAATTGGATGCAAACTCATTATTTTGCGGGGAAGCAATTAGCATAAATACTAAAAAGTTAAGGTATTCATTTGGTAAGTTTGTTTGCCTATCTTTAAGTCTTTTAATACTGATCATATAAGAAATGAATTGCAGTCTGTCTCCTGCTCACATTGATCAAATCTATTTGATTTAATTTATAAGTGTTGGTGAAACTGATGAAAATGTTCAATTGGTTTTGGATTAAGACACATTAATTTATCTGAAATTAGTGTATAAATTTTCATAGCTGATATTTATTAACATATCAGCAGGACAATCCTAACTCAAAGATGTGTAAACGCTAGAGAAGTAAGATTAGGCTCCACCATCTTGTGCTGGCAGAAACCCTTTCATGCCAGATGCTCTCAGAAATCTGCCAGGAGAGCAATATGCACACGAAGAAAGGAACAGAGAATGGGAGTGATGCCGGATCAAAACCTCTTCCAGACCAGAGAAATGGCCAAAGGCGAAGGTAGTCCTGAGTAATTTCCATCTCTCTTAGAATAGGATGGGTTTGGATTTATCATTATCTCCAAGTGACCTACTGAAAGCCTAGTTGGCTCTTGCTAGTTAAGGCTGGATTATAGATTTTGAGGGCCATGATGATGCAGTGGGTTAAACCGCTAAGATGCAAAACTTGCCCATCGGAAGGTCAGTGGTTCGAATCCACAGACAGGGTGAGCTCCCGTTGTTAGCCCCAGCTTCTGCCAACCTAGCAGTTTGAAAACATGCAAATGAATAGGTACCGCTCTGGCGGGATGATAATGGCACTCCATGCAGTCATGCCAGTCATATGACCTTGGAGGTGTCTACGGACAATGCCAGCTCTTTGGCTTAAAAATGGAGATGAGCACCACCCCCCAGAGTAGGACACGACTAGACTTAATGCCAAAGGGAAACCTTTACCTTTCCTTATAGATTCTCTGCCCATTTAAAGCAATTTGAATGGCTCCTGAGTGGACATAAAAGAATGCATTCCCTGTCTTTTCTGTACTATTTGGAGAATAAAGCACTACAATGAACACAAGAAGATACAGAGTAGGAAATCTTATTTTGGCAGGAGATGATGTAATCTCAAGAGGAATGTTTGAACACAGAGAAATATGAATATGAAAAGGATTTGAAAATGATTGAGACATTTATGTTAGATAAAAGCTTTCCTTCTTATTGTAGATGAAGTAAAGATGAAGTTATATGGTGAGCAGTTTGATGGAAATATTTTATATTTGGTCAGCAAATCGTTGTCAATCATTGTCTTCTTCCCGTTTGCATTGACAGACATACTTCAGTCAATAAAGTTTCTCACAAAGGCTTTTTACAAAAGCCTCCTATGCCTGCCCTCCCCCTTTTCCCTTCTTATCTTTATCTATATTTAAGATTTTGAGCAGACTCAGCTTTTTGGTGATAAGGAAGGAAGGCTGGAGACTTCCAGTGTCCGACTGCAACCCTGGATGCATTTCGGAAGAAGCCTTCTCAAGGTCTCCAGAAAAGCCCAGGTGTTTTTGTTTAGAATCATAGAGTTGGAAGAGATTGCATGGGCCATCTAGTCCAACCCCCTGCCATGCAGGAAAAGCACAAAGCACCCCTGACAGATGGCCATCCAGCCTTTGCTTAAAAGCCTCCAAGGAAGGAGCTTCCACACTTCGGGGCAGAGAGTTCCACTGCTGAACAGCTCTTACTGTCAGGAAATCCTTCCTAACATTCAGGTGGATTATCTCAGGTGAAATAATGTATTCTATGATTGTTCTAATGCTTGCAGTTTTATTTTGAAACCGCTCTTTCCTTTTCATTTGAGGAATGAATGTTATAGCTACTGGGTTGTTTTGGGGTTTTTTGAGCTATATGGCCATGTTCTAGAAGCATTCTCTCCTGACGTTTCGCCTATGGTAGGCATCCTCAGAGGTGGTGAGGATGCCTGCCATAGATGCAGGCGAAGCGTCAGGAGAGAATGCTTCTAGAACATGGCTATATAGCTCGAAAAACATACAACAACCCAGTGATTCCGACCATGAAAGCTTTTGACAATACACTATAGCTACTGTTTTCTTCAGTGCTGTGGAACAAAACCTTCCTTACTCTTCCCAGACTACTTCAAACTTTATATGAGTACAGCGGTTCTCAACTTATGGGTCCCCGGGCGTTTTGATCTGCAACTCCCAGAGATCCCAGCCAGTTTACCAGTTGTTAGGATTTCTGGGAGTTGAAGACCAAAACATCTGGGGACCCATAAGTTGAGAACCGCTGGATATAATCAGGGTGATTCAGACTCCCTAGAATGGAGTTCTATTAAAACAAATTGTTGAATTATTCCATCTATGTGAAAAGAAATTGAATCATAGAACTAGAAAAAATCATAAGGGCTTTTCATTCCACCCTCTGCTGTGTAGGAAGACACAAAGCACTATAACCTCTGTTTGAAAATCTCCAGAAAAAGAGACTCCACTCCAAGGCAGTGTATTCCATTGTGAAATAATATTGAGGTGGAATTTCCTTTCCATTCTTTTTTTCCGTGTCAGGAGCGACTTGAGAAACTGCAAGTCGCTTCTGGTGTGAGAGAATTGGCTGTCTGCAAGGACATTGCTCAGGGAAGTTTTGATGGTTTACCATCCTCGTGGGAGGCTTCTCTCATGTTCCTGCATGGGGTGCCGGAGCTGACACTCATCCGTGCTCTCTCCGGATTCGAGCCTGCGACCTGTTGGTCTTCAGTCCAACAGGTTTTGCCGCCACTGCCACTCTCCAAGGTGCTTTCCCTCCTCAGTCGTCCCTCCCTCCAGCCTTGAAGGGCCTTTCCTTCCTTTCCTTCACTTATTTTAAGTTTATAAAGACTTAAAATAGTGTATAACTACTAAAATAATGTATCAATATTAAAATAAATAGAGTATCCCTACATCGCAGATTTTCACTTATTGCAGGAGGTCCTTGAACCTAACACCAGCAATAAGTGAGGGAACATTGTAATTTGAATCCATTGCTCCAAGCCCTAGACTCAAGGGCAGCATAAAACAAACTGGCTCCCTCTTCCTTATGACATTCTTTCGCATATTTAAACATCATGTCTCCTTTCAACTGTCTTTTCTGCAGACTAAACATTCCCAGCTCTTTAAGGAATTCCTCAATCAATTCCTAAATCTAAACTAGTATTTTCTTGCCCACATTTTGCTAGTTTGCTTGCAAGATCATGGGGTACTTTGTCAACAGCCTTACGGAAATCAAGATATGCTACATCCACAGCATTTCCTGCAAGGCTTACCTGACCTGGTGTTTTCATTTCACACATGCATATTGTTAGTTTTGGATAAGAAGTTTGCAGAAACACATCTGTCCCTGGTGCTACATTTTCTGTGAAAGTATTCATACCCAGGAACACATCTACTTCATTAACTGAGATAGAACTGTATTTCAATGTCATTGTCCTCAAATAATCACAAAAAGTACCAGTTTTCTGATGTGTGGAAATTTGGTCGTCTTTGCCATTGAGGTTTCCTGACTGTAAAGTTATTCTATGATATATACATTGATCAGTTGTATGCTGGTATTTTGCCACTTTGTTTCTCCAAAGGAGAGACATCTTTCCCACTGCAGCCCAATCTGATCTGTCCAGTTCTTCTGAGAAAAAGAAGAGTATGTCCGACCTAGATCCCTTCTACACTGTCCTTATATCCCAGGATCTGATCCCAGATTATCTACGTATTCCAGATTATATGGCAGTGGAGACTCATATAACCCAGTTCAAAGCAGATAACCTGGCATCAGATCCTGGGATAAAAGGACAGTCTAAAAGGGGCACTAGTGGCTGTTGTAAGCCCCCTTGGGAGATGTTGGAGCTGCAAACGCTTCCTTTGGGTGAGACAATTTCAATCTATGTGTGTCCTGGAAATGCTGCTCTTTAGCTTGTGTTTTTGGAAAGCAAATCCGTTCTGATCTGCCGCCCTAAGACTCCCCTCTGGGACAAAGGTACCTGCTAAAATGCAAAATGTTGAAAGGCCAACAAAGAATTTAGTCATTTGAACACTTCATAAAGAAGCAGAAGAGCTGATAATTACAAGCGCCAGGTTTTTCCAATGACCCCCGGTGGTGCAGTGGATTAAACTGCTGAGCTGCAGAACTTCTGACCAAAAGGTTGCAGGTTTGAATCCGAGGAGCAGCGTGAGGGCCATGATGGCGCAGTGGGTTAAACCACTAAGCTGCAGAACTTACTGATTGGAAGGTCAGAGGTTCGAATCCACAGACAGGGTTGTTGTTAGCCTCAGCTTCTACCAACCTAGCAGTTCAAAAACATGCAAATGTGGATAGATTAATAGGTACCACTCTGGTGGGAAGGTAACGGTGCTCCATTTAGTCATGCCAACCACATGACCTTGGAGGTGTCTATGGACAATGCTGGCTCTTTGGCATAGAAATGAGATGAGCACCCCACCCCACGAGTCGGACATGACTAGACTTAATGTCAAGGGAAAAACCTTTGCCTTTACCTAGGTTTTCTCAAAGCAAATAAAATGCTCAGCTAAAGAAAATTGGCTTCAGATGAGGGCAGACAATACAAGATTGAAAGCAGGCCCAATCCATGTGTCTTGGATAAGACTTCTTGTAGTCTGTGTCAAGTGTTGCTACTGAAAAGGCCAAAGGAGGGTTTTTGTTTTTTTTAAAGTGATCTTATTGTGGAGGCAGTATGAAATGGGGTGAAGCAGTCCTTGAGGATTTAATACATTTCAGACCAGAAATAAATACTATCTCTGCAGACACACAACACAAAAAGGTAATCAGGTTGTTAAACCTTTTTATTTCTGCATTATTATTTACATAGTACAATATATAAAAATACAGAGAATCCCAGCCCAGTTCCCAAATTCACAGTGTCTAAAGGCAGCGATTGCAATCTACATCACCTTCATTCTAACAGTACCATTGCATTAATTGCATAGGAAGGAGGAAATGCCTTCATAACAGCGCCTGGTAGTGTTGTCCCCATTTTGTCTCCTAAGGCATGTACTCTTGCGTTCTAGTGAGAATCAATTTCTCTTTATTAACTCAACAGATTAGTCTCTTCTTTCAGCTACAGCTATCAAACTGAGCTGGAGTATCTCCCGACTTCATCTTCCATTTGGTTTGCCTCCTCTTCTGAAAACAGATTGGATTCCATTTCAAACAGGCCCACGTTTCCACCCAGAGTGAGAACAGCTGCACAGCTGACTGGCTTCAATATTGTTTTGACTTTTCTATATGCAGAACCCTTTTCAAAAAGCTGTTATTTATGGCATATTCCTCCTGGCCTCTCTTTAACTTGGGGGGAAACATCCATCATCCCTAGCAACTCAACCCACTGCAGCCTTGACCAACTGCCCGCCAATAAACTCAGCAATGATGGCTGCAGTTCTTTTAGCCAATATTTACTATGCCAAGTGTAAGAGGCAGCATGGCAAAAGTGTTATGACTAATGAGTCGGGAACAGCAACAAAATGCACAGCCAGCCCCTAAACCAGTGGTTCTTAACCTTAATTCTGCAAACCCTTAATACAGTTCCTCATGTTGTGGTGACCCCAACCATAAAATTATTTTTGTTGCTACTTCATAACTGTAAATTTTGCTGTTGTTGTGGATTGTAATGTAAATATCTAATAAGCAGGATGTATTTTCATTCACTGGACCAAATTTGGCACAAGTACCTGATACACACAGATTTGAATACTGGTGGGGTTGGGGGAGGGGAGTTGATTTTGTCATTTGGGAGTTGTAGTTGCTGGGATTTATAGTTACAATCAAAGAGAATTCTGAACTCCACCAATGATGGAATTGAACCAAACTTGGCACACAGAACTCTCATGACCCACAGAAAATACTGGGTTTGGTGGACACTGACCTTGAGTTTTGGAGTTGTAGTTCATCTATATCCCAAGAGCACTGTGGACTTAAGCAATGATGGATCTGGCACACATACTCAATATGTCCAAATGTGAACACTGGTGGAGTTTGGGGAAAATAGACCTTGACATTTGGGATTTGTATTTGCTGGGATTTATAGTTCACCTACAAAGAGCATTCTGAACCCCACCAATGATAAAATTGGTCCAAACTTCACACACAGAATCCCCAGGACCAACAGAAAATACTGTGTTTTCTGATGGTCTTCGGCGGCCCCTCTGACATCCCCTCATGATCCCCCGGGGTCCTGACACTCAGGTTGAGAAACACTGGCCTAAAGTATGCAGAGGCAAGTGTGACAGCTTTCTCTGATAGCATGGATGTCTTTCCTTGCTGCCCTGCAACAGAGTAACATTATACCAGTGTAACAGATTTATGTAAAATTATGAAATACCAACCAGACTTGCTCCTGTCTTGAGATTTTTGCCATTCAAATTACCATGCTGTTTGAAGTCCTTACAAGTAGGCTCCTATGAGACAAGGGAATAAAATTAGGGGAGGGAGGGGAAAGCCATGACCTGCTTTTGGATTTAAAAAGGTTGTTTTATCTCGTTTCCTAACATCCTCTACTCTGTAAGTCCTGGCCTTAAAATAGGGAAGATGGTTTGATGGATGGTTGTGGCTTAGAGATGCCAAGATTCTTTGCATATGTATCTTTTCTGATACTTTTAAAGCTCTTGCTTTATACGTTTCAGGGATGGGTCTTTAGAGTCCAGTTAAGTCTTCCTACAAACTTTTAATTAAGTCCTGGACCCCTACTTTATTGGTATTGGGTTAGGATCCTGTAGGAATACTCAGCAGAGCTTAAATCTCTGCCAGTACTCTTGCATGGGCTCCTGTCTTCACAGGGCACACTCCTCCATCCATTTCCAGGGCTAATAGGAATAGAGGGCCCTGGGCTCAATCCAGCTGCAGTTTACATCTCATAGGAGAAGCGTTATCCTTGTAGAACTCTGGTTTACTTGTTGGAAGCTCAAGAAATTGGTAACCATGCAGCTAGATGGTGTCTGAGACTACACTGGAACTTGGCTGGTGGAGGTATTCACAGGTGTGAAGGGGAGGGGAGTGCTTTGCAAAGAATTGGATACCTCTTCCTGCAACAAGCTTTAAAGGGCATATGCTGGTATAATATCATTCACAGGTTATACCAACAGGATGACAGCCATAATTTGTTAGCTGCGATCTGCCTATTGTAGGAAGCACAGGTTCTATGTGTAATACAAAACGTAGTACCTTTCAGCAGTGAACCTATATGCCACAATTGTATGTGATGTGTCAACATTAGTTATTTCAATTCAAATATATTTGTTATCATTGGTGGTGTATTTTGCAATGAGCCCGATAACCCATGTTTGCATGTTACTTGTATTACAGTGTATGATTGTTTTCTGATTGCCGATTCCATGGGAAAAGCTGATTAAGGCTGACTTAAGGGACTGTAATTTTTGCTTTGTTAAAACTTTGTCGTCGCCGTCCCCCCGCATACATCTGTATGTAATAGTGAAATTGAGAAGGGTATTTTACCCATTTAAGAAGGCCTACAAAAAGCTTATGCTTTTGTTAGCCATTATATATTTGTTAGCCATTATAATTTTGTAAAACTAAGTCTTTAACAACACAGTTGCCCTCTGAAAAATGTTACAATTCTAAACATATTAATCTATTAAAATTAATGGAATTTACTTCCTGAGTCAAAGCTCTAAATTCTTACAAGATTAAACTACTTCATTAATTTTGGTGGCACAAATAGAACCGCAGCCACTACAGAAGCTCCATCAAAATTGCAGACTGCATTGAAATAAGTAGGCTCCCCTTTTCTGCATCGGTAAATAGGATTAGGGTTGAAAATGTCATTTGCACTGGCACTCTGTTCTCCCATTGCTCACCTGAGAGTGATGTCTCTGAAGAGGAAACCCCTTCTACATATGGGAGGCTCAAGAACTGAGATCTCTCTGTCTGATTAGAACTTGGCATGTGTCACTTTCCTCACGTAGAGCCCAATTAGATAATACCTGGAATCTTGGGCAGTTACAAAGTTAACTTGTTTTGAATTCATGATCCTTATGTTGTTTGTAACTTCAGGACTGTTTAGTGGCCATCAAAGCCTCCCCGCCCCTTCCAATCTCCACTTAGAAAGCAGCTGCTGCAAGTGATTGTGAGTGCTTTTCTTTGCCAATCAAGAAGCAGTTAGCTGATAGTCCCAACCTCTTTTGCATGAGGGAATTGAATCCCCTCGGGGAGAGAGGACAGAATATAAATATTATTATTATTAATTGTGACCAGGGTCTTGCTTTTGACTATTGCACCAGAAATTGCTCACAGGATAATTGTGGGATTGTCAGTCAGCTGCTTCCTGAGTGACAGGGGGACAGACCTCCATTGTTTGTGGTGGCTGCTTTGTGGTAAGTCGGGATTTGAGTAGGATTCACAGCATTGCTACATAGGCAAAGTGTTTATGCACACATAAACTTCCAATAGGATTATGTCTGTTGCCTGGCTATTTGGTCTGGCGTAGATGAGTCTTTAAAAAACAGATAGTGTAGGCTGGCTTCCTATTGAGTGACTGCATTTAGGTTGTTCTGAAAACAAAAAGAGATTGGGTTTTGCTGACTATGTTGATGGTTCTGTTTTATAATGAATTGTGTAGCTATCTGCAAGAGCAGCTAAACAAAATATTGCTATTTACTGTTCATTTTGGCTACTGATAATTAAAAACAATCAAACCAATATACTAAGTCAATTTGGGCAGTTTATTCATAAAGTATGAGCAAATACAAACATTGTTTACTTTGCCATTCTTAACATGAATGGATTATTTTGTGGGTTGGGGAAGATGGAACAATTCTAGCTACAAAAGTCAACTTCTTAATTTTCATTAAACCATGAAAAAATTCATTCCTCTAGGAAAAAAGCAAGTTCTTGTTAAAATCTGCTGCTTATTCTTTTGGGTTCTCCTTTGAAATCTAACCTCAAGTCTCAATGCTGCTTTCATTATTTTAAATGGATTTTTTTTAGACATTCAACAGTACACATATATTGTCTGTATGTGTTATAAATATATACCATATATACACATACACAGTGTTTAAGTAGGCAGACTTTATGAGCTTTACATTTTATATGTTTGCACGTGTAAGAAAAAATCTCACATTTGGTATGACTAATGGCAACTTACTTTCATCTTCGCGTGATTTCTTTTTTTTTTTTTTGCGACATCAGATCTTCTAATGCAAGGAAAGGTACAGTTCAAACTATATTTCCAAAAGAATTTATATCATTTCTGCTTTCTATACCAATCTTCAACTAACGTCACTTCTTTCTCTAGAAAATAATAAGGCAGCCGGTATGCATGTACGTACAACTCCTATGCTGGAGTACGGATGAGCCATTGTAATGCATATACAAACAGTCACACGTCCCTCTTTACAATGCCATCATCTCTCCCTTCAAACATTCACTCTGCAAAGAGACATTTCTCTCTCTCCTTTTAAAATATGCATATTACTGAAGTGCAGTATTTTTAAACGAGCTTCCCAGCAATAAATTCAGCGTATATTTCTGATATACAGCCCCATAAAGCTCCTTCGATCGGATCCTGCAGTGTTTTGTTTCCTCTGCCGAAGAAGAAGCTACAATACAGAGGCTCGGCCTCCCTTTTTGTGACAGAGGGAGGGAGCAAAGCAGTTTATGGCTGGGCCAAAGCTCTGTGGCGAAGCTTTGCTGCTTTATCACCTCTGTGGTCCCACTGAGGAGGGCAGAAAACAACACTGAAGAAAGGCACAGGAAGAGAGATGCTATCACTCATTTCTTCAGAGAATAAAAGCAGGATAAGTCTGTTCAGCTCTAACAGCTCCTCAGCCCCCTACTTACCCTAATGCGGAGGCTGATCTGCTTTCTCAGATATGCACACACAGCTCTATTGCAAACACAGCTTGCTCCATTCATCTCAATAAGGCAGCTGTAGGCACACTGCCTCTGTAAAGGGATAGGTCTTCCATGTTTTGATGGACTGCAATTCCTAACATCCCTCATAACTGACATTGACTGAAAGGAGAGGCTGCCCACCAACATCTGGAGGCCCTCACTTTCCCCTGGTATACCACAGCCGCCTTTTAAGGTGAATGGAGTAGCTGTTTAGGGAGGATGAGCTCCATATCAGCCTGTAAGTAATCACTGGTTCAGAATGGGTAACAAGTAGGTTTAAACAAATTTCCAACATCTCTAGTAAAAAAAAGGGTAACAAAATAGAACAATGATCATGAATAAAACACATAAAGAGACACACACCAGTCATACTTCCTTGCGTTCAAAAGATCGCCTAAGTTATTCAGACCTTGGGAAAATCATCTTTTGAACTGCTACTCCCAGAATCCCTCAGCCATCTTGTACCTTGTCAAAAAGTAACTTTCTACTCTCGGAATTTGAAAACAAATGTGAATAATTGATACATGTCACCTTTTTCCCAGAACAGGACCCCAAGGCAGCTTATAACAAGCTTCACCATCCAAATATGAAGCTCTATTTTTCCCTCACAAGACTCCAGGTTCCAAAATTCATTCAATTGGAGTTCCCAGTATTCCCCTTCCCGATTCTGAACATGTCTGAGTTGAGTGTGCTCTTTAGTCTGTTCCCTGGGCTCAACATCATGCTATCAATTAATCATGCTGCTTTTACAAAAACTGTAGACTCCTGTAGATGCTGCTGTGCACCTGGCAAATCAGGAAGGCTTTAAAACATATACAAATGAGAAGGCCTAAAACCCCAATAGCTTTTTGAAAGAAACTGGCTATCTCCCCTTGATAATAAAGAATCCAGGCACAATCTTAGTAACTCGCATAATTTTGGGGAGCTTCCCTGAACAGCTATCCCCTGTAATGCATACATTGATCTAAGAGGTAATGAGCTGTCCTACCTTGCAGGACCAGTGTTAGCTCTGTAAAGGCCCAACAGCTAGGCATCCTCCTCCCCCAAAAAGGGGAGGAGCCAGAGGCAGCCTGGAGAAATGTATAGAGCCACCTGGTTGGATGGGAGCTCTAGAGAAAAAGTGGGTGGAGCTTGGTCAAGGCAAGAAAAAATAAGGAACCTTGGGGTTTTTTAAAAAAAATTCTGACAATTGGCGACAGAGTTAGGAGTCAGGTGAAGACAGTTGGAGCTAAGAGAGAGTTGGAGCAGGTAGTCAGTAGTTGTGGAGAAAGAGTTTGACAGTAGTTTTGAGAACAGACCCTGGCAAATAGGCTGTTTGGGAATAAGGAACTATTTAGTTGAAGGCTAAAAGTTTCCTGTGTATTTTAAAGGTTGTCTGGAACCTAAAGTTTTAAGTGTTGAACTATTCTCAGTAACCATTAAGCTCTGTACCAATTTGCAACCATTAAGATTTCAATGCATGCCTGTTTACAGTAAACAAACATAGTTCTTTGTTATTATTAAAACCAACGCCTCTGTGTGCCTCTCTTGCAACCTATCTCCATACAGAAGACTGGAGAAGAGTTTTATAATATTGGTGGCAGCCCTACCTTTGAAGATTGTTTTGCCTTGTGTTCTAAAAATCTTAAGTCTTTTAGAGTATCCTAAAAACCGATTGCTGTCCAATACAGAAGATGGCTCCAGTGGCCACAAGGGTGCTGCCACGTGTGTGTCGTGTGGCAAGAAAGGCAGCACCATCTCAGCATGTGCATGTTATGGAAAGATCACAAGAATCCTGTTGTAAAAGCAATTATTGTGCGACCAGTGTTGCATTAATGATTTCAAAAGATCTTCCTACATCAGACAAACAACCTGACCTACCATGGACATCACAGAAGCCTCTTTCCATTATCAAAATGAGAGATACAAGCATCCCATGGTGTCCTGTCTCATTAACCTGCCATAGGGAGCAAAGGACTCTGGATTTCTCTCTTTACATTAATACTGTCCCTCAAAGGACTCTACTCTCAGGCAAACACTAACTGAATTGTATAGTGCTCTTTTCCATCCTCTTCCTCATTGGCATCAAAACACTGGCAATAAGAATTACCATTCACATTTCTGAAAAGTTCTCATTCAAAAGCCAGGGAAGAATGAACTGGAATATTCTAACTAAAAATATCCCTGCACAGAAACCTGCTGTGATTTCTGATCTCTACAGAAAGAAACTTACCTTACATAACCAGAGAAGAAAAACTTAGAAGTCAAAAAATGAAAGTCTTAATTGAGCTGAAAAATCCATCTTATTCACAGCAAAAAAAGGCTAAGAAAATAATGGAGGAAGGGAAGGAAAGAAGAGTGAAACGGAGGGCTTAAAACACTGGTACTCATACTGGCACAAAATGAGTTTGCATCACACTGGACCACTCTGAAGCATTGCTTTGCTGTGGCCCCAATCCAACAATTTCTTACAGATGTGCGAGTTCAGCTGTTGCTTAGCTACCGGTCATTTCAGTGGGGAAAAACAGCACATCTCCATGTGCAGAAACACATTTTATGTATTTGTAAGTGCTTTATATGAGGACAAGAATCCCCTCCTGCCCTAAGGGGCTGGCTTAACATACAAGAGAACAAGTTCTCAGTCACTGGCATATGGAAATAATATTGGGGTGGAGGGACTTTAGTAGATCGGACATCCAGTCACCGAGACTGTTCACAGTTTGTTTAGACATCAGTGATACACTAACATGCCTTATGACCTTTGGCTGCTTTAGGTTAAATGAGAACTAGGCATCAGCACTGGATTGTTTCCCCACTAAAGGGAGGAGGCATCTTCAGGCATGGACAGAAACACTTGCCAGTCTATATTTTATGCCTGTCGATATTTTATGCCTGTAAATAACTGTGCCAAAAATGTTTTCAAAGGTGGTGTGCGTGTGTATGCATGATGTATTCATGCATGTGTGCATAAGCAATGAGGACAATGCTGCATACTAGACAATCTGAGACAGAATCTAAAATAAAAGGCATGGATCATGGTCAAACCAGTAAGTGTGAACAGATAGGGCCATTGCTAAAACAAGATACATGGGAGAAACCCAAGCTTGAGATGTGCATCATTGCTCATGCAAGAGACTGGCTCATGTTTTTTGCCACATGCACTGCGTTGTGGCAGTCCTCAACTCTTAGCACCAGGAGGTCATTAAAAAAATAGTTACACCAAAAAACACTAACCAACAGTGAGCAAACGTACTTCTATCGCCAGACACATGGGATGGGAATGTCCATGCAAGCAAGGCTTCCTGCTAGACATCAATGTTAGACAATCAACTGGCCCAAGACATCATGGCTTCTGCATTGGTCTAACACAGTCACACACAGACACAGAAGAACATTTCACAGCAGGACTGGGTTGGTTGGGAATGTTACAGACCCCAGATTACATTGACTGTAGCAGATTTTTCTGTCTCGCTCAGATACTGAAGTACACTGGCAATTAATGATGCACATTGCATTTTCAAAGAGTACGACTGGCTGGAAGACGCTAAGGGAATCTGCAGCAGGCTTTCTGAGTTAGACTATGCTATGGAGACATTCTTTAGAGACACCGAACTTTCCTTTGTTCGAGTGAATTAAAAAAATATAAAAAATAAAACCAGCAATTCGCATAAAGCTTGGTGATTTTAACAACAACAGAGGGTCCTCAATCTAACAGTTTCGTAAGAGGCTACTGGAATCAAAGTCAGAAGAAAATAGTCTCTCCTAACAGGATATTCCATGGCTCTTGTTCCTCTCTCTTTGCATATTCTCCAGTGGGCTAAATCACCCTTGATGTATCCAGAGCCCATGCTTCATGTACCCAAACTTAACTAAGTCTGAATACTATTGCCTCAACATCTTGACTGGAAATGTTTCACAATGCTTCTTTTGTGTGAAGTTCCTCATCTTTATTTTGTAAATCTCGCAGGACTTCATCCATTCAAAGTTGCAGGTTGCATATTTTTCCCCCACATCACCGGAAATGCAGACAACATTGATCAACCCCAAAGCTTAGAAACCAAAAACTTGAGTGTGGTGGTACATAAGGCTTGTTTTGAGGATGATAATCGCACTATCATTAGCTTGTAGGTATGTGAAAGACGTGTCTCAGTGCATTACTGGCATTTCTCTGCCGTGTACACTGAGTTTCTGAAGAAGTGCTGAGTAGTCACATACCATTCCACACAAGTTTAGCACATCATGGTCAATTCCTGAACTATCTTGGCACGAGACACAAAGGAGCAACTCCAGCTGTAAATATCCATAGCAGTAAGTGCCATTTCTAGCGGAGGACTTCTCCAAACTCCTAGGCAAGGTAATCCTTTATCCATAAGCAGTAGGTCCTCTTAAGGAGATGTGCTACTTGAAAGTAAGATCACTGATAAAAGAGAAAATAAAAGGCCCACTGTATAATATTTACACCTAGAGATAGGGCCAGTATTTGGTCCATAAAATCAATTTAAAAAATAAAAATCATATAGGAAGTAATCCAGTTTTTGGAGGATCTGTCCATCATCAGCTGTTCGCAAAGGTCCTTCCAGGTGAGGCCTCAGGCCTGTAGTCATATTTATTCAGTGTACTGGGATAATAGGTTGTTGTGTACACATTTGTCTGCTGCAAAGGATAGAAGTTGGTCCTGTCGTCTGGTATTAAATTGTTCTTGTTAAGCGTCTGTGGGGAAAAACAACAGGCACATTAATGAAGAAACTATCTCCCCCTCTTCCTTATAATCAGAATTCTCACCTGTTCCTTTTGCTAGTGACACTTGCTATCGGTACTTTCCCTCCATTTGAAGTTTGTCTGTATAACCACTCCACTGCTTTCTACATAAATTTGCCATGGATGGGAATGGGATCATACCTGTCCCTTGTTCTACCAGCATTTATTGGGGGTGTTGGGAGCATCTTTGTCAAGTGAATACTGTGAACCAAGATCCATATGCTTATCCACATTCAGCTACTCTGATTCTCCAAGAAAGTATGTTTGAAGGTCCTACCATCTTCTACCAAACATCATCATGCAAACCATGCTGGGCCTAATGAGGAGGAACTGTTCACATTGGGACAGCTTGATTTCCTTTTGCTAGGCTTACTCTAGTTCCCTCCCAATAGCAGTGTACCAAAAAGGCATTTCACTTTGCTTTGGAAGAGCAGGTGGACATTTACCTGATCTCCATCTCCACTGGTAGATATCCAGGTTTGGACCCCCCGATATTAAGTGTGTGACTTCTGTAAGCTACAGTGCAAGTAACAAGGCACGGTCACATGTGAGGAAAAAGGGTTTTGGGAGAAAATCAGCAACCAATTTACAAGCACAATGTCCAACAGGATGGAGGAAAAAATGGAAGTGAAATGCAGGTGTACTTTTAATTGTTGATGTCAATACAGGGGTTCTTATTTTCTCATTCCTTTCTGTTTATTGATGAAATAATTCTATCTAAATGACCTACCAAAAGGAGGCGTGTTTCTTGCTCCCACTCTGCAAAATGCATTTTTAAAAACAGAGGAATATCTTCGTTTTTTTTAAAAAAATAAATTTTTATTGAGGTTTACAGATTTGATAGGGAGGGAGGAGGATTGGTAGAGGTGGGGAGGATGTGAGTGGATCAAGGGGATAGGGGGTGCTTGGGGGGCGGGGGTGAATGGGGAGGGAGGGAGGGGGTGGGCGGCAGAGGGAGGGGGCAGGAACGGGAGGGGGGGAGTTTGTTGGCTTCCGGTTATTTCTTTCAAGTCTTTCCGTTTAGTCCTTCACAAGGGAGGGGGTGGGGGAAGACCCGGGGGGGGGGGTGGCAGCCCTTAATAGTTTGTTTTTCACTGCTGGTTACTGATCCTGCTGTTTGTTTTTTAAATACACAAACTGAATCCTATTATCATTCAATCCCAACTAATATAAGCAAACCAGGGGTATTTGAGGGTGGCCCCCAGAACACCTGCATTTAAGTAGGACCATCTTACCCTACATATTATGACATCTTGCCCTGTATATTATGCCCTATAGAAGGCAATGTTGGTACATGAATTATCTAAGGGGAGATGTGACTGATCCAGAGGGAGAAGCAAATTAATAATACCAACAACCACCTAGAAAAGGGCTACAAAATAGAGCAAATACATGTAGAATGGTCAGTATGCAAGGGGTTTCCAAATATTGTATCAGCTACATAAGAGTGCCTGTACCAGGGTGGGAAACTGGTTGCGCTCTGGGTGTGGCTGGGTTACAACACCCAACTTTCCTCATCCCTGGCTATCTTGGCAATGGCTGCTGGGAGTAGCAGTCAAACAACAGGAGGGCTATGAATTGCTCTCTCCTAACCACAGTACCCTATGGCTCTGGACCAACTTAATATTTAAATGGCTGCTTAATGGTTCAGCAGTTCCACCTCCTTCCTCTTTCAAATGACGACTGAGAGAATCAATCACTTGTCCTAGGTGGGCTTTGTAAAAAAGTAATTCTCCTGTTGAAAAAGTTTCTGTACCTATTTTTAGCATCTTGAAGTAAAAGTGCTTTTTTTTACTGTTTTAACTATTTCATGCAATGCAAAAAAATCAGTTTAAAAGTACTCTATCAAACCAGACCCAATGCAGTTGAGTACTTCACACAAGAGGTAGCTATTGCAGATGTCCTTAGTCACAAAAAAGCAAACATTTTTTAAAAAAATCTAAAAATCAATTGCAAATCACAAGTCCAAGACTCCATCGGGATAGCCAGCCAACTTGTTGAAACATGAATATACCAAGCATTAATCCTCAATACTCAAAAGGTAATTATTTTGCTTGACCACATGTAACTCACGGCCCCAAAGGCTTGTAGAGAAGGCTAGTGCTACCATATTGAAAAGAAGGAAAAAAATTGGATAGGAAGGTCAAAGCAGCTGAGAAGATGAAGTATTAAAATGTGTTCAGGAAGAAAGCGGACCAAAAACATCAACATCATTTAAAATAAAAGGCTGACATGGAATTTAAATATTCTACTTCGTTTCTGAGACAGCTCCACTGGCTGTCTATATGTTTCCAAGTCTGAGTCAAGGTGCTGGCTCTTACCTATAAAGCCCTATATGGTTTTGGTCCAGCCTACCTAGAACATCGTGTCCCCCTATACATACCAAGTCAAGCATTGATATCCAGTGGAGAGACTGTTATCTCTGATAGGGCCCCCTCCAACATGCATTTAAGTAGGGCCAGGGAAGGCTCCTTCTCAGGGCTGGCACCAGCACTTTGGAACTCCCTTTTGGAAGAACTAAGATTGGCACCATCTCTGTTGTGTTTCTGGGGGGAATGTAAAGACATTTCTGTTTTTAAAAGTTCTGGAGACCACTTCCTGGAATAAGCACTGGTGAGGCTTAACTGCCTGCAATCAGTTGACCAAAAATCTTGTCACTTGTGCCATTTGGGCTCCAAAAAAAGTGCAGGACACCCACTGTGACCTGTTTATGAAAATCTGGCCAGTGTACCTCACTGATAGCCTAACAGAACACAGTAGGTTAAGTGGTATTAACCAAACAGAGTTCATTCTCAGATACTCAACTTCGAGTCAACAGACAGTTTTGAGGCAACAATAATGGATCATAGCAGAAAACTCATCTGGATGTTCTTCTAAGATGAACTGAAACATAAAATGTGTATTTGTCCATTCATTCATATATATATATATATATATATATATATATACTAGCTGTACCCGGCACGCGTTGCTGTGCCCTATTTAGGAGATGTGAGGAAGTGTGGGTATGTTAGGGTTTGAAATGA
Organism: Anolis apletophallus; assembly: GCA_030556195.1. Classification (NCBI taxonomy): domain Eukaryota; kingdom Metazoa; phylum Chordata; class Lepidosauria; order Squamata; family Anolidae; genus Anolis; species Anolis apletophallus. The sequence continues at coordinate 121,536,815 of JARBWK010000002.1, forward strand.
TTGGACAATGTGTTTTGTGTTTGTATATATGTGCATGTGTGTTTGTATGTGTGTGTGTATGTATGTGTGTGTGTTTGTGTGTGTTTGTATGTGTGTATGTATGGGTGTGGATGTGTGTGTGTCTGTGTTTATATATGTGTGTTTATGTATGTGTATTTATGTAGTTGTGTGTGTATGTGTATGGATGTGTGTGTATGTATGTATGTGTATGTATGTATGTGTGTGAGTATGTATGTGTCTGTGTGTCTGTATGTATGTGTATGTATGTGTTTCTGTATGTATGTGGGTATGTACACTCTTCCCTGTCTCTCTGAGTATGTATGTGTCTGTGTGTCTGTATGTATATGTATGTGTTTCTGTATGTATGTGTGTATGTAAATTCCCCCTGTCTCTCTGAGTATGTATGTGTCTGTGTGTCTGTATGTATGTGTATGTATGTGTTTCTGTATGTATGTGTGTATGTACACTTCCCCTGTCTCTCTGAGTATGTATGTGTCTGTGTGTCTGTATGTATGTGCACGTATGTGTTTCTGTATGTATGTGTGTATGTACACTCCCCCCTGTCTTTCTGAGTATGTTTGTGTCTGTGTGTCTGTATGTATGTGTATGTATGTGTTTTTGTATGTATGTGTGTATATGCACTCCCCCCTGTCTCTCTGAATATGTATGTGTCTGTATGTATTTCTGCATGTATGTGTGTATGTACACTCCCTCCTGTCTCTCTGAGTATGTTTGTGTCTGTGTGTCTGTATGTATGTGCATGTATGTGTTTCTGTATGTATGTGTGTATGTACACTCCCCTGTCTCTCTGAGTATGTTTGTGTCTGTGTGTCTGTATGTATGTGCATGTATGTGTTTCTGTATGTATGTGTGTTTGTACACTCCCCCCTGTCTCTGTCTGTTTCTGCCCGTTGTCTCTCTTCCTCCCCCTCTCTCCGTTTCAGTTTCCCATCTCTCTCTCTCTCCCCCTCCTCTTTCTCACTGCCTTATTTCCCCCTCCCCCCCCTCTTTCTTTCGGTGTGACTTTCCCCTCTCTCTGTCCTGCCCTGTCTCTCTCTGTGTCATTCCGCCCCTCTCTTTCCCCCTTCTCTGTCAGGCCTCCCTCTCTGTCTCATTACCTCCCTTAGTGTTCCCCGCGGGTGCGGCGGCCGCTCCTGAAGCAAGGTAAGGTCCGGAGCTGACGTTCTTTCTGTCGCGGACGCCGCAACCGTGGGGGGCACACGGGGCGGAGGCAGCCGCGGAGAGATCGGCGCTCCGCCCTCCGCCCGTGTCCCAGCGTTTGCGGTCACAAGATGAAAGAAGGTAAGCTCGGGAGCTTACCTTCTTTCATCGCGCCGCCGCAAACGCTGGGGAACGGGCGGAGGGCGGAGCGCCGATCTCCGGCCCTGCCTTCCGTCAGGGCGCGCATGGGCAGCGTAGTACGCGGCCCGCCCCGTTTGTTGTGTGCGGGGGGCTTGTTGGCCTCCACTTCCCAGAAACCCCGGCATGGCCACTTCCGGTTTATACGGAGGTTTCTGGGAAGTGTAGTGCGGCGGCCTAGAGCTGTTTTTGGACCGGGACGTGTAGTGAAGAGCGAGGATGGCGAGGGAGGTGGTTATTGCGTCGCCGGTGTGGCTGCAAGGTCCCGGTGAGTGGGGGAGAGGGTGACGGGATGGGTTGGGGTTTTTTGGGGGGGGTCGTTGAAGATCTTGCGGTTGTTCTCCCCTCTCTGTAGCGCTCGGCAGCGCAGAACGGGAGTCAATGGGCGGTTTTTGGGGGCTGTTTTTGGGGGTTGCAAGTTAGTGAGGTGGGTTTTTTAGTGTTATGTCTGTACCTCGTGGTCTGGGGGAATGTGTGTCGGGGATTTGTGTTTGGGGTTATGGTTTGGCCGTGCATATCCATCTTTGCACGACCACGTCTCCTTTATATATATATATATATATATATAAATATATATACACACACACACACACACACACACACACATACACACACACACACGGGGGGGGGGAGACAATCTGCAGTAAATGATGTAATAAAAGCTGATGAGTGTTTGATTTGCATGTTTACCTTATGTTTATTTTATATCATTTGTATCTTCTATTTCTAAACTATTTTCCCCCAAAATGCAAAAATCGAAGTTGTGTCTTCAGATGGTTTTCTTGGCTGGTCAAAGGACTGTATGAAAACATGACTAGGACAGGCGCTCAATTCAAGACACAGGTCTGTCATCATCACATGTAGTTTCAACCTCAGGTTTTACTCCTGTGAGGGAAAGCTTTCCTGACAAAGATTTAATACAAATTGCCTGTACAAGTTTGCAGTGTAGTGGTTTAAAAAAAACTAGTGTTCCTTAGCGATCAGATATTTGCAACAGTTTTGCCCTGGAGAACTGCATAAAACTACTATATTATCTATAGCTGAAAAGGAATTTTGTTTATATTAGTTCTATCACAATATCTTATTAAACCTCAAGGCCCTCTTCATGAAACTCACGAATTTCTGAGCCAAGTCCCTATCAGCTACCAGTGATGGCTAGGTAAAGAGCTTCTGTGCCATTCAGCTGACTCCTATAATGCATTCATTTGACCCGTAAGTACCATTATCTTCATTTATTTAACAACTCATGTCAAAGATGGAAACATGAAAGGTCTCCTGGAGACAGACAATGTGTTGAAGGTAAAAGTACGTTTCTGAATTCGTAACAAATCTTCTACAAATGGAAGAGGGTTTTTTTAACTTTGCTCTAGAATATTCCATGAAAAAAGAAATGAAAAATCAAAGATGTTCTTCTACAAGCCGGTAGATGAGGATTGTGACTAGGGTTGCCATATGAATAAGGGACAGGCACCTAAAAATAGGGAAATTTTCACAAAAATAAGGAACACTTCATAAAAACTTGAAAATCACCATTTGTTTTTCAAGTATTTATGTAGTGTCCCTTTTTGTGAAAATTTCCCTATTTTTAGGCGCCTGTCCCTTATTCATATTGAAGGAGACTCATTGAGTTGCAGAAGAAACGTCAGGAGAAAATGCTACCCAAGCATAAGCATAGAAAAGAATGCAGAGATTAGCAAGCACGTTAGAAAACAGCAGTGATTGGCTTAGAAGAGAAGCCACCTCATTGGTTGTCCTGGATGCATTACAATTGGTTAGGAAAACTCCATGTGCACTTTGTTTACCAGGCAGAGATTGGTTTAGGAGACATCGCATGTGTTAGCCTGATAAAACACCCACTTGGCAGGACCGGTGGGAAAGCTTATCAGAGAAAGTAACAATATAGGGACAAGCTACGCACATAGAGATAGCTTTAATAATTGGTCAGAAAATAAACTGCGTAGTGTCTTTTAGCCAATGGAATATTAGATTACCTAATGCATTGTTAATTGGTTAGAATTAATGCACATCATAAGTGATAGCCAGTAAAAATGAATGAAGGAGGCATTGCTTAAACTGACTCCATTGATTGTATAAAAACTGAATGACTGAAAGGAGGGGCTGTTCTGCTCCTAGCATCTTGTTATGCCAAAAGGGCAGACCCTACAGCTGTAGTTTTGGAATAAACTGCTTTCCTGAAAAGTAACCAAGTTGTCTCGTCTCCTCGTTCCTGCGCCTGCACGAAAGCAGCCTGAGAGGGAAAAGAAAGGATTTTTCCTGCATCACCATCTGCTTCATTTCGGCAACCCTAATTGTGACAGAACTTCTTAAGCAAAGCACTACATACAGAGTAGCTCTGTTCTTCCTCTTGCTCATAATTTTTTTTTAAAAAAAAATCCACTTTAGCACCTGTCAGTAAGGCACCAGATTAGGTAAAGGAGCATGAAGATAGAGGTGGAGCCTTCCTTTATGTATGGGCCTAGGAGAGAAACGGTGGAGCGAAAGTACAGTAGCCACAGATCCTGAATAGGTAGTCATCCCAATGGCATCAGTACCCCATAACCAAAATGAACAAATCCTACATAGCTCCTAAACTAAGGTTTACTGAGGAGGAACAAAAAAGACTGGGCAGCAGAGCTTAGTCGGAAGCTATTAGTGTCTTCCCCTGGCCCTCTTAAATTCATTGGGCCGAATCAAATTGAGCAGTCAACCATCCTAAGGCTGGGATTTCTGGGAGTTGTAGGCCAAAAACATCTGGGGACCCCAGGTTGAGAACCACTGCCTTAGAAGATTTCAACCTTGACAAGGAAGGAGGCAGAGGAGAAGGTGGTAGCCCTTAGTTTAGGAGCTATACAGTTCCGGCCCAGTTTACCTGTCTGAACGTGTTCTCCCCTATGAACCATCAAGGCTGTTAAGATCTTCTGGAGGAGCCCTGCTCTCAGTCCAGCCACTTTTGCAATCGCGTCTGGTGGGAACGAGAGACAGGGTCTTTTCTGTGGTGGCCCCCTGGCTATGGAACTCTCTCCCAAATGAGATCAGATCTGCCCCAGCTGTTAGGATTTCTGGGAGTTGAAGACCAAAACATCTGGGGACCCACAGGTTGAGAACCACTGTTCTAAGGCAATTATGAATGCATATCCTAGTTCTGCATTTGTGTCTACCTAGCCCCTGGCTATACAAAACAAGTGTGTAACTCCTCTATGTTAGGCATTTGTGACTGCAGTAGATGATTACAGTTGCCACGCTTGAAGAAAAGGAAAGAGAAAGAGGAGAAGGTGGCAGCACTTATGCTAAAAGTGGACAAATGGCTTGCAGCTTTCTAACCATGGTTATATGCACATAGCAGCAAGCCAACCTGCTGAGCTAGCAAATGACTGCCAATCCTCCACACAAACTTGACAGAGACAAACCTTCAAAGCCTTAAGTGGCAGCATCTGCCCATCTTAAGTAAGACACATGTGACAAGCCCGCCTGGGTCAGCGCTGCCGCCGCCATAAGATGATGACACCCCTGTGAAATGCATCATTGCTCCACTTGTGTAATCTTCCCTGCATGAGAACCACACCTCCTTAGGATGGTTGACTGCTCAATTTGATTCGGCCCAATGAATTTAAGAGGGTCAGGGGAAGACACTAATAGCTTCCGACTAAGCTCTGCTGCCCAGTCTTTTTTGTTCCTCCTCAGTAAACCTTCTTGCTTACTCTTCCTAGCAGACATTATGTAAATCAAGAGGCTTTTGAAGCAATATTTAAGCACTGCAGCCTCATACAATGAAAGGAATTTGTTCTTCTCTGAGTCATTTCTTAACCCCCTCCCCAAAAGAAAACATAGCCTTTTGTATCAGACTCTCACCACTGAAGACATACTCTTTGCTCCTGGCAGTAAACATTCTTAAATGTCACTTGTGTGTAGGTTTGTGTGTTCTTTCTTACAGAATTGACTAGAAGCAACATTTGTATTTCAGTCTGGTTCCTTTCGGGGAGCTGTGCGAGCAGGAAGAAGACAGTTTGGTATTCTATCTGGCTAACTTAAATGAAAGCCAGGCGGTGCAAAGACAGTGTTACAGAGAAACGGTTGCTAACTTTCCAGACTGCTGCAATTTATCAGCTTTTGACTGATGACTGAACTGTACACAGATCGCTTTTGCAAGCTGAAATGATGCACAGCAGAAGGGTCACCCCGACAGAAGGCAAGCGCTTGCTGCGGCAATATCGCTGCTTCTGCTGTGGCATATAGGGGATAAAGGGCAAGCGAGGAAGGAAGCCAGTAAAAATTGAAAGAGCAACCTATCAAATTAAAAGATAGGAGATTGCCATCTTGTGTTTGCCAAGGGATAGAAGGGCAAAAAAAATCGACACAATGTCTTGGCCAGACACAAACTTCTCCTGGGAATGGAAAGGTGGTTAAAAGTCTGTTTTGTTATCTCTAAACTAGAAAAGGGGGAAAAATCTGAAGGAGAAGAGAAAAAGGGCATTATTTTCAGTAGTAGTAGAAATGACCATCTACAAGGAAACAAGACATTAAGAAGACAGGCAATGCTTTGGAGCATCACAATCCCTTTCTAGTTTTATTTCTCATTTCATAGAATCATAGAGTTGGAAGAGACCTTGTGGGCCATAGAGTCCAACCCCCTGCCAAGCAGCAGGAAAATAGACTTCAAAGCATCCCTGACAGATGGCCATCCAGCTTCTGTTTAAAAGCCTCCAAACAAGGAGCCCCCACCACACTCCGGGGAAGAGAGTTCCACTGCTGAACAGCTCTCACAGTTAGGAAGTTCTTCCTCATGTTCAAGTGGAATTTCCTTTCCTGTAGTTTGAAGCCATTGTTCCGTGTCCTAGTCTCCAGGACAACAGAAAACAAGCTTGCTCCCTTCTCCCTATGACTTTCCTCACATATCTATACATGGCCCTCATCGTATATGCTCTCAGCCTTCTCTTCTGCAGGCTAAACACGACCAGTTCTTTAAGCTGCTCCTCATAGGGCTTGTTCTCCAGACCCTTGATCATTTTAGTCACCCTCCTCTGGACACATTCCAACTTGTCAACATCTCCCTCCAACTGCCGTGCCCAGAATTGGACACAGTGTGATTCCAGGTGTGGTCTGACCAAGGCAGAATACTGGGGTATCATGACTATACTCCTATTTATGCAGGACAAAATCCCATGGGCTTTTTTTGCTGCCGCATCACATTGCTGGCTCATGTTTAACTTGTTGTCCACGAAGAGCCCAAGATCTTTTTCACATGTACTACTGTTGAGCCAGATGGCCCTCATGCTGTATCTTTCCATTTCATTTTTTTTCTGCCTAAGTGGAGTATCTTGCATTTGTCCCTGTTGAACTTCATTTTCTTAGTTTTGGCCCATCTCTCTAATCCGTTAAGATCGTTTTGAATTCTGCTCCTGTCTTCTGGGGTATTGGCTATCCCTCCCAATTTCTTGTCATCACACTTGGAAGATGCACTGATATTTTCCCCAGTCACCTGAAATTATTATTGGGGGCTCTGTTTATTGATTCCCAGCACTGCCATTTTGAAACAGCAATGTAACTGTGGGTCAAACTATCCAATATCCCTATAGCCAAGTGTACTATGCCAGAATGATATAACTCAGCCTCATTCTGTTGAGAAAAGAAAAATCATGTTGCAGAGATGTCAATGTTCTTATTCCTAAACACTTTTTGGGGAGCTGTAAGTCACAGTGGGTTAAACTGCTGCTGAACCTGCTGACCAGAAGGTAACCTGTTCAAATCTGGGGAGTGGGCTGAGCTCCCGCTGTTAGCACCAGCTTATGCCAACCTAGCAGTTTGAAAACATGCAAATGTGAGTAGATCAATAGATACCGCTCCAGCGGGAAGGTAACGATGTTCTATGCAGTCATTCTGGTCACATGAACTTGGAGGTATCTACAGACAACACCGGCTCTTTGGCTTAGAAATGGAGATGAACACCAACCCCCAGAGTCAGACACGACTGGACTTAATATCAGGGGGAAACCTTCCCTTTACCTAAGTCACAAACCTGTATTCTGTCAATCTTTGTGCATCCAATAATGTGCACAGATCATCCACATGCACTTAAACCTACCTTCCCTGCAATCACTGGTTTTTCTTTGGACCCTTGTGACTTCAACCACTTCCCTTATCTTCTGATTCCTTTTTTCTCCAGCTTTCTTTTCAGTGTGGAAAAACTCACCATAAGTAAGCTCTGAAAAGAGTAGCCTTTCTTTGCTTTGGATTTTTTTTTCTGTCTTGAGGATAGTAAAACTGAGTGTAAGGAATATGGAACTGTAACTGAGCTCTGAGCCATTTTGGCCAATCCTGTTAGCAGTGCTGGAGGATGATTAATCCTTTGTTTACAAATCCCTGAATGAGCCTGTGAATGTTCAGCCCTGCAGTTCTATCCACAAACATTATACAGTTTGATGCATAGGTGTGCTTTAAAAAGAATCCAAAGACTTATCTAGTGCCTTAATCATTTTTAAAGCCATCTATAAACCTGCACTCATCACTAGCAAGTTCCATAAATTAATTATGTGTTTTGTGTGAAAAGCACTTGCACTGGATATTCGAAATGCAGCTAATACACATTCCAAAGGCATTAGGATATTTTCAACCCCATACTGAAGAATCCTGAATAATTTTACTTTTCTTTTACCAATGCACAAGCAGTTAACCTTTTCAATAAAATGTCCAACATGGTCCCAGTTACACTCAATCCAGACCCTGACACTAAAGTCTCAATGGATGTTCTGCTGTTGTGTTTTCTTTTAATTTTCCAAGCTGCACACTTTGCACACATGAATCTCACCCCCCAATTGTTGCTAACCTCCATAAATACAGCATTTGTATTGATCAGAAGGCCAGCATAAACAGTCAGTTTTCATAATAGAGGAACATCATCAGCTGCATTGTGGAAGCATCAGTACTTCAAGAGGTTTGGTCCAGGTCGCTCCAGGTTGGTCCAGGTTATTGTAAGGAACTGGGTTACAACTGATCAGGAATCACTGCTGAAACATGAGGAAATCAAATTGGTGTTTGGATGATCAAAATTCAAGATCCAAACAGGTGAACAGGCAAGAAAGATGTTCATCAGGCTGGGCCCACTTAGCTCTCACCAAAATAAATGTGAACAGTTAGGCTTGACTTAGATCCCAATGAAACCAATGAGATATAAGTGCAGCTTAGCTAGATACAATCCAATCAAGGCAGCGAACTGGAAGTTGAAGTGAAATAAAAATTAAGCTAATTATACATTGGGTTACTGTGAGTTTTCTGGGCTGTATGGCCATGTTCCAGAAGCATTCTCTCCTGATGTTTTGCCCACATCTATGGCAGGCATCCTCAAAGGTTGCCATACAGCCCAGAAAACTCACAGCAACCCAGTGATTCCAGCCATGAAAGCTTTTGACAACACCTAATAATTTTACATTTACATTGATGGGGTTGGTACTGGCTGCCACTACCCAAGGAAAAAACGTAAAAAAGTTATCATGGAGAGCAAAAAATTGTGAAGTCTGTGTACTAAATCCAAAAAAATGGGAAATTATATACTGGTGATTACTGGAGAAATTCTGAAAGTTTTTTTTTAAAAAAGTAATATTGTAATTTTTAAAAAAATTAAAACACCAAATACAGATTTCGAGGTCCTATCTTTTAAAAAAAATAGTGCAGAACTGGGGGAAAAGAGACTGAAGGAACCAGGAGACTGAAAAGGAGAAATTTAAATATAATTTTAGCACAACATAAACACTTTTTGAAATTCTGAACAGTGTATGGAAAACAGGAAAAAACAGGAAATTTATTTCTCTGTCTCCCAAGTAAACTAAGTAGCACTTTCCATACAATGCACAAGAAATATGGTATATATCATAAGATGTAGTGATGATCACTGGCATATACAGCTCATGGTATTTTGTCTTTCTGTGGGGCAAAAACAACAACAACAACAAAAAACAACAGGCGGTTACACGCCTTTCAGCTCTCTTGACATTCTTGGAAAGAGTGTCTGGCTCAGATGGTCTATATTTCTGACTAAATTAGGCTCAACTTAGGGTTTTATGAAGGTGTAAATCTGCCATGAATCTATCCAGATCTGCTTTATCTATTCCAATTGGCCAGTTTCCTAATCTTTTGACAGAAGTCCTTTGCAGACTTGGACCTGTAGAAGCTTTTACTTAGCAATGCCAAGGATTAAAGCAACTACATCTGCATGTAACGTGAGTACTCTTGCCAGTGAGCGACCTGGACCAAACCTCTTGGAGCACCCTATCCTGAATATGTTTCATGCAGAACTTTAAATTTTCTAGAAGTATACTCACAGACTCACAAAATTAGAAACTGTGTCTGATATCCTGTCCAGTAGTTATGAGATTGTAATCTGGATTTACAATCTCGTAACTCCTGGGTATTTAGATTTATAGTCATTAATAATGAAGCAGGGCCCTAAAACCTTGCCTTTTCAGTCTGGCAGTGCTCCATCTAAAGAGTTTCCAAGGCACTATAGACTGGGGCACTGATTTATGGCTTCTGCAACACTTTCCTGGTTGCAGTGGGCATTAAAAAGAGCAGCTGCAGGTCTGACCTGCTGCATGCTTTCAACATGACCTTGAGACTAAAATGGCTGAACCATTTTTCTGCAATGTCTCAGAAACCCTTTGGTTGGGATGCTACTAAACAGAAAAGGTGGGCTTTTTGGGTGGGAGGAGTGGCATCATCAAAGTTAACTATGTTTAATGTTATATCTGATGAGGGAGGATGTTGTCTTATATCTTCTCCATGTCTATCTTGTTCAGAGGCTAGAAAGGTGGACACTAGCCATGCCGGCTGGAGTATTTTGGGAGTTGTAGACTCAGAAACTACTTTTCCTCAAGATCCAACACTCTTTAGAAGGTATCTTGCCTATCAATGCTTCAATTAGTCAAAAATACTGTCAAAATGGAAACAACCACTGGCCACACTGGATATAGATGCTAGGCATGGGCAATTTAAAAAATGGCTATAAATTGTGTTCAAAAGTAGGGGGGCGCTGGTGATTTGATTCTAAAGTCACTTCCAAATTTTTCTGAAAAAATCAGAACTTTCTGAAACTTCTAAAACATCGGAAGTGATTCATTAATGTGGACACACATGTGTAATAGGGAAAAACAGCACTGGCACTGGGGAAACTTCATGGGCTTCTCTCTCCATCATTTTTAGACCAATCCTGATGAACCTTGCTATGGTAGTAGAACACATCCTCCTCTGTTAACACATCAAATTTCAGAATGTTCCAACAATCCACTGATTTTTAGAGAATTTTTAAAAGAATTTAGGAAACACATGTTAAAAAACCCTACCTACTTAATTTTTTAAGGGAATGCCATAAGGTAACTGGGGATCACTCCCTCCAACTTTCAGACATATTTAGATGTCTACCAATTTTTAGTAAATTTTTAAATTTTAAAACGTTTGTCAAAAGAAATTTATTTTCTCTCATTCATATGGGATATGTTATAAAACGCAAGCAACAAGCTAAGGCAAAAGGCAGGCTCTTTGAACCCCAAGAAAAAACCCAGCAATCAAAGGCCTTTCTCGCACTTTATTAAGTTTTTCTCTCTCTCCCTCCCTCCTTCCCTTCCTCCCAAATGTTTTCTTCAATCTTCTTTCTCCCTCTTTCTCTCCTAAAAACTTTTCTTCTTTCTCCCCCTTCTCGTCTCCAAACCTGCTGTGGCTGGGTTGCAATGCCTCTTGCCTCCCCTTCCACCCACCCACCCAGCAGCAGCAAAAACAACCAACCACCCTCATCCCTTCCCTTCCCTGCCCTGCAATGAGCCAGCAAGACATGTCCTCGTGCTTATAAGCAGCAAAGACTGCCAGATGTAGATAACTCCTCAAAACATAAGCCCTGATTGCTGGGAGACAAGCACTTTAGGCTGTGCCTCCCAGCAGGCTTACTTTCACCCAAAAAACCTAGTCAGACATCCAAATCGACTTCTGAGCCATTGAAATCAGGTTGATTCAAATGTAAAGAGGACTTCTTACTTGTTAATTTGCTTTGGAACCCTGTTTTGGAACGGAAGTCCAAAACTTCCGACTTTCATTCCGACTTCCGCAATTTCCAAACGAAATCACCCATGCCTAATAGAGACACTGCGGCCACCAGAGCTGTAGCTCTTATGTGCAGGGTCCTTCTGACAAATCCTCTCATTCCTCGAGCACTGGCCAAAACAGCATTAGGCTTATGCTGTAACAGCTTGTGTTACACAATTTGGCTGAGCTGGTGATGGCATAAACCATTTTTACCGCAATGCACGATGTACATAACTTGTATTGCAATCTGCCTCCATGCTGAACATATCACAGCACTGTCAAAGCATGGCAGAAATTGTAGCTAATTTATGGGAAGTGAATGGCTGATTATGACATGAATTTCTTCCATACTTTTGTTTAAAAAATCTGTTAGCAAGATCCTGGATGTTCTTGACAAGATGAGGGAAGCAATAAGGAAAAACAGGAACACTATCTAGAACTAGAAGTTATTCTCCCCCCATAATCATTTTCTGTGTCTTGGCATGTTATCACCCGTGAAAAGATTGATGAGTTAATGCCATTAAGAGCATTTACATCTCATTTGCACTGACAGCCCTATCAACCGAAATGCCTGACTCATGCTTGTGTAGACACCACCCACTTTGGAATTAATTCTTGCTTTATTTTAAATATATTTGAAGTTAAACCAAAGGCAATGGAAATGCTCCAAATATTTCTCCTGGCCACTTGATACACTTTCCCCCCTATGCAAACACCTCTACAAATGAGGTGTGTTTTAGAGTTGTAGGTGTATCTTATGTATTTTTATTGTTGGTGGTGGTACTGAACTTAGGGTGCATTTTAGAATCGACGGAATCGTAAATTGAAGTAATTTTAATCAATATTCGAATTGTTTGTAATCCTCCCATACATCTTCACATAGACTAACATTTAAAAACTATTCTTCAAGAGCGGTTTAATGGTGTACAGGAGAACAGACTAAAAAAAAAAAACTCTTTAAAATACTTCTGACTTTAGCAAAGTACAGCAGAGTAGAAAGTCTCTTCTTTCTATGCCACCTGCAATATTTCTCACCTATATATGCCTATCTATCTATCTATCTATCTATCTATCTATCTATCTATCTAATAAAAGCCAAAGTTCATGTGTATGTATGTATGTAGTTTGTATGTATTTTCCAAGATGGCCCCCATCTCGACCAAACACGGCATGCAGAACCCCCATGACCAACAGAACATGCTAGAAGGGTTTGTGTTGTGTGTGTGTGTGGGGGGGGGGGGCAGTTGACTCAGTATAATGGTAGTTGTAGTTCACCCTGCATCCATACATCAATACATTGCAAGAGGCAATCATATGTATTGATTGCCTCTTGCAATGTATTGATGTATGGATTGCCTCTTGCCTGCTGTTTTGGGGACTGTGTTTTCTTATGTGGGATCACACCTATACTTATAGGTTATATAAATGTATATATAAAAAAGTGATACTGGATTACATATTATAAAAACCGTTTATGTTTAATCTAATAGATATTGGACCAGTGGAACGGACAGTAGATATTGTGTGGCAGGTCCCAAAGAAGCCGGAAACGGCGAAACGGAAGGCCTAATACCGTCGACCCGACATTGAGTGTTAATCTGGATTATAATTTGATGTTATATTGCCTTATGGATTATAATTTTGTGAAGGAAAACACCAGTGTTTTGATGTCATATGGATCTACAATCCACCATCCACTTATATTTTGAAAAGAACGAAGATGAAATAAATTTGAAATGATATTGTGAAAGTGATTTCCCACATTGATTTTTTGCTGTCTTCCTTTTGTTTTCCCCTTACACGTATAAAACGATGTATTTAACAGGTTAGGTACTCACCAAAAATTGGATGAGGAAGTGCATTAGGATGTAATCTGGTTACTACTCATGGGGAGCAGGGTTTGTGTTGTGTGTGTGTGTGTGTTAAATCTACTGTTAGTCTTATGTAAAGCAGACTCACTGAGCAGCACAACCATCTTAAATTCCATTGTTTTCAATAGGCTTAGTGTAGGTAGGACAAATACGGGATTTAGAATACTGAGAACTTTGAAAATGTATTTAAAGCTTTAGGCATAAATAATTCATTCCCATAATCCTTCAGTGCCCTTTAAATAATGACCAAATTGACCATATATAAAGAGCACGTCCTCCACCTTGCTATTTATAACAGATGTTCTACTATGCAAAATCTCAAGTTCATTTGTATCTTTTTAAAGCTCAAGTGACCTAGACTGGATGCATCAAATGTGATGAAACTAATGCTTCAGCCACCATTCATGTAACAAAGTTCATTATGGAAAAGAATCAATATTCTAACAAGATTTTCCAATGCTGCCTACAATACCAAGTCAACCATCATTTTTATGAGAAACCTTACTTATTTCAGGAGAACCTGCTCAACTTAACCATCCTCAGGTTTGCAAGGTGAATCAATCAAGATTAAAAACTTGCATCCCCCCCCTCCCAGTACTCTCTTTGAGTACTTGCTCAGGCAATTCAGAATGTGTTCCTTTCAGCCGTGGCCACCCCCAGTTCCTCCAAAGTCAAGCCAGTCACTTCAAGGATACCATCCATCCATCTTGCCCTTGGTCTGCCCCTCATCCTTTTCCTTCCATTTCCCCCAGTATCATTGTCTTCTCCAAGCTTTCCTGTTTTCTCATTATGTGACAAAAGTACTTCAGTCTCATTTACTAGTGGTCCATGGTTTCTAACATACAATTTTCTATAGATAGAACAGTAGCCTAGCAGTTAAACCCATTTCTCTCTTTTCCTTCAAGAATTCGCCTCTTGAATTCTGAGCTCTACTTAACTGTACTTCCATTGCTGCCTGAATTTCCTCTGTCTCTGACCAACTCTCTCTCTCTCTTTCTTTGTTTTGATCCAGACTTCCACCTTATTTATCTAATGTTTAAGGCTTTAATTTGGAGGCCGATACTGAATCACTCTGTTACCAGCATTACATTTGAATGAATACATTGTTTATTGTACTAGCCATAGGCCATGACATAAAATATACAACCTTTAAAAGTACAATAATCCCTTTCCAATATAAATATTAAAACTTATTCCATATACTATACTATAATTGCAAATTATAGTAGCGATTAAGCATGGTTTACTCCATGAGGTTACGACTCAGCATTACATTTATAAGCATCAAATAAATGTTTGGCTTCCTTTTTACTTAGGAATAGTTTCACTGAATGGCCAGAGAGTGTGGGTGTGTGTGTGTTGGGGGGGGGATGATTTCAGAAGTGTCTAAAACTAATGAATGAAAATCAGATTGTGCTTTTCTTTCTATATAAATCAATATTTATTTAATTAGCCAAAAGAATGAAGGGAGATGGAGAAAGGCAGAGGAGGAGACGGGTGGGGAAGAATTCAATTTGCGTGACATGACTTACCTTCTACAAATTCATGCTGACTTGCACTTAGCTAAAGTGCTTTCTTATTAACTTGACTCCAACATTCAGCCACCATAACCTTCCAATATATTTTTAAATTCCCAATCTAACACAACAGAGTTTTGCAGAGAAGCTCAACATTTCTGAGGTGAAAGAAGGTATGGAAAATGAGAACTACAATGAGCATCTACAAAAACTGAGGAGTGTCACTAGTGGGAAAAGACAACACATGAACACACAAACCTCTAAAAACCTGAAGGAAGAAAATCACCAAAGTTGTAAGCCACAAACAGGCACTTGAATAATTCCCAAATTTTACATTTAATTGGGAAAAAACACTTTAAAAAATTCCTTTCTCTCCAAAATTACTAAAAGTTTCTGTCTAACGAACTTTGGATATTCCAGACAAGTAGAGAAACCACAGTGAGAAAAAATGTGTGGGGAACATGCTCTTCAGGAGAACTAAAATACTGCAGTTCAGAGATTTCCTCTTTCCCAGATCTCAGAATATTTTCAGAGAGCCATGATTCTACCACAAGATCAAGTAATGCATCTACACTGCTATTACGGTGTAAATCCAAATATACACTCAGAGTAGTGTGTCAACTCATACCAAGTCACTACAGAATTAGATATAAGACAGACATTGAAGTTTATATATTCAGAGGGATCTAATGCTGTTTTTCTTAGACTGTATCACTTGAAGCTGCAGAAGAGTCACTCAAACATTTGAATTTCCTTCACTGAAACCTTTACATTAGGAAAAAGAAAATCTATACAAAAATCTGCCCTTTAAGGAGAAAGGTCTAGCCCAGTTTTTACCCTGATGTGCCATTTTTCTATGTGCAATAAAACATCCAGTCAATGCATTTCAATTATCTATTCAAAACATTAAAAATACTATTCTAAGTGTCTTACAATCAAAACCAGTCAAGTTAAAACAATTTTAAAAATAAAAATAAAATCACCATAGGTGGCACTAGCAAAATTATTTTAATTACAACAGAACCATTAGCTACAGAATAAGAACACCTTGTTGCTGGTATGTGTCTTCAAGTCATTTCCAACTTATGGTGAAGAAACCCTGTTACAAGGTTTTCTTGGCAAGCTTTGCTCAAATGAAGTTTTCCTTTGGTTCCTTTGAGGGTGGGAGAGGTTAACTTGCCTAAAATCATCCAGTGGGTTTCCAGGAATGAGTGAGAATTTGAACCCCAGTTCAAATTCAATACTTAAACCACTATACCACGCTGTCCATCTAAGAAAACCTTGTTATTTAAAAAAAGGAAATATGTTGTCACATGAATCATGCTAACGGCCCTATTGTCTATTAATGCAATGCACTCTGGGAGGAGGAATATATCATCCTTAGAAGGCTCTAGCTGCAAAGAGTAGCATTAATCATGATTGACATCTCCTCTTTTGCTCTTCCTATGGCAGCCCCATGGGTTATTCTCATCTTCTTTATGCTAAGCTCCAGCACATTTTTCTAACAACGAGATCTACATGATCAGAAGAATAATGCAGTATAATGCTATATTATTTCCAAATGTAGGCTGGAAAGAAAGAATGATGCCAAATAATTGAACACTATTCAATATTAATGACTGTGCGCTCAGGGTAAGAAAATCCTAGCTTGCCTTTAAGATCAATATCATATGCATAAGGATTATTTTGACACGGGCAAAGAATTCAGACATGCAATCTTCCACCTGGAGCTAAAGTATATTAGTTCTAGGAGGGTTATACACCACATGTTTCTTCTGATTATGTCTATCAGCTCTAAAGATATATGGCTGAGATCCTACGTTGTCAGATGTAACTGTCATGCCAGAGTTCTGCCATTGTAGTTATTTCTGACAATGTTGCTACAGATGTCATTTTCCAGCACCCCGATCTGCAGTATCTTGAAAACCTTTGGTTGGGATGAAGTCAACCTGAAATGTGTGATCGAGGGGTGATATTTGGTTGATAACAACTATAAATATACATCCTGAGCAGATACAAGATGATAAGTCCAGTTTACAATCTTGTAAGTATTGAAAAAGGTGCCAGGCATCTGAATCCTATCTTTTATAAGCAGAGAATTTCTGGACAAAGTGATGCAAGATCCTTTAATGTGGGTTAATGCACAAAGGCGGAGATAAGCACAACTGTGTATTAAGTGGCTGCTGAAAAACATTATCTGTTTTTCCCTAGTAGTGAGAATCTGTAAACTTTATATAGCAATACATTCTTTCTGTTATACTCAGTAAGGAATTCTGTGAAGAAGCAAAATGCTTGATTTTCTTAAATTACAGGATGGAACCCTTAGCCATATCAAGCATTGGTCTGGACATGGTTAGGTCTTAATGAATTATTTTTCCTAACATCTCTTTGATGTCTATCTTCTTAATCTGCAATCTAAAATGTCTGTTGCACTGGTAGGAAAAGGAACACTCACTTCAAGAAAAATTATAGCTTTAACCATGCAAAACTGCCCCTCTGGGAATAAAAAGGGTATCCTGGTATGCAAGGGAACTCCAACACAGTTGTCCAGACTAAAGCCCCTTGATCCTGCTTCTGCTTTCTGTAGCACAACTGGCACAACTGCCCCAGTGAGAAGGTGCAGACATCAACACACAATTCTCCAAGTGAGAGCTGACAGGCCTAGTGCACATATCCACATTTGCTTGTTGGCAGTTGATTGAATTTCCATTGGGTTTTTGGCACCCACAGGTCAAATAAGCTGTGTCAGAATAAACTAACAAACAAAATACATATAGTATGTTGAACAGCTGAGGAATGTTTGCTTTGCTGTCCTGTGTCACCAGTAGGACTTCCAGACACTACTTTCCAAAGAGACTCTAAACTGGGGATGTCTTTAATTGCATCCCCTCTGCTTTCTATATATGCTCTCTGTTGTTAAAACTATGCTTAATACTATTTATGGTCTGGTTCTCTGCAACCTAATGGATTACTTTTAAGAGGCATTTCCTCCTGTATGTTACTCTGTTTACTATAGTTGCAGCATGCTTTATTATATTGTTAATTACTATCAGGATACTTGTTAGCATGTCAGATTTATTCCCTGATAATGGAAATTCGAGATTTCTATTGAAAAAGAAGTTGCCACGACAATGAATACACAGTGGAGATGCTTTTCTTTAGACAGGCCTACCAAACAAACAAACCATTTGATGATATATGAATAGTGTTTCATGTGGCCATTATTTTTATAAGCATGGGCAGATAGGCAGAGATGTATAGACATAAAAAGATACTGTATTATACTGTATTTGACCTTTTCTGGTAACAACACTAGAGGGACTTTAGATGGAGAACTGGAAAGAGAGATGACTGGAGGTAATTTACAGAGGGAATTCAAATAATAAAGACGACAATGTACAAGCACATGCAAATGGAAGAAACAGCACAGCCTAATGGTTCCAAACCTGATATTGAACCGAAGAGGATGTTGGACATGCCTCCAAAATTTAGACATTTACAATTCCACACCCTACAGAGCCATGTCCTACTTAGCTGAAGAAGCCTACATGCTTGCAACAAGTATAAATAAAACTAGCTCATCTAATATGGATAAACCTGGCTTACCAACTAAATTATAAACCTTGTTTTGATGATACAAGCAATTGACTAAAATATGGGGGTGATCCAACTCACTAATCAGAAGAACCATGGTAAAATTATTTCTGAATAGTACCATTCCAAACAATTATAGACAGCATACGTGTTGAATGCCTCATGCTTACAGGTCATGGAGAAGGCTAAGCCAGCCACTACACATGCTTTTGCTGATCAAAATAAGTGTTTTGTGAAAACTTGAAAAGACAAAGTTCAGGAACCACTGGCTTGTCCTGTCAACACAAGCACACAACACTCAAAAGAAGAGCCAAGGACAGATGGAGCCTGTTACCTTGAATTCCATAGGTGTGTATTTCTCATTCTTGGGTGTTGTGTTGCCTTTGTAATGGAGGTGGTTGGGAGTGGTGGGGTGGATTACAGTCGACTCTTGGGATTGCCTCTGGCAGCGCTGGCAGTAAATGTAGATCACAAAAGTTAAGAGGCTGGAGCCAAAGAAGCAGGATATCCCAGTGGCGATCAGGTGGATGAGGCTAAACCCTGAGGGAGACAATCACAAGGGATGTGGTGGTCAGACACACAAAGAAAGGGAAATCAAACCCATGTGTTCAATAGCAATATATTATTGAAGGCTCGAGATGCCATCGGCCTTTATTGTTGCTCCTTGCTGCAGGCAAAACATCACAAGAAGATATTACTAGACTCCATACAGTATTACTCCACACAATATTACTACTATTATGGCACTGCCTCTGAAATATATCCTGGTCTCACTTGTCTCATATCATTCATAATTTTATTTATTATTGCTTAATGTTAATCATTTTAACTATTTAATTTTTTATTGTTAGTACTAGTTTTTACTGGCATTGAATTTTTGTCAGAATTGTAAGCTGCCTTGAATCCCTTTGGGTGAGAAAATCAGGGTAGAAATGAAGTAAAATAAATAAATAAATAAATATGTCAATATGGCAATTGATATATACTGTATAGAGAGAGAGGGATGAGCAGACTTGTTTTCTGCTGCCCCTGAAACTAGGAGCAATGGGTTCAAATTACAGCAAAGGAGATTCCACCTGAACATTAGGAAGAGCTTCCTGACCATACTAGCTGCTTAACAGTGGAACTTTGTGCCTCGGAGTCTGGTGGAAGCTCCTTCCTTGGAAACTTTTGATTGTGATTTTCCTCCAGGGAAGGGGTTGGACTAGATGGCCCATGTGGTCTCTTCCAGCTCTATTCTTCTATGAGTCTATGATATGTATTGGTTTTCTGCATGATCTGTGCTACATGGAGAAGTATACTGTGCTACACAAATGAACTAGAGAATTCCCGTGGCTCCAAAATAAAACTCAGTATCATCATCTGGATCAATATGTTCTTGATGGTAAAGCCACTCATATTATTATTCTGATGAAAAAAGGCTATTAGGATTGGTAATGGATGAATGACAGCACTGGACAACCACAGGGCAATTTTCCGCTTGCTCGTCAACAAGGAAGGAGAAATGCCATCTTTAAAGCAGCCAGTGCTTAGCGTTGCAATTCCAACTGACAGAAGCTCCCCCCCCCTTACTATCAGTTCTGCTCATTGTAGTTCCGCTTTAATGGGATCATATCTTACTTTCTTAAAAACCTTTCTTTCTCCCTCTTTGATACTGAAACTAAACATTAAGCTGACAACCAAAAGAAACAAGGCATACAAACAATACACATGAATGGGATCCAAAGAATGTGCATGTCATGGCAACAGGAAGGTGAGGAAAATTCACCATCTCTCTAATCAGAAATACTGCCTGAAAGACCTGACAAATGAAATGGCTAAGCAAGAACATCAGAAACAAGACCAGGCCTAGTTATGAGGGGGGCACTCAGAGTGCCTTACGTTGGGTTCCACAAATTGGTGGCACAACATCAGGATTTTGTGGGAAATGAAAATGATAGCTAGAGATGTCTAGCACTCAAATAAGATGAAATCAAAGGATCGTAGAGGTAGAAGAAACACAAAGTCAATCCAGTCTAATCCCCTCATGCAAGAAAGTACTTCCAAAGCATTCTTGATAGAAAGCTATCCAGTCTTCATTTAAAATCTTCCAGAGAAGGGAACTCACATTATGAGCAGCATATTTCACTGCTGAACTACTCTTACCACCAAAAAGTGTTTAGGTAGAGCTTCTTTTTCCCCTGTACAGGCAATCCCCAAGTTACAAACATCCAACTAAAAATGATGACAGAAGAACAGGGCTGAGACAACAGAAAGTGAAGGAAATCTACCCCTTCACTTTCACTTTCATTCCTGCAAGGGTTATCATGGTGAAAAGGTGTCTCCACTGAAGCTTTCTCACCAATACTTGTTTCCACAACAAGCCAATTTTTTAAAAATCCAATGATCACAGGGACAGAAAGGGAGGTGACATCTTCTGAACAGGAGCAGAGATGGCAAAACAAACACCATAGGGGTGTTAACCCTTCTCTATGACATCCAAAGCTTATAGACAGACAGATAGGATTTGAATTACACTTAAATGTACCTGATCCGACTGACAACCTAAAATATTTAAACAGGGCTGTCATGTCAACTCTTTATCTTCTTTTCTACAAGCTAAACAACTATCTGCCTAAGCCACTTCTCATAGGTTTGGCTTCCATATCTGTTACCCTTTTTGTTACCTTTCTCTGGACTTGGTCCAGCTTGTCAATATCCTTTTTGAATTGTGGTACCCCAGAACTGGAGGCAGTATCCCAGGTGAGATCTGACCAGAGCAGAAATAGAGTTGGACGATGACTTCCCTCAGTCTAGGCCAGTGGTTCCCAACCTTTTTTTTGACCAGGGACCACTTGACCAGGGACCACTCTCCAACATTAGTACCAGAAGGGATACAAATCAGTTTTTGGTTAACTTTAGATTTGGTTTAGTTATTTGGGGTGCTGATTCAGAAAATTGCATTGGATAGACCACATCAGCTCTAGTTTCTGAAACAGAATATATGTCATTTGCTCACCCACAGCTTTTGTGGGTAGTCAGCCTCTCCCCTCCCAACATCCCCATTGCCTCCGCACTATAAGAGGGTTTTGCAAGACCAGTCACTCTTGTTGCCATGTGGTTTTGAGGCAATAGAGTAGAAATGGTGAGGAAATAAGAATATTCTGGCATGGCTTTTTTGTTGTTGAGAAATCCATACTGCCTCTTAATAATCACATGATTCCTTTTAAAGAGTTCACAGAGTGACTGTCTAATTATCTGCTTTCATGGTACTGATGTCAAGCTGACTGGTCAGTAGTTGTTCCTATCTCTTATTTCCCTTTTAATTTTTTTTGGTTTAATTTACTTATATGCTGCTTTTCTCCTGGCATAGTACCTAAAGCAGCTTGAAGAAGACATTTATCCTTCTTCAGTTTTCTAGAACCTCTTCTCTGCTGCAAAATTTTTCAAATATCATGACTAGGGCTTTTAAGTCATATCTACAACTTCTTTTTGTACCCTTGGATGCAGCTCTTCCAGCCGCAGGAAGACTAATTCCTTTAAGTAACTAGGTATTTCTATGACCAGTACAGCCTGAATCATTAGTCAAAAATCACATCATGTAAAAGCATTCATTATGTAAATATTTCCAAGGAAAACACTCGTAGAGTCTAAAAGATTTTCCAATGCAAATCAGTAGAGAGACAAGATTTCAAATGCTTCTAAATCCAGTGGGTAACCAAGGACATGTACCAACGAAGGGTACAAACACAGTGCAAAAATGTAGCAAACAATCCAATGTAGTTGAGAAAGATGGAAGTAAAAAGAGAAAGGATGGGTTTTTAATAAATGAACAAAAACTTTTGGTATCACACTGTTGGAAAACCACTTGGGATTTTAAGAACTAGATTTTTCTATACCTTAGCTATAATATCAACATATTCTGATTTTGCAATGAAGGCTTTACCGAAAGAGTCCTAAGAACTATAAAACAGGCCAACCAAAAAGAAATATTGCTGGCTTGGTTTTTAGGTCTGTTCCTGGGGTTATTCGAGGCGCTGATTAAGAAAATTGCATTGGTTAGACCGCATTAGCTCTAGTTTCTTAGGGCCTTTCAAGACAGGCACAAAATCCATAATGGGTTTCAGATTAACCTGAGGCATCCAAATGACATCTCAGGTTAATCCAGATTAATCCAGAGTAAACAGGAATTTACTCCAGATTTTTTTTAAAAAAACACCTGAAAAGATTCAGACCTTCAAGGGGATTGACTCTTGGGACCACCTTCCCCAATCCCAAGGGCCAATCCTCATTGCCATCCTGGTTCTTCAGACTCCAGAAGCCCAAGGGAGCAGGTTGGCACCCCCTTCCTTCCCTCCCAGCTCCCCATTTTGCCCTTAAACTTACTGGAGGGCCTGGCTGCATCTTCAGGCCCCTTAGAGTAAGTTTCTAACTTGTCATTTTGACGCATCAGAAGCTTACTCCGAGAGGCCTGAGGATACAGCCAAGTCCCTCTGGTAAATTTAGAGGGGAAGTGGGGGTCTGGAGTCTTTCGAGCTATAGCCAATCCCCCAGGAAAACCTGGAATTTGGGCCCTCTGTGTGGCCTAAATCTTGAAAGGATTTGGGATTGTAAATCTCAGTTCCTTTTGAGATTTGGCCCTGACTGAAGGGCTCTTAGATACAACTGTAATAATTTTCAATGGGTGAGCAGATGATCACTGTTATATGGCATATGTTCTGAACCTCCAAAACTGGAGCTGACAGGGTGAAACTGGTGTCATTTTTGGAATCAGCAGGTCAAATATACCCAGAAATAGGGCTAACATTTGAGGCAACAAAATGTGTGTTGGCTGGTGTAATCAATATGATGCTGAGAATTTTGTTTTTCCTTGTACTTTTGCTGAATATCTGGATAGCATGAATTTTCTTTGAAACTGTAGGCTTTTGGTATTCATAGCAAGACATTCTGGTTTACTGCTATTTTGCTACATATTGTGCTATTTCACTTAGTTGCACTTCCATACAGAAGGATGAGTTTCTAAATCATTATATTTTTGCTAAATATTGAGAGTTGCTAAAGCATAAATAAAATATGCCATAGTGAATGCAGATTATAACAGTATATAAGAATGCAGTGGCACTAAGAACATCAATAACAATGCACTATAATGTGCATGAGGTTAATAAGGGGGCCTTGGACTGAGGCAGATACCTGTCAGGATGAATGAGGCATGTAGAAGGACAAGCTCGCTTTTAACACAACTGGCAACCTAACCCTTTCTTGCAGTCACACTTAAAGATGAAACAACACCAGAAGACCAGAAGCATTTATTTTTTCTGTGGTTGCCATAACACTTTTTGTGCCGTGATTAGTAAATATCTTTAAAACCATCTTAGAAGATCACCAAGAAACCTGCTGATTTATATGGGTCTCTGTGGAAAATCAGTAGATGTTTGAATGTATCTCCTGAAGCCCTCCACATCTGCTACTGCCAATCTTCTTCCAAAGAAATGTGGTACTTCTCACAGTCCATTTATGAAGCAAATAATAAAAAGTAGTATCTGTTATTATGAGCCTGGCTCATGGAAATCAGCTGGGGAAAATACAGAAAGGTAATGACTTTGATGATTCATAATGGCTTACCTACACTACAGGTGTAAATAACCAGGGGAACATAGTTAGGTACGGATGCTAAGAACTCTGTGCTAGAGAACCTCAGAGCCCCTCGCAAAGGAATAGTTCCATGGTAAGGTAGAATGAGTACAAAATCAATGTCTAAGTCTGTAGTGTAAATATGCTCTCGTAGGAGGAAGCAAAACTTTTCATATGGAAATTTTTGTTGAAGTGAAAAAGGATTTGGGGAGTTTTTTTGTATCACTGACAGATTCTGCCCTACATTAAAGCTCCTACTAAGAAGCAAAATATTAGGAATGTTATTGAGGGCAACTTTACACTACAAACATGTATTGGTTTTATGCTCATGCATTTCTCATGAGGACCGGTGTTTGGGGAGGCCGCTGAGAATTCTCTGCCGAAAAACCAAATTTACAGTGTTCAGGATTCCAAATCTATCAACAGGAAAGAACTTTCAATGGCCCAAAGTAAATTTGTTGGTTTGTGTAAGAGTCAACATGGTGTAGTCATTTGAGCCATTTATAATAAATAAATAATACATTATTTTTGTATCCCATCACCATCTCCCCGAAGGGACTCGAGGCAGCTTACATGGTCAAACATAGAATTAAAACACAGCACAGTAAAAATTGTATGAACAACATCATAAAACAACATAAAATAACACCATCAAACAACCAATAGACTGAGATAGTTATCAAATACTTGGGCGGGCAGGGCTTGTGTAATAAAGTTGCAAGGTCAAGGCAGATGGAAAAAGTGCAGGAACTAGATGGGGCTGGAAGGGCAAAGGAAATTAGAATTCTATATCTATCGGGTTGGGAACAGTAGTAAAGTACAGGTGCCAGATATTGAGTTATGGCTTGGGGTGGGGGCAAAATTATCTAGTGAACTGTTTAATCAAAGGCACTATGGAACATCCACATTTTTAGGTGTTTACGAAAAGTAGACAGGGTGGGCGCCAATCTAATCTCCCTCAGGAGAGAATTCCAGAGCCAGGGGACCACGACTGAGAAGACCCTCTTCCTCGTCCCCACCAACTGTGCTTGTGACGTAGGTGGATGCGAGAGAAGAGCCTCCCCAGAAGATCTTAGAGCTCACACAGGTTTGTAGGGGTTCAAATCACTGCTCATCTATGGAAATCCACTGAATGACCTTGAGCAAGTCACACTAAGACTTAGAAGAATGATGCATTTCCTCTGAATGAATCTTGCCAAGAAAACCCTAGGTTTGGGTTGAGCTGAAATATAATAAAGTAATTGAGTATTATGTTTTAATGGAGGAATAATCTAAATGAAATGTCAGGTTCTAGGAGGCTCACTGATTTGAAGGAGAGGGTGAGAATAAATGAATGAATGAATGAATGAATGAATGAATGAATATGGTGCAGTTCCTAACAGAGAATGTGGTGCTTAGGAAGTGGGATTTTCATGCCCAAAATTATACATTTTGCCAGTCTTATCTTTTGTTCCCCCTTGAAAAAAATTTCTCTGAATAAGAACCCCACATTCTCCATCTACTTTTCACTTGCAATGAAATCCATTGACAACTCTCCAATTAACTGAGCACTTAGGAAAATTGAGGAATCTCTCTTCATCTTTTCCAGTCCATTTGAAAAGGAGTTACAGAGAAAAGGGCTTTTTCGGGTAATTAATCATTCTGAGATTTTCCCGTCTCCCAAAATTAAAATCTTACACCAGAAAACTAAATTGCAAATACTTTCCCTCCCCTCCCTAACTCAGACAATGAGACTCCAGTGGAATTAAGGCTATAAATGGGACATGAACTGCACAGATTAATGGTTGGTTTGATACTTCCCAGAAAAGAGTAGTCAGGTTAAGATAAAAATAAGATCTGTAGCTAGTTGTACTGTACCTCCACAGTTCGTGCTCTCATCAATGCTTGAAGCTGGCAGGATTACTAAACAAAGAGGAAAAAACAGTGCGGGGGAAATGTCATTTTTTGCCATCTGTGACATTGTGCAGGCAATTAAACCCCCTTTGCTCACTACCTCACAAGTTAATCTCTGCTGTAAATAGAGGGCTTCCCCGATCTTAGGCAAAAAAGGAGAAAGAAATGAAACATAGGGGAGAAAAAAAACCTTTTTAAGGACTGTACTCCCTATTAGTCCAGAAGCACCAACTGCATTGCAATCTATCTAAATACAACACGTACAAAAGAAATAACATTTAATTCTAGTGAGAAATGTGCCAATTAAACAATGCTTTGCAGAAGTATTCGCCCTCCTCCCCTTTTAACATTTCCACATTATATTCTGTTACAGCCTGGCAATGAAATGGATGTAATTGGAAGCGTTACCACTTGATGTACATTATGTACTCAGCACTGGAAAGGTGCAGAATATTTTTTCTTGTGGTACATAAGTTAAGTAAACAAACATGCCATGTATTTATGAATGAATACTGCAGGTCACTATACATACACATACATAAAAATTAAAAAGAAGAACTTTGCAATTCATGTTCTGTTAAAAAAACCAACCATGCAATATTGCAATGAGTTGTTTCAGAAACATGCAGATCAACAACACAATAGACCAAGTCCTTGCCTCCCCATGCCTATGAATGAAACATGAATAGAACCATTTATTCCAGACACATCATTCAAACGCAGAAAGGCGGTTTCCTTGGAATTCATTTAAAAGATTTATTTCATTTATTTCGCCACCAGATACATTGATGGCCAGTTGCTAGGCCATTTTTATAAGCATGAGCAGCACATTTGTGGGAGAAAGGTTTATCATCAGCTATCAGCTCTGATGGGCTTGAACTCAGATAATACAGAGGCTGCTTCCAGACAACACTTAAACACACACTGAAGCAGGTTTAAGAAACCTGCTTAGGTGCACATTTAAGTCCACAGGCCACCCTCTAAAGTGTGCACTTTCCCCGGGGGTTGTCTAGATGCCCTCCCCCTACCTTCCACCATTAGGCCTTGCAGAACACTTTCTGGAACGTAGCAATGTAGTGGTAAGAGACAGGGAGGGGGAGGAGTGATTTCCACCCCCACCCCCCATCTCTTAGCATTACATTGGCACATTCCATAAAGCATGCCGAAAGGCATAATGGCGGTTGTGTAATTTTTTTCTTTTATTTTTTGGGAAAGGGGGATTTGGGGAGTGGGTCAGTCTCCACAGGACCCATACTCCATTAGGCCCAGTTCTTTCAGGAAGACCCAGGTCTAATGGAGCATCAAATTAATTCTGGGCAAAGGAGGGTTTTCCTGCTTGAATTAATTCGGCTTTACTGGAGACATCATTTGGACGCCACTGATTAAACCGCAGGAGCTCCCGCGTCATGGGCCCTGTCTGGATGGGCCCTGAGAGCCTCCATGCTCTTTTCACAAGCTTTCCAGGAGTTGAAGCTGGTCTGGTCCATAAAGGTTTACCTAATATTTTTATGAACTTATTGCTGTTCATGCATCAGCAATAACCACAGACATGTGTATTATAAGGAGTAAGGCGTAGGAAGTTTCTTACACATTTATGGCACTTAGGTATAATTGAGGGTAGCTGTCTACCTGAAGGCTGCCTATAGTCTTGAGGTAGCTAAATAATACATTTGCAAAATGCATCATTGTTAGCATCATTTCCTCCCACACTAAGTATTCTAAACCTCTCTTTAAGTGTCTTTCATGATGTAGCACAAGGAACAAATCTGAACAAAACAATTCATCATATCTGTCATTTCTGAACACATAAACCAATTAATATTAAAAGCAGCTTTATAATCAACTCCCCCCTCCCCCCCAAAAAAGCTACGTTTTCTGATTAGCAAATCTCTGAACTGATTCCATAGCTTTCATAAAAAATTATACTGACCTGGGATCTCATTGTACAAGCAATCTTGGTACTGAGTACTGTTCCCAGCACATTGGGAAGACCCAGGGCTATGGATTTCACAGTAACGATTTCGATATTGGATCCCATCTTCATTACATAAGCTCCAGTCAGACCATTCGGACCAGCCTCCTTACAAAAAAGTATACCAAAATTAAGACAGATTCTACAGAATGATCATGATGTTGAGACCACAGCAACAACGACAACTACTGTAGGGATTACAACAGACAAAAAATCATGGAATTTCAAAACATGGGCATCCCATGAAATGTTTCAATATCTGCCCAATATCCACTAAACAGAGTAGGCTCCCAAGGAGAAGCACAAGGAGGACTAAAAAAGAACAAAATCAAGTGTCAACCTCAACAAGAGCATCTAGCGTGGTTCAGAATGTGAAGAAACGTATTCTACAACAGCACTTTCATTTCAGTTATGCTGGGCAATAGACCACACTCTGAAAGATGCTATTTAGGGCTCATTATTACTTTCAAAGTCCAGAAGTAGAATAACATTAGTTCTGGAATCATGGAATACATTCTCAAAATATGAATTTTAACAGAAACCCAAACAAGAGCATCATAAAACATTGTGAGCTGCTTTAATTACTCTGTAAAAATGGGTTTATAACACACCAAGTACCATAATACAGAAAAGCTGACAAAAAGCAACTGAGAGGCCAGCATTTTTTTTAGCCTGTCCTTCCCATCCCAGATACATCATAGTCTCTGCGAGGCAGTCACTAAGCTCTCATCCAAACTACTCCTCAAAAGCCATGAGATGCTGGAGCAAGTCACTCAACTCGGATGTTAACAATATTCACTTGTTTTCCTCTCTCTTTTTTCAGAGCATTTCACCTTCTGGTTTTAATTTTCTTTCCTTGACATTGAACTTGATCCAGCAAAACATAAAACAAAACTATGCTACCTTCACACAAGTGGGTATTGCACAGGGCTTCCTCCGTATGCAGGCCAATGCAGATGTCCTCTCCATTTGAGGGTGCTGGGTTGGTGCATGTCCGGGTGCGCTGGTAGTGCCCGCTTCCACATGTGGCTGAGCACTGAGACCAAGGAGTCCAGCACGACCAGGAGCCTTTCACTGAGAATTAACAGAGGGAGGGGCATGAGTCTATCTCTGTGGTTACTTTAATCAAACCACCACCCCTGGAGCTGTTCAAGAAGGAGGGGCAGTACGACTCTCGTATGCATTGGGGATAGGGTTCCAGCCAAATTGCACTGATGGTTAAAAAAAAAAGAACATCAGGAGTTGAGAAGACTAATGAAAGTTTTGTAAGTAATTTCTCTGGGAAAACTCCTCCATGAGTAACTACCAATAAGACCCTTTCACTTTATTTGCCAGAGGCAGCTTTAGCAATACCTCTTCAAAGAATCAGTCAAATATATAGGGGAGAAAGTTGTCTTTTGGGTAACATCATTCCAACTTGTTTAAAGTTTAAACCAGCACCTTAGCTTATATCCACACACAGAATTGGAGGCAGTGCAACTAACAAAGCACAGACAAATATGCTCTTCTTAAATGCTTCTTTTGTTTTCAGTTTTATCCCACAAACTATGCAAGAGAGGTTAACTTCCAATGTCTCACCAACATTTGATTTGGAATGTAATGCATACAGTGACTAGAAAATAACCTCAAATGGTTTTCTGTCCCGTCCCCCTTCAAGACTTCTGGGATCAGGTCTGACCATTTGGGAAGTTAAAAAGAGAATGTGGGCGTGTGAATGAAGTGCTATAAGAAATGATATGGGCTGAATTCTGCACTGGGGAGACATACTGCAAACGTTCTGCATGGAAAATTATACTCTATCACTTCCCTCATGCCTATCATAATTCATCTTCTAGCTACTTCTGCTCCATGTGCATTTAGTCACGGGCAGAAAGCAGGGGACATCAGAGGTCTCAGCAGATTATGTCATCTTTCTGTGCCTGACAATAATGGCACGACCAGATTCTTAAATGCTCATGGAGGAGGGCTCCTGCAGCAAAAAAAAGCAGCTGGATGGGAGGCTGCTTACTGTGCCAGGTTTATAGAGAATGCCAACCTCTTGGAAGTGTAATTTATGATAGAAGAATCCAAAGACTGTGTTAGTCTGAGTTAGTATGCAAAGGGATACTGTAGCTCCTCTGGGACTGAAAGAAAAAAGTTGATACCATACATTTTTGTAGATTTAAGAACATTTCATCATATAAATTGACTTAAGTCTACAAAACGTTAAGCTATTAACTTTTTTCCCTCCATTAGTTTCAGAAGTGCATCAAGATCCCTTTGCAAGTTACTAATAGGATGCTAGTCATAGTTGTCATGGTTTAGGAAAAGGGATGGGACCGTGTGTGTGTGTCTTTTACTAATCCAATTCAGCAAGAAATAAGAACATAAAAACAATCCCAAGCAAAGTTAAATAAAGACCTGTTCACACTATAAATATAGCCTTATGATTTCACATTAACTACCTCGACTACATCCTATGGAATCTTAAGGTTTGCAGTTTGGTCAGAGGCAGGAGAAGAGCTTCATAATTGAGAATTTTAAAGGCCAAACTACTTATCCCAAGATTCCATAGGGCAGCACTATGGCAAGCACGAACTCTTCTTGGAAACATCCTCACAGAATGAGGTGGAAAACCAAAGGACTTGATGCAGTCTAGACACCGCTATTTAAACTCAACGCCTATCTGATTCTTTATGGATCTTAGCTGACTAAGGAATGAAAGATGTAATATTTTATGGCAACTTATTTGGGAAGAACCACTCTTGAGTGTAAATCTCTTTTTCAGAGTTTGGCTTATAACCACAGCCTGACACAGCAAAAAACATATAAAAGTAGGAATTTGTGTCTGACTAGTACTGCAAGACGAAGGTCTTTAACATATTAGAGTTATCATCTGGGCTCTGCTTCAGCCAGTGACAATTTCTGGCAATTGTGTCCAAGAACGGCAGAGGGAAGAGGGGCGTACTGTATTTGTCACATGTATTTGTCACACTACAGACCCCAGCGGGTCTGACCTCCAGCAGGGAGCTGCTGTGGAAGGTCCCCCCAGAGAGGCTGCAGAATGGGGGACAACTGCGGACTGCTGAAGCACCAAATACTCTAGCTGGCGTCCACGGAGGAGCACCCTGGACCCCACCACGCTGTTCACCCTTACCAAGGGACTAGGGAGGCCACGTCAGGGTGGCATTCCCCCCTCCCTAGCCGAAATTCGACTTCAATATCACCTGGCATCCTCCCACCTCCAAAGGCTGGGAGCTTTGCTTGCGGCCTTCTCTCTTTTGAACAGGCCGCCTTGTGCACAGACCGACAACTTCGGTGAGTTTCACCTTCGCGTGCAACCTGACGGAGGACTGAGATGGGGGGGAGCAGGGGAGCCGGACCCACTTCCGTGGACGCCTCTCACGCCTCCCATGCCACCGAGGGAGCCAAAAGGGGATCATCCATCTGGGTCCCCTAGATCCTCTGGGAAGAGAGAGTCGACAGAACGCCCAGGCCCAGCCACTTCAATCTGCTCCATGGGAGACGACTGCCCGTTCTCTGGATCGGGCGGCTGCCCGTGGTCCCCTCATACCAGCCGACCTGCTGAACACCCCGCCGAGCACCAGGACAGTCTGCCTGAGATCCTGAACGTCAGCAAGGTCCTGGCGGGGGTCCCGGGCGGCTGCCCTCGGCGCCGAGCGGGCCTGTTGCCGGCCCAGAGGGTGTGGACCGACCCCCTAAAGATGGCGCCTACCCCGTTAGACGCCGTCATGGCGCCGGCTTCACCAGCCCTGCAAGCTCCACCTCCTCCTTCTCCTGCCTCAAAGCAGAAGGAGACCTACAAGATGGAGCCGACGAGTGAGCACCTTGCGGGAGAGCTCCGACGACGGTCACCTACTTCTGAGAATTTGGCCACACTATTCGGCCAAACCAGCCCACTAAAGATTGGGGTCGACCTTCAGCGACAAGAGCAAGCTGTGGTAGGTCCCCCAAATCCTTTAGCAAACCTGGGGCGCTGCTTGCCTTCACTACCGGAGCAGCATAGCCCTGGTTCTGCTGCACCCACTTTCCGTGGCCTCAGTGGGTCCATTGACTATAAGGTCGGGCCCAAATGTGCCATCCTGACAGGAGCGGATTTCCATCCTGCCCTCCACCCTCCCCTTCTGGACATATACCGCCAATTCAGTAAGCTGACCCTGGACCTCAGAGAACTCGGCGACCAGCTGAGGGCCTTCGGGAACCGAGGACGCCAGCTCTCTCAGTGGTCTTTACCTACGGAGATGCCGGCTGGATGCCGCCCGACCATCCCTCTTGGACCCCGGTGGGCAGAGCAGCGGATGGATCAGAGCCCTCGGTCTTCGAGGGTGGCTGCTCGGCCCCCGGATGCGTGCCTGTTTGGACCTGGCTGCCCCTTTGGACATTCGGCTGATTCCAGCTAGATGAGCTGCCCGTGGTCATCTCAGTGCAGCAGGGACGCCGCGGCGGATGGACCCGACCTTGATCGGAGCCGGGAGAGCTCTGCAGACTCCTTTGATGTTTCTGCTGTCTTAGTCCGTCCATCCAACTACCACCCTCACCGGTGATCGTTCTCTTGGTCGACGGGAGGGGCATTGGTTTTGGAAGCCAACATGGCGCCCAGGCCCGAGGATTCGGCGCCTGGGGCTCCTCCCCTTCTGTCTTCTTCCCCTCTGCCTCCAATGGAGCCGGAACGGACACAAGCCCCTGGAGATTCTGCCACCCAGTGGGAGCCAGACGTAACAACAGCGGATCGCTTCGATGCGGTCCCAGCTGTTCAGCCTAATGAGGCGCAGAGCCTCCTCTTGGCCCCTGGGCAGATGGATGCAGAGATGCAGAGATGGCGACCGCCCCGGAGGACACCAAGCCTGGCTGGATGTCCTCTAACTTGGAGGAGCATGGACCCGGAGGCGACCTGTGGCAGAAGCCGCGTGACCGCCCTAAGAGGCAGAGGTGGCGACAAAGGAGGAGGGGACGGCGGCGTTTGGCTTCCGTTCTCTCCGTGAAACCCCGGAGCAGCTCGGCATCCTGCGGCAACCGTGGAGCTTCCAGGGCCACTGAGTCGCTCACAAATCTACGAGAGGGGAAGAGGCTTGGATAGTTCCATTCAAGGTCCCAGAGGTTGCCTCAGACCAGGACTTTCCGGAGCACCAACCTTAGGCGACAGCAGTCGTGCCTCAAGCCGAGGACAGAAGCTGTACCAGCAGGCTGAAGCTCTGCCTGCTCCAAGTTATGGCGTGGAGGGAGTGATGTTCCCTTCCCCACTGAGAAAGAACTTTGAGGCGACCTTTTAAGACCTCCTGAGTTGCCCCCTTTTGACGGCTGGCCTGATGCTATCACCAGGCCGCTCAGACCTTGTTCCCCCAATTCTTTCCCTTCTCTCCCTCCCCTCCCTCCCTTTACCCTCTTTTAATGTTGTGTCATTTGTGTTATTGTGCTCTTCAAATCTTGTAAACCGCTCCGAGCCCTCGGGGAGTGGTGGTATAGAAGCTTGAAGAAATAAATAAATAAATAAATAACACATTGCCATCCCTGACTAAGACCTACAGCATGAGGAGAAGCATAATTACCTGGACAGGGATGTGGATTACAATCCTGATATTCCATTGCAGATCCTATACAAGGCAGACCACCATTTTTGGGTTCTGGATTGGTACAGGTCCGTTTCCTGGTTCTGAAGCCCAGTTCACAATCTCGGGAACAAGATGACCAGCCACCCCAAAAGGACCATCCACCATTGATGATCCGAATAGAGGTCTTTCCACTTTTCAGAAGGTCATCAACCAGAGCTATAGAGAGGGAGAAGGTAGGGAAGGGGAAGGGCAGAATTGGAGAAGTGAACATTGAAGCAAATAAAACTTCTTTAAAAATCAAACATAGCCTCTCAAGGTTTCCAAATTTTCACTTGACATAGGAACTATACCCAAACTCTTTCGTGTGCATGATGCTATCTTTATTTTCAACATTAAAATTGCAGCAGTGAGCAGGTTAATTCAGGCAGTTGCATGATCCGTTATGCTAGATCAGTGGACCCCAAACTAAGGCCTATGGGCTGAACACAACCTTCCAAAGTCATTTACCCAGCCCGTCCTAAACTTTAGACTTAAGATATATTCAGCGTGCATAGGAATGTGTTCATGGTTTTTTTTTCAAACTATACTCCACCCCCCCCCCCCCAAACAATCTGAGGGATGGTGAACTGGCCCTTGGCTTAAAATGTTCGAGAACCCTTGTGCTAGATTATACTGGAAACAACTCTGCTTCCCTTTCCTGCAGAGAACTTCAGACATATAGAGGCAAACCAACTTCTCCCCTTGTTTTCCCACAGGGGTGAAAGTCAAAGGAGTTTATGTCTGAGTAATAGTAAATTGGCAATAGTCCTGCCTCCCAGTGATATTGTTTTAACCCGATCTCATGCAGAGGTGCATCACAATCTCACTGACAAGAGGAACCAGGATATTTTTATTTAGTTTATGTAGCAAGATAAATAGTAAAATGTGAGGCTTTGGTTATCATAGTGACTGTATTAGAAATATTTTGCACACTATCTCCATTTTATAAAAAACATATTTGTTTGTTTCCCCACCCCCTACAAATCTTGCTTATAACCAGACCCCCAATCCTTCTTCTTCATAGGATGATTTGCCTACCTTTCCTTAACAAGAACCCTAAAGCTCGTATGCTCCATGGTACCAAGAGCTGTTGCTAAGTTTGCATTGTGAGATATTCATCTTGACTAAATTTTGGAAAAGTGACTTTTTTTGGAAAACAATGCCACAACTATTTCATTAAGAATGGCCAGGGGACTCAGGGACTTGTAGTCCATTAAAATAACTTTCTCAAGTTCTAACGTAAGACCACTGCCTGCCCTCTGGAGCAGGGGTGTCAACTGAATCAGTCTGGCCAAAAACAATCTTATATATCGAAGTTGGGTAACTTGGGAAATTAGTCATGCTGGATCAGACCAAAAGCCTCTCTGATCCAACAATCTGTTCCAAAGGCAGTCAATCGAGTAGTTCTGGGAGGCCTATAACACAATCCTCTATTTCTCAAGTATGGGTAAATATATAACATTCAATATGTAAATAAGCTTCAAAGCTGACTCTAATCAATTCTCCACGCAGCTGGCTTGGTATAATTCATTTGTATTGATTTATTGTTTTCTGTCTTCTGTCATAATTCCATCCTTATTTGAGACAGATCTAACAACCATGTGTATTATTGTACATATAAACATGCATCCCACATAGAACAATTCATAAGCATAGTGCTAATGTAGGTGCTGACAAATCAAATCTAACAACGCAGTTGCAAGTATACATAAATCAAATATAACAATTCATGCATTTATGTCTTGTGATGTAAACACTTTGTACATATTATATGCATTTAATATCAATGACATTGTAAACATCCCCCAGCATGAACCATAACATCCTGTGATAGCCTAAGTTTGGCTGATAAATCATAGATTCTAATGTGACTATGTACTATCCCTCCCTAGGGGAACGTAATTAGCAACAAATAATAAGGATGGAGCCTCCAAATGTAAGGACCTGGCAATCAACTGAAAGCTATAGATAGGGATTCAGCCAACATATGATTCCTGATATGCCACTCAGTACTGGATTCAAAGTGGCTTGATTCTGGGCTGTCCAGTTCAGTAGGTCTTCATTGTACCTATGCAGCAGTGTATGCGCTGGAGGTTCCCCTCGCAAAAGCGGGAGTTTGGCCCGATATCTGGATGTGACGCCAGTCAGCCTGACTATGATGCTTCTTGGCTCCTCGCATCAAAGTCCGTTCCTCGTTGTTCGCTGCTGGGGCGTTCAAAGTAAATTCTGCCGTTCCGGGTGCTTAACCGGCTACGGGGAGGGAGGGGTCTCACGTTATGGACAGTGTTGGGGTGTAATTATGGCGGGTTCGGTTTCTTTTCCTTCCGTCCTTCCGCGTCGTGAACTGGGCTGCGTAAGAGTGAGGATGAGCTGCTTTCTTAAGGGCGTATGCCCCAATTAGGGACTGTGAATGCGGTGGCGGCTTTTTTCCTTTTTCCAAACCGCGTCTCACTTTCCGCTTGTGGCTGGGCAATTTCTGTCTCCCTCCTGATGTGGGGATCCTTGCCTACGGCAGGGGTTCTATGGGCACCCGTGGGGGGGCCGTTTCGCGTCGCTTCTTCAGGGCAATTAATGTTGGGCCACAGAACTTTGCAGCGGTGAGTTCCAACTGTTTCTCTTTTTTACTTTGGCTCTAAACGGAATGCATAAAAAACTGTAAGAACACATCCCATGGCATGGAGGGTGATAGATACTCCCCAAGTATATGTGCACGTACCTTTTCCTGGTTCAGTGCTTCTCTTCACTGTAGTCAGTTCCCAGGGGCTGGAATCAGCAATGAGTTAGCAATCTAGCTACCCTTAAATAGGGTGCAGATCATGTCTCCTAATTAGATTAGGAGGCTTTGTGGACTTAAAGGGTCATTTAACCCTGTAGGGTCCTCAGAGGAGAGGAGTAGGGCCCATTTGCACTCCGCTCTAAGTAATGCTGTCCTGATGTCTGTGTTGTGTTGAACCTGTATTTTTTCAAGGCCAAAAATGGTGAAACTGTCCGGGGGATGGTTGGCTGTCACAAAATGTTTATAGAGTATGGAATCCTGGGATTTACAATTAATGCGTGATCGATGTTCCATGGCTCTTGTCCTTAATTCTCTTTGGGTCTGTCCCACATAATGGTGTCCGCAGACGCACTCAAGACAGTAAATTACTCCCGAGGAACCACATGTTATTTCTTGGCGTAGCTTTAGAATTCTGCCAGTCGTTTTGTTCTGGATTTCCTTGCTGGTATTTATTTGTGCGCAGATGGAGCAATGCCCACATCTCTTCGTGCCCGGATTGGCCACATGTTGTTTCGGTTTTTTTACATGATTAGTGTGAACTAATACTTCTTTAAGGTTCTTCGTCCTTTTATGAGCTATCATTGGTGGACAGTCTAGCCCTGAAATTTCCTTGATCATGGGCCAGAATTTTTTAACAATTTTTTCTACATGCCTGGAGTGCTTGGTCAACGTTACAGGCCACACAATTCTGGTTTTCTGGGGTTTTATTGTCGGTTGTAAGAGAGTTTGTCTGTCTTTTCGCTGGGCTTTAGTTCTAGCTTCTTCTATGATTTTGCTGGGATATCCTCTGTGTCTTAGCTTAACCGATAAATTGTTGGCGTCCTCTCTAAAGTTTTCCTCAAAGGAGGAATTCCTTTTAAGTCGAATATATTGGCTATATGGGAGACTTCTTTTCAACGCAAAAGAATGAAAGCTTTTGAAATGCAACAGGGTATTCCTATCTGTTGGTTTGTGGTAGTTTTTCACTTTTAATATATTCCCTTGTACGAACACCGTTAGGTCCAAAAAATTTACCGATGTATGACTAAATGAAAAGGAAAGTTTGATGTTTTGATGCCATCTGTTCATCCACGCCTTAAGACTGGACGTGTCTGTGTCGTGCCGTAAGATCAGAAAGATGTCATCGATGTACCGCCAGTAACCTTTTATCTGCCTGGGCATGATGTTACTGGTGTCAAGTTTTAAGCATCTCTCTTCCAAATCTCTCATGAACAGATTGGCTATTGTTGGAGCAATGGCTGCCCCCATTGAGACTCCTCCACATTGTAAATAATAATTGTTTTCGAAGCTGAAAAAATTATAATCAGTTACGCAGTCGTAGAGTTCTACGAGAAAAGATGTGGGTGGAGTACTTGGCATGGGTCTACTGTCCAGTAGGTCGCTGATAATGTGCCGTGTTTCTTCTGTCGGTATGTGGGTATATAATGCCTCCACGTCCGCAGTTGCTATGATATCTCCTTCCTGAATTTTATAATTTTCTATGCGGTTGATAAAATCTGTGGTATCCTTTATGTAGGAGTTAGCTTTTTCCGCATATGGATGGAGTATCGAATCCAAATATTTGGATAATGGCTCAAGTAGACTGTTGTTAGCCGATATTATTGGTCTCCCGGGTGGGGGTCTCCTAGATTTATGGATTTTCGGGAGATGGTAGAACAATGGTGTTCTTGGATTCGAGTTATACAGGTATTTCGCTAGTGTTGAATTGATGTAACCCATAGATTCTGCGTGATAAATGATGTTTCGGATGATGCGTGCAAATTTTTGTGTCGGATCACGATCGATTGGTTTATAAAATCTCGTATTATTTAACTGGGAGTGGGCCTCTGTTCTATAGTCCAATGTATTCATGCATACAATGGCTCCGCCCTTGTCTGCTCCCTTGAAAATTATGTCCGGATTGTCGCTCAAGTCATTTAAAATTTGCCTTTCTTCTCTGGTCAAATTAGGATGTCGTTTATCCGAGTTGTGATTGATTTTGTTGGTTTCTTGGATAACCGTTTGTTCAAACATTCTCACCTTTGCTGAAGTCGTTGTTGGTGTAAAAGAACTCTTTATATAAAATTTAGAAGCTTGCTGTTGTGGTTGTTGTGTGCTTTCCCCAAAGAATTCCCTTAATCTAATATTTCTAAAAAGTTGAGCTAAATCTCGACGTATGTCCAAGTTTGAGCATATTGGTGTGTATACGAAAGACAGTCCTTTATTAAGGATACATATCTCTTTATCCGAGAATTGGTAGTCCGATAGGTTGACTATCAGCTCCTTCTCCTTCTCCCGCGAGCCCTGCGAAAAATTTCTTCCTCTCTGTTGTTGGTAATCATTTCTATTCCTAAGGTTGTAACCTGATGTCGACTCCTGGGAGGGCCTGAATAGCCGTCCTGCTCATCATTTGAATTGTTTGATGCGTCTGAATATAGGGATTCATTGGAGAATCTGTTGAATCTGGATTGTTGTCTAAAATTAGATTTGTTCTTTTTCTTGTATACCTTATTATTCTGGTAGTCATTCTCGTCCCGTCTAAATTTTTTAAGTTTGTACTTCTTAGTGTCCTCATATAAGGCCTCGCACTTCTTCCGAATTGCTTCTAAGTCAGTGGTCTGAATTCGATCCTTATTGGTGTCTTTTAATGACCCAATTTCGGTCTTCAGTGTGTCAATTTCCACCGCGGTCCTACGGATCAGGAGGACCATCAAATCCGTTGAGCATTTCGACAGAATTGCTCTCCAATTTTTTAAAAATTCGTCGTCATCTTCGAAATTTCCGGGTGGCATTTGAATACGCAGACCTCGTGGTATGTATCCATGTCTCACATAGTCCGCGAGTGAGGATGCGTTTAAATTCATTCTTATTATTTTTTCTTCTTTGATGGTTAAGTTCCTTATGATGTCCACATTTACTGGATTCAATTGGCCAGAGCTCCTCTCACCAGGAGTGACAATTGAGGAAAAATTTTGGATAATGCTGTCTATCTCTTCTTTATTGAAGGAGTCTAACCCTCCTTCTGCCATGGTGTAAACAGTAGGCTACGCCTATGTAACAACACACTCAAATCAAAATTGGCTTACAGTGCAAACCTATCAATATAAAGTAATATGCAATCCTCTATTTCTCAAGTATGGGTAAATATATAACATTCATTTGTATTTCATTCAATGCATAAAACATATTATGATATTGGCAGTTTTATTTTTAGCCCTTTTTCTAATGATTCTTGGCAGGGAATTCACCTATTTCACAGCAGCTAGTCATTGGGTCAATGTTTTCCTGAGCCTTCTGTCACACCCTCAAGATCGAATTTCATGAGTAGTCACTGCCAGCTCAGTCTGCTTGGTAAGAGATTAATAACTGATTTGGAGATTTCAGGCCAGCCAACAGTTAGAATATTTATCCAACAAATCTCTGCAGGTAATTATCTATCCAATCTCTGAGGGAGGCTAATAAAAACATTTTTCAGGAGATTAATCTGGCAGATTAGAAAGAAGAAGAAAAAGGCTGGAGGCAAAATAGGATTTGCTCCCAAAGTGACAAGGAAATTGTCCTAAGATGTGTATGCGAATATTTTTGCCAATTCACACAAAATGGCACTTCATTATGTTCAAAGTAAAAACTATGTTTATATCTATCTGGCCAAACCACAAAAATGGCAAATATAGGTTATGCTCATCACATAATGGGCAGCAAAAACCAAAGTGAAACCAAAAATATAGCCTGAGTCTGCTGGTTTTTATTTGTCCACTGCTATTAGCAAAGGTTGGCTGATATCTACCCATACCCTTCATCTGGCCATGCCTCTCATACAAATAGTAAGGAGCTTAGCTTAACCACAAGTTATCTGCAGTTGAAAAAGAAAAGAACATACAATCAGTGTCGCAAACTGCTGAGCCATCATTGGGGCAGAATCGAGACTCCATCTTCTTTCGGCCAAACTGGAGGTCATGGGGGTCGGCAAGCTGAGCCCGACAAGTGTAGCGGAAGCGCTGCTCCTGGCGAGCCCCACTTTGGGTGATGTTAGTAGGCATCCATGGTGTCCATGGCGTGTTTCTCCGCACTTCGGGACATGCCTCTGGGTTGCATGTTTTATACTCCTACACAAAAGGGGAAGAAGGAAAAGCAAAGACACAATCCCTATTATTTTTTTGAGGAATTGGAATGCCATACAGCGTAATAAATAGCTTTCGGAAGAAACACAAACAAAACTCAAAGGTGATATATACAATTATAGTCACATGTATCTGCATTAAGTAAAGCCAAAAATATTAGAAGAATTCATTTAATCATTCACTTCCCCATAACATTTTCTATAAGGGAATTATGTTGGTCTGCTGCCAAAAAAAGCAACAAAGTATTTTGCAGCTCCTAAAAATTAAGGAATTATGATGCCTCTGGTTTCAGCAAAAGAATAATTATATGCCAAATGTAAGCAACACATGCAGTAGAATTCCCAGTTTATTAAAGACTCATAAAGTGACATTTATTAGGAAGATTGTGTGAATCACCAGATGGGATAACAGACTAACCTAGTTTACTATCTTTTAGAAACTCTGGAGTAGATTTTGCCAACTTCTTAACTGCGTCTTCAGCAACCACCTGTTTTCTTTATACTGCAAAACTCAATATGAGTCAATGAGAACTGAGCTAGCCTCATTTTACTTAGCCCCACCCCATCATCTCCATAGACCCATCTGGACCTTTGCTTGATATTATGCTAGAATATAAAAGAGCCCTCAAGAGCTGGCTTTCAGATATGTCATGATTAATTAGGAATCAAGTTTTTCGTAACTCTTAGAAGTGTAGGCATTGGTCTCACAGAAGCAGAGCTTTCAAATTAAAACAGAATTCTTCATCAGGCTAAATGAAAGGCATATGTTTCTTGACATTCCATAACAGCAGAATGTTGATCCAACACTTCAGCAGGTGATCTCTTGTATGCTTTTTTAAAAAAAGAAATACATTTCTGTTAACTCTGCCACTTTTGTGTGTATGTGTGGTGAATGCCAAGAAGAAAGACTGAGGGAAGAATGAATAACACTGTGAGGAAAGAGAGAGAAAAGGGAATGAATGCTTAGGATGGTGATAGGCAGAAAGACCAGAAGTGAAAGAAAGAATCCTGATGAGAAGAGAGAGAAGGGATTAGGCTTGTGCATTTCGGCTGAACCTCTATCTGTTTCTGCTGGCCATATACCGGTAGACCCCCGTATCTGTTTTTGTGTGCCTCCTGAAAATGGGTGGGTAGCCAGATAGCCATTTTTGATTCATAGGCGATAACTGTGGCTAAATCCAGCCCATTGGTGGCAATGGGGAACTTATGAGGTTCCCCTTTCCCCGGGAACCTTTCCTTTATTTCCTTCAAGGGAGCCTAGGCTTCAGCAACGGGGTTAAGAAAGCACCCCATCCAGCCCATTATGATGGGGGGGGGGCACGACTTCCCACAGGCACCCCTTCCATATCCTTCATTAAGATCTGGATTTAAAAACACATCAGAGTAAAGATGTCACTTTTTCTGGATCCTTTACCTTCTGTTTGTAGAGGAAACAGGGTTTAATGCTTTTAAAGCTGTTCCTACTCTAGAGAGGCACTGCAGACATGCACACTTTCTCTCCCAGCACTAGTAGTATGCCACACAGCTTTCCAAGGCATTTTAAGGAAGCCCAGGAAAGGAAGAGTGATAACCTGGAGCTCAGTGGAACTATCCTCCCTGGACTACCTTGAAAATCCCCTCTTTTTCTCTACTCTCTGCAATCTCCTTTCTGGTTGGGGGTTTGCATCCTTAAAACTCTTTCTACTCTAGATGAGAAATAGGCTTCTCTTTTTGTTTGCTGGGATTACTATTATTAATAATATTTATTATCTTTTAAAAGTATTTTCTGAAGGAGATGAAGGTGAGTATAAAAAGAAGCTTAAAGGGTGATTCTCCAAGCACTGAAATGTGTATGCACCCCACCCACCATTCCTCAAGTTCCCAAATCCCAGTCAGTCCCACTAAATAAAAAGAATTGGGAAAATAGAGGAAAATCAAAAAGATTCAACTGTGGTGCCAAATAGGGGAGGAGGAGCCGTGAGCAGCTGCCATGTGGTTCCTTTTCAGATGGGAATCCAGGATGGCTGGGCACTTGTCATTAAGGGCACCCAAACAAACCAAAGTTGCCTGATTGGCTGAAGGGAACAGCTAAAAACGGATCCATGCTCAAGCCTACAACGGATGTGTCTGCAATGTAGAATTCATGCAGTTTGATACCACTAATTGTTCAATGCTATGGAATCCTTTGTATTTTGCTGAGACAACAGTGCTCTTTGGCAGAGAAGGCTAAAGACCAAGAAAAACTACAGCTCCCATGATTCCATAACATTATGCCACAGCAGTTAAAGTAGTGTTGAACTGCATCCATTCTACAGCATCGATGCACGCAAGGACTGTGCAGAAGAGCCAGAAGGGGATCTTGCCAAAGACCTTGTCTTTGTTCCCCATGTCCACAACCTCGTCCATTTTCTGTTGCATGCTTGGCACTTTTTTTCCTGCACCAAGATCCAGACCACAACAGAAATCTGACGAAAATGTAACTGGAAAAAAATCTAGACTTAACTAAACTAAAACATACCACAGCACAGCCAGGGCAGGTGTTTCCATTTTCACAGGATCTTTGCCTTGAGTGCACTCCGCCACCACAATTCGCACTGCATTTATTCCAAGGGCCCCATGAAGCCCAGAAGATTGGTAAAGGGCACGGACTGTTCTCATTGCAGAACCTAAGTGGGGAAACATTGTGCAAAAGAGGGGAAAAGGAAGAAACAGTGAGCCAGTGCCCAGAGTACTCAAAGGCCAGGAAAAGTTCTAAATAACTCCTCAAATAAATCTTAACACTAGGGGTGGGGTAGACATCCTCTTTCTGGAAAGCGTCCATC
Organism: Anolis apletophallus; assembly: GCA_030556195.1. Classification (NCBI taxonomy): domain Eukaryota; kingdom Metazoa; phylum Chordata; class Lepidosauria; order Squamata; family Anolidae; genus Anolis; species Anolis apletophallus. Next base: position 121,579,960 of record JARBWK010000002.1, read on the forward strand.
TGGTTAACTTCATTCAGAATTCAGCGTCACAAGGAAAAGATATCGCACAGATACATTAATTGTGTTTTAATCCCATTGAAATAAATGACAATTAAGTCTTGACAAATTTATTCCTTTGATTTCATTGGCATTATAGCACTTTTGTCTGCACTGATCCAAATCATTATTGACTGTATTCAAGTCAAGGAACTGACTATACTTTAAGAATCTGGGATGTTATTCATTTAGTACTTTAATATTCACTTGATCATTTGTACTAATGAGATTGTTTTGCTTGCTGTTTTGTATTTATTTACTTATTTTTCCAACATCAATCTGGCTATCTTCTCTCAAAAACATAATTCAAGCTTTCTAAATCTCTTTATTGTTCCACTGATTGCCTTTTTATGCCACTTCTAAACAATATGTCCTTTGGGTGGTTGTCTTTCCCTCATGAACCTCAGTTCAGATTGAAATGATGCTGATATGTCAGATGACTGTTTCTAAACATACATTAAATGAAATTTATTTTTATTCTCTTTCAAATCAAAGAAATTGGTGCTCCAATTTAATCATTCAATTTTTAAAGATATATCATCACTAGAAAGAAATGAATTAAAATTCCATTTTCCAAGGGCTATGGATTTAATCAAGACTAGAAATATCTAACCAGTTCAGAATAAGACCGTTTCCATTCCAAGTTTTTGAATTGAAATCCTAGGTCAAGACATCATCTTTAGTAATTTATTGGTTGCAGGCACATTTATACTTTACGAAGGCCATGGATGTGGTAAAGTATGGAAATATCTAGAGTTCAGAATAATTAAATGAATTATCTCTTCAATTTTAAATCCCTAAATATGTTTTTTCTTAATATAGCTAGGTCAAGAAATATTTTATAATCACTTATATGTTTTGCTTCTGCATTTGTACTTTCAGGAAAAGTACCACATGCATTTTCAAATGCTGAGTCCACTGATGGGTCATGATGCAATGCAGTCATCTAGAGATCTAGCAGATTGTGTTTGTATCCCTTTGGCTAGTAATGTTTGTATAGGCCTTTAAAAGACATGTTCACATTAAATTATATTTCACTATTTCACTGGCATACTTTCCCTAGACCAGCAAAGTGTCTACTGTGATACAAAGTGATTTGTGTTGTGCCTGTGCTTACAACATTACATATCAAAGGACTCTAGGTTACCTGGACTGCTTACAGGTCCATTTCGTAGAAATCAGCAAATAAACCAGATGCACAGGAACTACTTTAAAATTGTACTTTAAATGCATTTAACTTTCACTCAATAAATAAGTAATAAACTTCATTAACATTAACTTCAAGGGATTTTCCCTACATGTACATAAGTAACACCTCGCCACTTATATCCCTCTGATTCTGGTTTGTAGTGGAGGCTGATTTGCATGAAAAACCAACAATCATCCTACAGCCATGCTGTCTTCTCTTTGTAAGGAACCAAACAAACAATAATGACCTCTCCACGCAAACAAGTATTGGTGCTGTATGTACCTTTAAAGCTCTTTGAATAACTGTGAACATTTATTTCCGTTATGCTTATATTGTTTAGTTGTTGGTTCCTTTCTGTTACAAACCTGCAGAAGTGGAATCTATAAGATAAAGGTCAGTTTCTACTCTCCTCCAATGAGCACAAATACTGTGCTATCTGACTTATAAACATGTATGGTTTTGTAGACTTTTTCCTGGTGATCCTACAAACTTCCATCTTTTCCCAAAGATGTGGATACCCTTCCATTTTGGTCCTATTTCTACATCACTTCAATTTGCTTTAAGACTGGAAACGGATGGACCATGCCTTGCCATTCAGCACAAGCATTCATACAGTGGTTGAGATGGGAGAGGTATCATTATGCAATATCAAAGGCAACATTCAACGTTCAGCTATTTTGACAATTTAATGCTCACACACTCTGTTCAGAAGATGCCTGTTTTAGATAGCCATGATGTGATTAAATGCTATGACAACATCTTGATGCATGTTATTATCTGGATCCTGCATTTCCATCCTAAGGGCTGCAAAACAGCTTACCATTTAATGTAGAACAACTTAGAGATAAATATGAAAACAGCCTTAATAAAAAAATTAACCCAAAGTATACACAAAGCAAAATAAACAACAAATATTCCCCAATAGTAGTAGAATATAATTGTCAAACTATCACACAGAAAAGGTTTGAAAAAGCAAAATAATGTTTACAAGGTGCTTGAAAAAAAAGGATTGCCAAGTAAATATATCTGATGGGAGTGTTTCATAACCATAGAGAAGACCTTTTCCTGTTTCCAGTTGCCCAACCTACAGAGATGGGTACCACCAGGAGAGAGGCCTCAGGCAATAATCTGAGGAATGGGCAGGTTCATCTGGGAGAAGACATCTGGGAAAGGACACTAATCCATGTGGTGTAGGTATTCCTTAAAAAAACTCCCACAGAAACCCAGATCTCTGAGCCAAGAAGCGTGACAGATACTTAGGGATGGGGGACGACTCTCACCGCTCCTCTCTGCTTTGTCCGACACAGACCCTGCCTCCGTATCGCGGAGCAGGGTTGCTACACGACCTCTGACGGACCTGAAAGCCAATCCCACAGGAAGTGCTGCAGGGGGCCCAGGACGACCATGGTGTCCAAGCTCCATTCCTGACAGAGGGGAGGGGGGAGGAAGAAAGATAAAACATGGCATCTGGGTTAATTTCTTGTGTTTTGCTTCAATTTCATGGAAAATTCAATACCACTGGCTATGGAGTAACCAGCAGGTTGTGCAGAGTGACTGGCTCTACAAAGAACATGTTAGTAAAGTTAAACCCAAGAAACAGAGGGATACTAAAGTGTTAGTATTCCACAGAGAATTTGAGTCTTCATCAATGTCTATTTCAAACAAACATCATCTTTTTAAAAACCCAACATTCTACATTCCCCCTAATTCATAACAACCTTTGACAATTTTGTGGGTTGATAAAATTTATGAGATAATTTTATGAGGGTAAATATACATGATACTGGAAGGTGGTGGCATAGGCATTTAAATATTCTCTGGCCTCATACTAAGGGTTATCTGATTGCTGGACCATTATTTCTTTTCCACTCAAACTGATGGCTGATTGACTATCCATAAGCCATCAGCTGTTACTCTTTGGTAGATTTCGAATAAAAAGAGTAGTCAATGGACGCACATATGGTACCAATCCCCAACACAGTCGAAATATAAAAAATAAACCTTCCCCAAAAGCACTACTTTGTACCACAATTTTAAAAGAGTTTATAAATCTATGCAACATTGACAAATCAGTCAAGCCCTGCTAGCATCCTTGGGCTGGACCCTAGATCAATTTGGGAGAGAACAGGACAGAAAAGGAAGGTGTTGCACTTTAGTATGGAGTTGCTATGGTGTGAAGAGTGATGAGAGGGCAGGGTGGTGTGTGTACATCTCCCTACTTTCTTTGAAATAACAGCAATACTGTAGGCCTCCTCAATACAGCAAGGCAATACTAGTGGGTGGCAGAGGAGGTAGCCCCTACTCAGACTTCTCCTTTCTTCTTTCCCTCAACCCGGCAACATAGCTGAGAAGGGAAGGGCATCATACTCATCTTGGGAAAGGGACTTTGTTTGTGAAAGAGGCCAAGCATGCAAAATCTGCCTGAGGGCTTTAGTGAGGAGGTAGAGGCAGTATGGCAACTGAGCAGGGAATTTTGCTGGAGACTTGCTGAGGCAGTGATAGGGAGAAAGGTTAGGTTGCTTACCTGTAACCGTGTTTCTTCGAGTGTAAGATCTGTGAAATTCACACAAGTGGGTTTACTCCCACGCATGCGTAGAATCTCGGACATACTAGCTAAAATCAAAGATTTACATATGCCCCTCCCACTCCCCCCCCCCTCATCCCCTGATCTAGCTACCTAGGCAGTTCCTTGCCGCCAGACAGCAGCAAAAACCTAGGCATGACATCAGAGGGAAGGACGGGTGGGTTCTGTGTGAATTTCACAGACCTTACACTCGAAGAAACACGGTTACAGGTAAGCAACCTAACCTTCTTCTTCGTGTGGTCTGTGAAATGCACACAAGTGGGTGACTTAACAAGCTTATGTCCCTTGGAGGTGGGTCATACCACACAGGAAAACAGGACGGCTCTGCCAAAGGATGCATCCTTCTTCGCGAGAACGTCGAGCTTGTAATGGGCTGCAAACGTCGAGGGGTTCACCCAGGTAGCAGCCTTGCAAATCTGATCAACAGGTACACCCCGCAAAACGCTTGGGATGTAGAAACTGCCCTTGTGGAATGGGCTTTAACACCAACAAGCCCTCTTAACATCGAGAGAGTGGAGGGCAATCTCCAGGGGAGATGAGGGGTTGGGAAAAAAGGCTGGAAGGACAATGTCCTGGGTCATATGGAAATGGGAAACAACTTTAGGAAGAAAAGTGACATCCGTCCGGAGGACCACCTTGTCTTCATGAAAACGAATGAACGGAGGGTCGGAACGGAGTGCCGTAATTTCACTAGCCCTCCTAGCCGAGGTAATGGCCACGAGGAAGGCCGTTTTCCAAGACAGATGGGAAATATGGCAGGTTGCCATAGGTTCGAAGGGAGGTTTGGAAAGTTGGGAAAGGACCAATTCTAAACTCCAAGATGGAGGTGGAGGAGAAACCGGAGGGAAAGACTTCTTGTATCCCTGTAGAAACATGCCCACCATGGGATCCTGAAAGAGGGACGGGAGGCCGAATTCCTTCCTGTACCAGGAAAGGGATGCCAAATAGCATTTGACAGAGGAAAAGGAGAATCCTTTTGTGGAAAGATGAATGAGGAAATCTAAAATAACTGACGTGGGGGCCGACTGTGGCAAATGGCCCAGTGGCTGAACAAACGCACGAAACTTGTCCCATTTGTAGGTGTATGCCTTCCTGGTGGATACCTTTTGGGCTGCCTGGATTATCAGGCGGACAGGGTTGGAGAGGTGGGACAGGGCCTGATCCTCCATGCTGTAAGGTGGAGATATTGGAAGGTCCGGGTGCAGGATGAGGCCCTGTTGAAGGGAGAGGAGGTCGGGATCTAACGGAAGACGGAGGAAGTCTCCCTAGGAGGCTTGGAGAAGGGGTGTGAACCACGGCTGACGGGGCCACCAAGGGGCTATCAGGACGCAATCCGAGTTGTCGGATAGAAGTTTTGCGACCACCCTGGGTAGGAGTGGAAGCAGAGGAAATGCATAGAGGAGACCTGGGGACCAATGGTAGAGGAATGCGTCTCCTAAGCAATCTGGGGATGCGTGAGGGTGGAATCTCGCGCAATACCTGAGGCAGTGGGTGTTGAGGTGTGAGGCAAATAGGTCTATTTGGGGAGTGCCCCAGCGCCTGATCAGGGAGAGGAAGTGGCGGGGGCTGAGCTGCCACTTGTGAGTGGTGGACGACGTCCTGCTCAGTGAATCGGCTAGAGTGTTTTGAAGGCCCGGAAGGTGAATAGCCTGGAGGAATGTGTTGTGGAGAATACACCATTCCCATATCCGGAGAGATATGGAGAGGAGAGTGGGGGAGCGGGTGCCCCCTTGTTTGTTGATGTAATACTTTACCGAGGTGTTCTCCGTGAGGACTTGGATCACCTGGTTGGAAACTACGGTCACAAATGACCGAAGTCCCTTCTCTACCGCTGTGAGTTCCAGGGCATTGATGTGGAGTCTCTTCTCGTAAGGGGACCAGTGACCGCTGATGGTCAGGTCTTGGAGGTGAGCGCCCCAGCCCGTGGATGACGCATCTGTCGTCAGAGACAGAGACGGCTGGGGAGGGGAGAAGGGAAGGCCCGAGCACACATTGGATCTGTCTGTCCACCATGACAGGGACTGCAGGACATGGGCGGGGGTGGAGGATCATGGTCTGGCTGTCCAGCCCTGGCTGGAACACAGAGAGGAACCACGCTTGGAGGGGGCGGAGGCGGGCGAACGCGGTAACGTTCATGGTGGAAGCCATATGGCCAGGATAGATTGGACAGTCCAGGCAGAGCACCGGTGGGTGGTTTGGATAACCTGGATAGAGTGGCATAGATTGAGGAAGCGATCCTCTGGGAGGTACGCCCTCTGGGATATGGAGTCTATTACTGCACCTATGAACTGCACCGTCCAGGCCGGTGAGAGGTGAGATTTCTCGTGGTTGACAACGAGTCCCAGGCTCTGCAAAAGAGATAAGGCATAACTGATATCAGATGACAATTGGTCACACGAACCAGAACAAAAAAGCCAGTCGTCCAGGTAAGGGAACACGGTGACGCCCTGCTTAGTAAAAGTCCTTGGGGCTGTGGAGAGGCCGAAGGGAAGGACATTAAAAGAATACGGGGCACCGTCCACCATAAAGGTGAGGTACTTCCTGTGGGACTGCCTAATTGAGATGTGGAAGTAGGCGTCCTTAAGGTCAACAGTAGCCATCCAAGCTCCCTTCGGGATGAAAGGGAGGATGAAGGGGAGGGTGACCATCCTAAATTTGTGTGGTCTGATGAATTGGTTAACTTCCCGGAGGTCCAAAATGGGCCAGAGACCACCATCCCTTTTATCCACAAGGAAATATCTGGAAAAAAAGCAAAATTGAAGTAGGTGGGAAGGGGTAGGGGAGATGGCTCCCTTAAGAAGGAGAGCGTCAATCTCTGTTAGTAAAGCAGGGGAAGTCTGAGTAGAGACAGGTTTCCCTGGGGGTGGAAGGGAATCAAACTCTATGGCATAACCTCGGTGAACAATGTCCAAAACCCACTTATCAGTGGTGATGAACTGCCAAACTGAGAGGAAGGGCCGCAGCCTGTCGAGGAACAGGCTAGAAGCGGCATGTCTTATTGTTTGAGGACCTACCACCTCGATACTGACCCCTGAATGGAGCAGCTGGGCGCTTGTATCCCTGTGAGGGGAACTGCGGTCGTTGTCCTCCTCTATACGGAGCGGGGTTGTAGTATCCGCGAAAGGACTGATGGTGGTAGTAGGGACGCCAACGCTGCCTATAAGGTTGATAGGGAGAATTGGGCTGTTGGCCATATTTATTTAGTGTCTGCTTCATTTTGTGGGAGTGCTCCAATTGAGAGTCTGTCTCAGGATTGAACAGGCCAGCTTCATCCATAGGGAGGTTTTCAATCAGTGAGCGTTGATTGGATGACAATGCCGCGGATCTCAGCCAAGCATGTCTCCTAAGGGCAACTGACCCAGCGATCAGTTTGCCTGAAGTATCAGCACCATGTTTGGCCAAATCCTTTTGTAGGGTGGCCAGAGTGAGAGCTTCCTGGTGGAAGGCCTTAGCCATGGGCTGTTCAGTTGTTGGAAGCAGGTCCAGATAAGGGCCTATCTTATTCCAGAGGTAGGATTGATAGACGCTCATATAGACGCCATAATGTGCCATTCTGCCTGACAGGCAGGCGGAGGCATAAAATTTCCTGGCCATAGCATCAAGCTTTCTGCCTTCTTTATCAGAAGGGGCAGCCTGGTTGTTCTGAATTGGCTTAGGCTGAGCATCGGTCACGATCGAATTAACTTTCGGAAGTCTGGCCAACCAGGGAGTGGTGGACAGGTCAATCCGATAGAGGTTCTCTGCCCGCTTAGATGTGCCCGGGACGGAAGCCGGGGCAACCCCAGAAATCTTTAAAAGTTTCACCAAATAAGGTATGGTAGGCAAAATGGTAGACTGCTGTGTCTGTTGTTCAGCAGAGGTAAAATAAGGGTCCTGGACCACATCCTCAGATTGAGGTGGCTGTATGCCAAGGGATCTGGCTAGCCTGATCAAAAGAGCAGAAAACTTTTTGTATTCCTCTGCCTGCTGAGGATCAGCCTTAGGCTCAGGCAAATGAGTGATGGGAGTCACATCAGAAGAAGCATCTATACCCGCATCCATATCAGTCTCTGGGAGGTGGGGGGGGGACCGGGCAGAAGGAGCAACTGTAGGGACAGGGGCTTGAGTGGGAGGGGCTGGGGGGGCTGAAGGGGAGGAGGAGGTGCCACGGATTGCGAGGGATAAGGAGAGGAGGGCCACGGATACCGGTAGGGATCTGGGGCCTGGAAGGGTTCAGGGGAGTAATAGTGGTGAAAGTAAGGGAAGGGGGGTAAGGAAGAGGATACCCAAAGGGGTACCCATAAGGCGGATCCCAAGGGTGGCCCCGGTCACCGGGCGCTTCCTTGAGCGGACTCCGGGACCGGGAACAATCAAACTGAGTGGGAGAGCACCGTGCGTCCGCGCGGCACCGTGCGAGCGAGCGCGCATCCGCACGCGAAGGCGGGAAGCCCGGAGCGCTATGCGGAGGCGGGAAACTGGAAGTGCTCGGTATCCGGGGAGGGAAAGGAGGCCGCGTGGTGCTGGCCTCCTCCTGAAATAAGTTCACGGTCTCCGGGGAGGGAGAAGGTGGTGGGGGGCGCCTGGGCAAGCGGCGGAGAAGGAGGTGAAGGAAGCTCCGGCTCGGGAACCGAGGAAAGGAGCTGCAGAGGAAGGAGTTGGGGGGGATTTTCCACCCCCAGAGCCTCATCATCTTCAAAGAATTGCAGCGTTTCTGCTGCTGCCATAGGGATGCAAGGGCTGGGAGGCGCAGAGCCGGCCAGGAGCCTTGACTGGTTTTGTGCCACAGCCTCTGAAGTTTTTTCTTTAGGCTTGATCTTAGAAGCTTTTTGCTTCTTCTTCCGGAGTGGCTCAATGGCAGCGCCAGAGGCCAGCTCACGGATGGCACCATCTGTTGAGGCACTCAAGGGAGTTGGGCTAGGAGAGATAGAAGGCAGGGGGGGCTGGCTCGTGGAGGGAGAGAGCCCATTCCCTGTGGAAGTAATGGCTTGCTCAAAGAGAGCAGCCTTGAGCCTAAAGTCTCTGGTCTTTAGGGCCCTAGAGGAGAAGGACCTGCAGATCTTACAGGTCTGGGGAATATGAGATTCCCCCAAACAGAGGAGACATTTAGGATGTCTATCCTCTTGGGGCAAAGTTGCTCCACAATCGGAGCACTTTTTAAAAGAAAGAGAAGACATCTTATCTGGTAGTCGAGGCAATCCGTGGACTTTTAGCAGGAGCTAGCAGTCAGAGATCCTTTCGCTGGCTAGGCGGAAAAAGGAACTGCCTAGGTAGCTAGATCAGGGGATGGGGGGGGGAGTGGGAGGGGCATATGTAAATCTTTGATTTTAGCTAGTATGTCCGAGATTCTACGCATGCGCGGGAGTAAACCCACTTGTGTGCATTTCACAGACCACACGAAGAAGAAAGGCAGTGGCATACCTATGTGCCAATCTAACATCCCAATGGAATTACAGGTAGTGGAAACTAAAACGTATACTTCACTGTATTAAATCAAAACACTTAGTCAAAAACCTCAGGTAACATTTCCTAACCATGTGGACTAGATACATTTATTATATTTTATGAAAAATACTTGATATTTTTAGAATTTCAATGCTTCAAGCACAACTTCAATGAAGTAGATTACTAAACCATATACATTAACATCTGCCAGCTATTTATTATTTTACTTTCTTTACTTTTGTTTCATTGCCACTTGTGGCCAGGAGTGTATTTGTGCAGCTAAAGCTACTATCTGCATCCATTTCTGCAAGTGTAACCTAAGGCAATAATGTACTTTCCTGTTTGGAAGACTATAATGCACTCTACATAGGTCTGTCTTTTAAAAGTGGTTAGAAGCCTCAGTTGACCTGAAAAGCTCTGACCAGCTATTAATCTATTTTTAGCCAACATGCTATTCATCTATTTCTAGCCACAATCGAGAGTGCTGGTTACAATCTAAACATGGTATCACTCAGCTCCTTGTTAAATAAAGGCTTATATGCCCCCAAAGAAGCTGTCCCAGGTTTTGAGATATTCAACAGAAGTCTTCAACTCAGTCCTATTACCTTAAGGAGGGAATAGGAAAAAAATCCATCTTGATAGCACAGGATCGCCCTTTCTTAGAGATTGGGATTCCTCTTTCTCTATAGCAGTGGTTCTCAACCTGTGGGTCCCCAGATGCTTTGGCCTTTAACTACTAGAAATCCTAACAGCTGGTAAACTTTATCAACAGATAAAGACTTTTTTTTTTGCTCTAACAGAGGTTTGATAATTAAAGGTAGATAACTGGTGAGTTATCTTTATGGCTATACATTGTTTTAATTCTAGAAATAATGAAGTTTTGTGTTTTACTTATATGTGCTTTAATTTAGCATCGATTTAGATTTTTTAAATCCTTCAGATATAAATAAATAAACCACTACAACCACCACAGTTTATCTTGAAAAACTACATCATATCCAAATGCCCAAGTGCTGCATTAATATCAAAATTCATCGAACAGATGAGACAGCAACAATCAATCAAGCAGTTATAATGGTCATATCTTTTGGGAATGGCTAGGCGCATGCTTCTTATAAATCAAATGTGACTTTTGTAAAATGAAAACATAATCTTGACAGAAAATAAATCTCACGAACAAAGTCACGATGCTACCCTCAACATTTCACTTTATTAAATACCACTATATGTAGTTTCCATTAACTTCAATATGAAGGTCCAATCTCAAATGATGTCAGCCATTTTCTAAAGTTCAATACTGAGTCAATATTACAAGCTATCCTGTTACTTCCGTTTTGGGAAGTAGAGCTGGTGAACAGATGTGTTCATTTTCAAAAAGTTAATTGAACTAATAAAAGTGCCTAGCAACTGGAGGCTATCTGGCAGGACACCAGTTGCAGAAGGAAGACTAAAATTAAAATCTGAGTATAATTCACACTTTTCAAGCCCATTATCAACTCTTTCATTCTTTTGGCAGCCTGACTTTTGAACAGCAGTGTTGTGGGGATCCCCCTCACACACAGCCCCCCTCCCCTTGATTATCACTAAAGTCATGATTTAAAACCAAGGCTTGCTTCTGTTTTTATGCCTAGCTGGAAAGGCTTAAAATTCAATAACAAGCGATCTTCCCAAAATGTGTACATGATTTCGTACTGCATCCAGAAAGAAGAGATGAGAGGAGCACTGACAATGAAGCCGTAAGCATTCAAACCATGTATCCTTTTATAAAACCCTGCATAAATCATTGTGCACTTTGATGTATACTCATCTGAACATGCCCCTATGTAAATTTGTTATCTGTTTTAACCAAACATCTAATTCACCCAATGTTTTGGACAGGATTCAGATTTGGATAAAATAAGTTCTACTACATATGTAGATTTTCTGATTTATTTAGTCTTTTAAAAAGGAATACTTGATTTATATTCTACATTTAGATAGTTCTCAATTAGGTTTTCAGCAGTCATTTTTAATGTTAGATCTTGGCTATTACGGAACTTTTTTTTCAATTATCTTAACAAAAACAAAACACCATACCATGTGAAGTCACTTAAAACGGTATTTCTAAGTCTGCAATGAGTTGATTGATCATACGGCTGTATTCATTAATAGGATGATCGATCATATGACTGTATTCATTAACAGTCTCTAAATTTTAACACTAAATGTCCTTCTTATCTATTTCTCTACTCCCTATGAGCTAATCTTGTAGTATCGAATTCTTTGGAGAGCATATTGTGGACAATTACTAAACGATCAAATCACTGACTTATGTCCATTGCCTGCTGTGTCTCTTTCATGAAATGGAACCTTCCACGTCATGGAAGTTGTTCCATCTGTAGATACGGCTGCCTGAAAATATGGAACAATTTAGCAGACAATTTAATTAAAATGTATTTGATTTAATATACATAGAGAATCCCCATTCAATTATAGGTAGTTAGGTACAAATGGATTTTTTTTAAAAATCTGGAACATAAGAATAGTGGCCTAATATCTTTTATTTATTTCAATTTTAATATGTGGACATTGGTCCGTTGTTTTATAGTGTCTTTTATGGTTTTATGCATATGTAAGTCGCCCCGAGCCTACCGGAAGCGGCGACTAACAAGTCGAAACAATAAATAAATAAATAAATGTATAGGAAAAATCATGATTATGATAATTATATGCAGATTTGAAGTCTCTACATTGGGAGATTACTCTGGTTGCCTTAGCTAATATTTTTTCTAAGGTTCTTCATGGAAGGGATTGAAAACCATCTATTTGTCATCAATGAGAGAGTGGGGGAAGGAGAGAGATATCTCATCATGTGATAAGGCTGGTTGATAAATATTTTGGAGAGAAACTCTAGACTCTGCATGAAATGTGTATAGAAATTCTTCAGAAGAATCAAGCATTTCTGGCCATAATGTTATGTTATGGCAGAGATAGTGAGCAGTCTTTGCAACAGTGGTGCACCAACCAATAAATAAACCCAAAGTGTACAAAACTCACTAATTCTTTTGCTAAATAGTTGTTTCTCCATATCTAAAAGGAGAGAAAACCAATGACAAACAGCAAATAAAGAACCCATGATCAGGACCACAACAACAGTAAGAGAATAGTTTGCATGCATAGTGGTCATGATGACACAGACTCGGGGTAAATAACAGATGTGAAAATTGGTGTTCAGTGACTTAGGAAAACAAAAGGATGCTTCAACTGTATTCTCAGCTTAGCTAGCTGCCCAGAATCACTCATATTACATTTACGAGAAAAGTTGGATTTTTCTTTCTTTTCCATTAACACGCCATGGCATTCATCTGCATAATAACCAGGCCTTGTTTTTCCTAAGGGCAGTCCTAGATTTTTCCAAAGTTTTTGAGCCAAACCTCAAATTGACACATTAAAAGTTGGCTGATTTAGGTTTCATTTGTTTTAATGTTTAAGCAGACATTCAGAAATATGTTAAACTGGGACTTTAGAAAATACTAAGTACTATATGCTAAGAGATTTTCAGATCTGCAAACAGGGGGTATAAGAACAAACATAAATACAGCATGCAAAGTGAAGTTTTTAAAAGAAAGGGTGAAAACAAAGTTCTTGGTCAAACATGTTGAATGTTCCTGAGGGTGAGAAGGAAAGGAAAGCCAATCCTATTAAAAATCAAGCTTTAAAGTGTAACCTACATGTTTGCTTGTGTGGATACAGAGAGAGAAGGAAGAGCTAAAGTATGTTAATAAAATTAACTTCTCAGTATGAAGTGTTTTTATTTATTTAATGCAACTGAGAGGTCAACACACAGAAGATCCTTGAACAAAAGTCCCCTGTAGTTTTGTTTTTGTTTTTTTTACACTCAAGGATACCCACATGTATAACTGCACCAGGTTTCTTATTTAGCTTAAGACGGCATCACTATAAGAGACAAATAACATTTTTCTATTGGAACTTTCCACCCGTACTTTGGTATCACATGAGGTGTCTCATGGTTCAGGAAGTAAAATAGATGCATACTAGAGTGCCACAATTCAATATATAGACCATCCCAGTTTTATTTCCCAGCATTTCTGTTAAAGCAGATCTTAGAAGAGCTGGGAAGACAGCTGTAGTCAATAAACAGCATAAGGTTAGATCAGGGGTGGGCAACTATTTTTTCCAAGGGGCCACATGAGAGCCAAAAAATATTATGGAGGGCCGCACCTAAAAGTGGAACTACATGCTAATCTACATAATTTATTTATTTATTCACTTACTATATTTACCATATATTACACATCATTAATATTAACATATTAATATATCAAGAAATATTCATACATTATTAGTATTAATATCATAATTATATTATAGTATATATATAGACATTATAATATATTGAAATTATAATATATAATATAACATTATATTATATTATTTATTATATTATTATATTATTATAACAAAATTATTATACAATAATAATAAAAACCACTAAAATAAAATAATGCTTCCTTGTAGTCCCCTTCTCTGAGAGTTTTATGCAGAGGCCAGGCAGGGGAGGCAAGCCAGGGGCCCTTAGGAGGGCCGGATAGAATTGGCCAAAGGGCCGCATCTGGCCCCCGGGCCGCAGTTTGCCCACCCCTGGGTTAGATACTAGACAGATGCCCACAAGAGAAGCACATATGGGGGTAATCCCCATGTATTTATTTCAAATATTTTTACCCCAACCTTCTCAATTCCCTGGGGTTGAGAATTTCCATCATCCAACTAAAATGCCCTTTTAAAGGTACAGAGTAATGATTCTAATCCAAGGTTGTGATTAGGTGGAATTTTACCAAGTATGGCACTGTTTCATATAAAATGCGAATTTGGGAATTGTTTGCTAATAGCTAGTTGCAGAGAGGTGGGTACCATGTTAAACTCTCTTTACATTTGAGAAAATCCTCCAGTGTTGCTTTATTGCATTGTATTTTACTAAATTTTATCCCTGCCTTTCTCCAAGGGCATTCAGGTAGCATACATGGTTCTTTCTTCTTCTTTACCATAAAACTATCCTGTGAGAAAAGCAAGGTTCACCGATAACAGCCTTAAATGACCCTGAAAAGGAATTTGAAACAAACTCCACCTACTATAGCAAAATAAGTTACAATGGTGTTGCTTCTCTCCCTCCCATTTTACGTAAAATTGTAAGCCAGAGCTGGGGAATCTTCAGCCCTCCCAATACGTCAGACTTATAATTCCTTGAAGCCTAAAGTAGTAAGGGGGTTGTAGTCTGCATCATCAGGAGTAGTAAAGGTGCCCCCTTCTGTATGTTTGACCAAGAGGTAACACAATGACAGCCAATAGACAGATGACAGGAACACACATCATTTCTCTTGCACAGAAAAAAAAACTCCACACATGTTGAAGTACCTCGAGCAATTTGCAATCTCTATTCCGGCTCCTTCACAGTCCCGTCCACCACACTGAGGCTGAGGGTTGTTACACGACCGTGATCTGCACATACAAGAGCCTGTGCTGTCTCCGTCCGAATGCTCACAGGGTTGCCATGGGGACCAGGCCCCCAACCGCCCATCAACCTTCAAGTTTTTCACCTAATTTAAATAAAGACAAGTCATTGTGGTGAGAACATAAAGCAGCTGTGGAGTGTGTACAAAGATGCCGCAGATACCGAGAAATGTCTGTGAATCTTCTCTCTTTTCCCAATGTCTTGTCAATATTTGTGCCAGATTCTGTAGGGCATCCCAACTCATGAAGATAAATGAGTCCTTATAAATATACATTACACAAGAACACCTAGAAGTCCTTACCACACATTTAGGGTATATTGCACATACTCTGAATGAAAACAGAATAAATACCTTAGGAAAATGGCAGATTCAATAAATTGGCACATATTCCAACTACATGTTTACAAACTTTTGTTTCAGTTGCAGTTCAAAGAGCAAAAGCAACATTTCAATTAGCAACATCTGCATGTTAAGTGAATATAGTGACACAGCGCCATGCTTTCCCTCCACCAAACTAACAAGTATTGGCTGATGCATGTTTCAAATTCCATTTCTTACATTTCTGCTGCTTCACAGTGCACTCCTTTGGAATGAAGTTTTTATCTCTCTACATCACAAAAGAGGACGATAAGGAAATCTTATTTCAGGGAAAGCATGCCCACCCCTACAACTTCCAGTGTCCCACACTCATTCACTATGTTGCTAGCTCTGAGGAGTACTGCAGTTCAACACCTTGATTTCCAGCTGCTTCTGTTTTTTACAGTCTTATTTTTGCCTCATCTTTCAACAGAAAGGACATTCATACAGATAACTTCTAGTGCTACCAATCAGGAGATACACAATGTAGTGATTCCATTTTCTTCTTTTTTTTGGGGGGGGGGGGGGGGGTGCAGTAGTAAAATGCAGGTGGGTTGCACGTGGAAGCTGATAACATCTGGACCACACAGAAACACATACATGCCATGAATAAAACAGGACGGTTGCTTGATAAAGGCATTGTCTATATTCCTCTAATGCGACTCAAGTCCCATAGGCCAAATCCAACCCGCCCTGGACTACCTGAGCCACCCCTCCTGTTCATATTCCATGTTTTTAAACTGTTGTACATTGTTCACCCTAGGGTTTTAACTGTTGTAAGTCGCCCGGAGCACCGCCGGTGGAGGGCGACTCACAAATATTAAAGTATTATTATTATTATTATTATTATATCCTTTTATGTGGCCCTCCTGATGCTGGACTACAACCCATGTATTCTTCATATTTAGACATCATAACTATAGCTGATGGGAGTTGTGATACATCTGGAAGCATGCAGTTTGTTCTGTTTAGTCAAGATAATTGCGTTTGAATTTAGATACAAGGTTTGTGGATATGATGTCTGACTTTAAAATGTTCTTCAACCTTTCCCAACCTCAGAGCCACAAGTGCTGATGGGCTGCAATTCCCATTATCCTCAGTTCGCATGGCACATAATGAAAAATGATGGGAGTTGACTGGGGACCCAAACTTAGTAAAACCTAAAGGGCACTGAACATTAGGTAAAAATGTTATAGGTAGCCCTCTGTATTCACCATGGATTCAATGACAACCATAAGGTTGATGTGGCCCTTGATGAAAATGGGTTTAACACCCCTAATCTAAGTAGAAGCATTTACCCTTGAGTGAAAATAATAGCATCCATCTTGGTAAACAGAAAAAGATGTTCTTCAGGTGGGAAAGGGGTTTATTTTTCTCAGATACTAGAGAATCAAAGCCTATGCTTGTTATCAGAGGCAAATCTGAAAGTACATAATGAGTTACGAATGCAAATAGGGTAACAAATCATACATTCCTGCTTCATTGTTTATCCCCTCCAGCCCACCCCAACTACAGTTAAACATTCCCTTGGCACTTCCTACGAACAGCCATTCCCCATCTGAAGTCTATGAGAAATGACATGGAAGTAATTTAGGGTCTGTCATTATGCTCATCACACTGTAGTCAACGGACTTTAAACATCTGTTCCAACGCTTTGTTTTCACCACATTCTAATTCGGCAGTACATAAACAATAAACATCATAGGGGAGGACTGTACTGAGATCTCCCCACTGTTCCAGATAAGGCAGAAATTGATAACTTGGCTTTTAGAGACATCATGTGTCTGTGAAAGATGAAGACAAAGTGGCCGATAGCAGGAGATGACCAGGCCTAAGCTGCAAATCTGAAGCAATTAGTTGCATTCAGCCAACATTTTTCTCCCTTTTCTGGATGTTAAAAGGGAAATCATGTATACACCTTTCCCCCCCCCCCCCCTGGCTAATCTTGCCTTGCCATAATTCAGTTACAGAGCTGCCACTAACCCAAATGGCCTTAACTGCCCTTGAAGTCTACTGCATCTTAAAAGAACCTGTGTAAGGTTCTTTTTGCTCTCCGGTGAAATAGAGAAGGAGGTTAGCGTTTTTACAAGTGTTTTTATATAATAACGATAACGAAGCATTGCGCCAGAACTAGTGCACAAATATATGATTGTCTTTATTACAATTGTAAAATTTAAAAAGTATAACCAAGAACACAGAACCAAAATAATAAGTGAAAATTGAAACATCGGAACAGGTCAGTTACACAAATCAAATGGATACCAAAGGAAGGCAAATCAGGCTATAGGGTTGCAACCTGTGCTGGATGGGGGTCACATTCCCCCTGAAGACACAGGCCTGCAGTCTGGAGTCCTCCTGAACCCATCACTAAGCCTGGAGACTCAGGTGTCGGCAGTGGCTAGGAGGGCCTTTGCACAATTAAAACTTGTGAGCCAGCTGCAACAGTACCTTGAGAAGCCGGACTTGGCCATGGTGGTCAATGCCTTGGTTACATCCCATTTAGACTACTATAACTTCTTCTAGTTGCCGTCACCATCGCAAATGTGGCAATGAGAGAGAAGGCCTTTTCAGTGGCTGCTCCAACTCTTTGGAACTACCTCTCCAACAAGGTTAAAACAGTCCCTTCATTGACATCTTTTAAAAAGCACCTAAAGACCCTCCTGTTTGTGCAAGCTTTTGATGAAGACACGTAGCTGTAATGACAGGAAGGCTAACTTTTGTTGAGTCATGCTAATGTTTACCATCTTTCTTATGAAGTTGCATGCAGTAAATGTATTAGACAAATGTTTTAAAATATGTTATCTATTTCTTATTGTAAATTTGTTTTTATATGTTATTGCTTTATATATGCATATTATTTTGTATTGTCTTTTATATAATTTTGTAAGCCATTCTGGGTCCCATTTAGGGAGAAAAGCGGGATATAAATAAATATGTATTATTATTATTATTACAATACACTGGGACTGAATGTCATAGACATGATGTTTTTTTGAGCAGGAAGTGTATTTTTGCTATAGCTGCTTGACTGGAAAAAAGAAAAGGGCCAGCTAGATGGTTTGAAGTTACTGAATCCTTTCATAAACCTAAATCTAGGGCTGGGCCAGAGCATTGTTAAAATTACTTCAAAATGAAACTCAGTGAACCAGAAAATTCATTTCTCCATCACACTGAAAATATACTTTTATGGTGTGTGAACACACCTATAGCCTCAACATTTTTTCATGTTGACAATATAGTCTATATTGATAATTAATAAGTAAACAAGTGTTTTATGTTTTTTTTAAAAAAAATCAACATAATTACTCTGAACCAGTGACTCCTAAAAGATGCAGGCAGCTCCTAATTCACAAAATTCCCACAAATACAGAGGGAGAATTCCAACTGAAAAGTTAGATCTGTTGTCACAACCCTTTTGTACTCTCTCATGCATGAGATTTAGATTTTGCAACACAGATCAGAAAAGTGAACTGGATTGGGAACACTACAGCTTTTACTAATCACAGCAAGTGAAAAACTTTGTTTATTTTGATGGAAAAATTATTTTCTGCTGGCAATTGCTGGACATAGAATGCAATGAACAGCATAGTCCCTTCCTCCAGTCCTTAGACAGAAATCAAAGGTGTAATTTGGTCTAGTGCTTTAATTAACAAGCAAAGAATGGAAGAACCAAGACAAGGAAATTAGAGAAACAATTACTGGCTCATAGCTGGCACTGGGAAAGCAAGCAATTTTAAATTAATTTTAAATTAAATAAACACAGAAGATTTCAAAATAAATTGCAAGCATGGAAACATTTTTCTTTACTGATATATTTATTCTAATTCCATCCTTAAATGGAAAGCAATTTCTTTAGAATAAATTGTTTAGGATTCACATTTAGAAAATAGGCATTGAATTAGTCAGATAATATCCTCCTTAGTGGCTCTTTTGAAGCAAATGCCATGCCATTAAAAGTGGGGAGGGGAGTAGATAGAAATTAAACACCATCTAATACAATTAAGCTTTGGTCCAAGTATTCTTCATTAACCACAGCAGTATGTTTCATATATGTCAAATAAGAGCCAAATCCCACATGGCTTTCATGGTATAAATTCCTAATTGACCTCTGTGATTGGGTCTGAAGGGAAAATCCTGGCTCATGCCTCGCATTTCTTTTATCTGAAACTGTAGTAGAACATCATTACCTAGGAGCGGTGTGCCCTTTTGTTTATTAAGTTTGAAAAAGTGTCACCCTGGCTTGTCCTGTAAGTTCAACTCTCCTCAAAGCACATAAAATTGCCACTCTTGTGGAAGAGTCTCCACTTTTTTATTTCAACATCACGGCCACCAGTTTTCTGTAAGTCTCAAGAGGTTTCCTCCCTGAGTTCCTAATTGGAAGTAGCATCAAAAGGGCACTATACAAAAAATTATGAGGTAGTACTAATAAGAGTATATTTTCCCCACAGGCAGAATGTTGCTTTGCCCTAATCTTATTTCTCTTTGAAGAGCAGCAGTGTAACATGAAGGATGAGTCAAAGCAATCTACTGTTCAGGGGAAGAAATGTATAGCTCTCTTTTTCCAAACCTGTGATGAAATGGGAATTGTTCAAAGGTTGTCCCTGCACCCCACCCCTGGAAATTTAAAAGAGCTCAATCTCACAAGGTTAGAGCAGTCAAAGCCTGCTCCAATTTCCTCTCTAGTGAAAGCAGTGGAGAGAGAATAAAATCTGAACAGAACCATTCCTATTGGTATCAAAAAGTGAGCAAGCTACCTCTCCACCATTAGAAGAGGAAGATGATGCTGTTTATTTGTGCAGAAATCAATGAACAGAAATTTCACACAACTCTTTTCATTTGGGGCATGAGTACATCAAAAGATTTCCACTTCTTCTATGAACTTTTCTGCGTAATTTAGTCTGCAGAGAAAACTTGTTCCCTAGTCCACCAACATGCAAGGTACAGCAAGACGGTGGCAGCCAGGCTGTGAAAGGTTCTCTGTGAAAGGGCCACGTCTTTGTGCCTTATGGAATCCATTAAAATTTAAAATACTCTTTTGATACACTGTTCACTATGGCAGCTGAAGTTGATGTTGTGCCCTTCTCAGACAGGGCTAAATCCCAGGAGGAACTGGGATATTTCATCCCAGTTCCTTCCAGGATTAGGTCCCCACACTTCCCCAAAACCCAGCGCTTTCCCTGGAGGGTTAGCTGCATGCCCTCCCAAATCAACCCTCAGCTCCCCGTTTTGTCCAAAGTCTTACTGGAGGGGCATAGCTGCATGGGAAGGCCCCTCAAAGACAGCTTCTAAGGTGACCAAATCAAGCATTGGGAGGTGTGTGTGTGGGGGGGGGGGGTTGAGTTTCCCTGTTCAGAAGATTTCTGTCCATGTGATGATTTGGTTTTGATGATAAAGCTTCAGTGTAGACACCTTTTCTCCATGATTACTCTTTCAGGGATGAATATCCCTTTCAAGGGATAGATTTTTTTCACTTCCTGTTGTCACACCCCCATTCTTAAATATGAGGCATTTGTAAGTTGGGTGTTTGTAACTCAGGGTCTGCCTGTATAATGCAGTTCAAACTACATTATATGGCATTGAATATGGGGCCTGAGATTATGAAACACAAAAAAGAAAGAAAAGAAAACCATCATAGCCTACATATAGAAACCAAAAGCAAGTATAAATCTCCCCATCCTCTACTCCTATATCATTGTTAACATCAAATGACTGACAATGAGCTATTTTTAGCTATTTTAAAGGACAGTGAAGGGAGGCTCCCTATGAAGGTGGGGACAGACATGTTTCAAGCAGGGGACTATCACCACACACACCTACCAACAGTCAAAAGCATTAAGCTGAACAAGGTAACAGCATGTGAATCAGGAAACGCCATATTACAAGAATAGCCCAGGAAGGTTATAAACACAAAACCATATTTGAAAATACAATGTAGGAAAACAAGTAGAAAAAAGATTGACTAGTGCTCCTAGGGTTGGGGATGGGGAGGTAGAAGACCTTGGGTGCCTCAGACGAGAAGAAAACGAAATACCCCAACACTGTAACTTCAAAATTAAATAGCTATGACGCAGATATAACTCAGCTATATATCGCCTTAGGACACTAAGCAGCATATTGGCATGTTCCTTTAAAAAAAGAGAAATGCAGCTGGGGTACCCTAGTTGAAACATTACTCTACTTTACAGGTCTGAGTCGAAATACAACGTTGCCCTGGCCACTTGTAGCTACCAGCTTGTCCTGGGTACAAATGGTTTGACAACAGAGATCAATGACTGGATTCCTAGTCTGTAAGTTAAAATGTAATGATGATATTCAGTGTGTATGTGTGTGTGTGCATGTGCTTCTTTTTAATATCAGTTAGAAAAATATGAACAATGCAATATTATTCTCTCTTGATGGTGTCAGCCCTTTCAGCTCTCCTGCAAATAAATGTACACTTCTGTCCTCCATCTCATAAATATAAGTGACTAGTTGATAAATTAGGGCCATAGTTTCCTTAAAATGGATTTATCATGTAAATTTATCACATGGCCCACACAAACATAAGATTTATCACATGTGCCATGCAAATGTATTGCCTTACTTTGGCTTTGCTGACTCAGCACAGTGACCGAATCCACTGAAGGTTCTATATGCCTAGATGACTTTAAAAAATGGCCAAACCCATATAAACAATAAACTTAAGCTTACTCTACTGCTCTATTTAGTCCAGTACCACTTGCCACTTCCTGTAGACAGAGGGAAGACATTATGTGCTGTGTAGATGTCTGTCAACTGAAAAAAATAAAACACTGTGGTTAACAGTGCTGCCGCCCTCTGACTGGGTCTCTGCACCACAAACAGTAATGCTTGTAACTTAAAATTGTACCTATCAGGGAACGGTATAAACCCTCTCCACAGTCAGTGCCCTCAGTCCAGACAGAATTGTGGTATTGGAAGATGAAGTAACCACATCAGGCAGTTTACCGACATTAACATTGCAGTTGAGAACCAATGCCACAGATGTGGCAACCACACCACAATAGTTCATGTATAGCACCCCTGGTGAATTTCCCTTGTATTTAAGTTTGCACTTACAGGGCACTCAGTAATATTCTGAGTCCATAGGCTCATATTGGAGCTGTCCTCAATGGTTGTGCACCTCTTCTGCTTCTTATCCCAGCCACAATATGGGTCCCTTGCTCCCAGGCACTCACTGTGTGTGAAAAGAGAGAGAGAGAAGATTAGCAGTATTTCACAGATGGGAAGTGTGAAAACAAGTTATTCAAGTACAGTACTTCTGTGTGACAGCTGTCAGTTACGCCAAGCAACAGCAGCAGAAACAAATTTCATTTAAAATTGAGTTTCACTGAAGAAAGGTTTCAAGATGGCCAGAATAACTAGGTGAGGACAGTTTGTATCCAAAAACAAAACAAAGGAAATGAAATGGAAATAAAACCAATTCATTCTTTTTTAAGGCCCAAGGGCTGACAAAGAATTGCTTTGCAAATGCTGCCAAAGAGTACTTGTCTTTTTGAACAATAGTGCACAGGTCCATTCCCCTACAAAATGTTTTCTGTGGGAATATTTTCAGAAACAACTAGTAGAAGTTAGACAAGTTTTAAAAAGCAAGTGGATCAGTGCTAAAGGTTTATAAGCCTTGGCTATTATTCAGGCATGGGCGGGCATACTTCAGCCCACCCACAAATTCCAAACAGCCGACAGGAATTAAGGATAGGCTGTTAGGAATTGTGGGAATTGGAGGGCCAAAGTTTGACCATACCTGCTATTATTTGTTGAAAAATGGCAGCATTTGTATTATAATAAGTCTGAAAGAGTTACAAAGTGAATGCTATTTAGAAATCTGTTTTGTTGTGGTAGTAGTGGATACTCAACAGTGGATTTTTTTCTATATGTGTGGTTTGTGAATGCACCTCTAGTCTGTGATTTGTTAACAAAAATGACTAAAACTTTCAAGATACATAAAAGTCATAGATCAAACTGGAACTTATTTGGACAAGCAATGCCAACTTGTTCTGGAATGCATAATTTCCGACAGCACTTTGTGTCATATAGAAATGTTTTAATTCAATGTACATGCTGTTAATGTGGTTTTCCAGTTCACATAACTGCAGGGAATTCACTTAGCATTAAGAGGAAAATGCATTTACTTAATAATGGTTTACACTTCCCATCACATGACCCTACAAAAACAAATGGCAAAACTGGGGGGCAGCCAATAACATTTGAAAAGAAAAAATTGATATGTCTCAAAATGCTTCAAAGAAGGCTTTTATTAGCTGAAAAACCCAACATGTCTTGGCCCAGGGATACTCTTAAGGCCTTCTTCAAAAACTACAAAAACTATAAATAAATATCATCAAATACCATGCCTATTGGCCTTCTGAAGGCAGCATAAGACCTTCTTTCAATAAGCATTTGGCGAAGGATGGTAGGCAGGCCTTGGGGAGGTTGTGGGTGGGATGGGGGGGGCGTGACTTGTAAAGACTATTCACTATATTTTAATCTGTTTTACCACACTGTACTATTATTTATTATTTATTGTATCAGAAGTGAACCGAGGGTGCAGTTGTAAAGTATTTAAAAAGCACAAAGTTTAAAATACTTGGCATTCAATTAAATGTCCTTTGACCAGAAGCTGGCTACCTGGAGTGCCTCTGGTGTTGCTATAAGAAGGTTCTCCATTGTGCATGTGGCAGGGCTCAGACTGCATTGTAATAGGTGGTCTGTGGTTTGCTCTTCTCCACACTTGCATGTCGTGGACTCCACTTTGTGGCCCCATTTCTTAAGGCTGGCTCTCTATCTTGTGGTGCCAGAGAGCGCAGTCTGCTCAGTGCCTTCCAAGTTGCCCAGTTTTCTGTGTGCCCAGGAAGGAGTCTCTCATTCGGTATCAGCCATGGCTTGAGGTTCTGGGATTTAACCTACCACTTTTGGACTCTCGCGTGCTGAGGTGTTCTTAGAAAACTATTTCTTGAATTAAGGTGCTGCCTGATATCCGAACAGAGGGTGGCCTGGAGATGTCACTGTACTATTTTATTGCTTTTTAACTTTTGCATTCCGCTTTTTAAACTTGACTAAGTGTGGGATTGTTAGTTGCCTTGAGTCACCACGGGGAGAAAGACGGAGTATACATAAAGTTAATAACAATAAAAATAATACATAAATTCATGATTATATTTATATATTGCTTGCCTGCATACTTACAATAAAAACTTCAAAATGGCCATCTGTCAGGGTACTTTGTGCTTTTCCTGCATGACAGGGGGTTGGACTAAATGACCCATGTGGTCTCTTCCAACTCTATTATTCTGTGATTCTATGATACATTCACATGCAGCCCAGATGCATCTATGCATCCTTGAACAATGCTTACATTTTTTTCTATTATCTGCTCATGAAATAAAAGGTCATATTTTGTTTATATATTTTCATTTAGACAACAAATAGATTTTACGATCCT
Organism: Anolis apletophallus; assembly: GCA_030556195.1. Taxonomy (NCBI): domain Eukaryota; kingdom Metazoa; phylum Chordata; class Lepidosauria; order Squamata; family Anolidae; genus Anolis; species Anolis apletophallus. The sequence goes on from JARBWK010000002.1 coordinate 121,604,517, forward strand.
GTCATGAAAACTTCTTAAGTTTCAATTCTAACTGGGTATGTACAAGCAATAGGCAATATTTAAATAAAATAATGATTTTAAATAATATGATGTCACTTGTATATTTTTTACTTTTATATTGCACCTTGAAGAATCCCTTAAGAATGTCCACAGACTGAAATGCATCCACCTTTTCAGCTAATAAACGCTTGCTTTTAAAGTGTCTTGAGATGCTTCTCCCTTTTTTTATGCATACAAGAACTGAAACCAGGCTACACATTAAAATATTAAGATGAAAGGTAATGGGCCTTTCTGTTCAGATCTTCACATGTTCCCTGCCAAAAAGCAAGGAAAGCTTGGTCAAGGACCTATGGCAAGAGGGCCCCAACAGATCTGACTTTTGGTTATCTAGAGCTTGCTCTTTTGGAAGTTATGAAAATCCTACAAAAGAAGAAGGCAGACAATAATAAATAAAAATATGGCCCTTCCAAATGGTATAATATGAATTCAATCCAGAGTTTGTAAAAGATCAGTGAAGGAAACAGGGACCATAAATTCCAGAAGAACCCAGCATGTTAGCCAAGGAATCCTAAGAGCTGTAGTCTCTCCAAAGTATCTTTTTCAAGTTCTGCTCCAATCTTATTCCGCTTTTCTTTACTGACTTTTAGGGTATGTTTTTAAAAAGTCCCGAGCCGGCCAAACTCTCAGCCACCTTCTTCCCACAGGTATAACACAAATGCAGACAAACATCTAAAAGAGTTTGTAGCTCTGTTTCCTTGGCTGATCTTTTTACAATCAGCAATCAGCTGCTTCAGTTACTTGCAAAGCCCCAGAAAGATTTCAGAAGTGTCAATTAAGCTGTTAGTGTCCAACCAAATGGGATGGGATTTGGAAGGGAATGACTGAAATCAAATTCAGACAAAGGAAAAGAAATTAGATTTATTCTAATATAAGCCATCAGTGTAAGTGAAACATCCCTGCCCAACCCTCAAAATGAAATAAGATGTGAAGTGCTCACATGCTGAAATCTCTGAAATCCCATCAAATAGTAATGCTAGCAATAGAAGAAAATGTTCCTCTAACATAATTCAATGTACTAAGACCAAATGCAGTACTACCCAGTACTACATGCAAAAACTGTTTGTCCCTCAAATAAATATTCAATTTCTTTCTGTTGTCAAGTGTACATGTATTTTATATTGATATTTACTAGCTTCTCCTTTGCAAGTGTTTATCTTCTGTATGATTTATGATTAGGTACATGATGCCACTGTTTCCTGAGTATTGTAATTACTATTTTGGAGAGCAAGCTGAAAAGATTTATCTCATTTCCCCCCAGAGAGGCTTAAAAACAAGATAAGGAGAAGTGGTCATTCCGTTCCCGTTCCATCCTGCCAAAAGTTAAGACCTGGTTCAGTAATATCACTCAGATCACTTAGCAAAAGGACACTGTGGGAGATTTGTGTGCTGTTATTTTGGCTAAGCCAAATTGCACACATCATGCCAAGCCCATTTTGCTCTACTCCACTGAATGGAGTGGCTCTCCACTTTTAGAGGACGTAAAATTACAGTAGCTCTTCAGAGGAGAAAGGAGGGCAAATAGCATTGTGTGGGGTCATTCAGTCAGTAGACAGATGGAGGAACAAAGAAAGCACAGCCATATGGCCCTGATGCCTGAGGTGATCTGAATTCTCCAGGATGGAATTGCATGGCGCATGGGGATGAGAAGAAAATATCGTGGAGGAGAAACAGTTCCCATTTACCATTTGATCTTCTGGATTTTGCAATGCTTCCCGTTTAACCATGTTTTTCATGAGAGACTAGCAGGCTGAGAATGGGATGGAGGGCATTTACTGAAGTAACTTCATAAAGCATTTTTTTTGTTCTTTACTTAAAACCCATTTTATTTTCAAATCCAATTTCTAGACCATTTAGTGATAATTATCAGATACAAAAAGGGACACTATGAGATTTGTGCATCTATAAACCCTAAATCAAAGTCAAAATACTGCCAACTGCATACTTTCATGCGCCTTTATTTCCCTAAGGAAATTTGATGGCAAGGGAAGGACAGGGAAAGCCTTTTATAGGATTGGTATCTATGCATTTCTCAACAGACAGAGTGAGTGTGGAGCAGCTCACTTGTTTTCTTCTTGGCAAAGAGGTATAATACAAATTTATTTATTTCGATTTTTGACCACCACTCCCGGAGGCTCGGGGCAGTTTACATACAAACTAGAATCGAATAAAACATTATCTAGTAAAATGTGGCATGAGTAGAAAAGGGTAACTACCGTTAGCATGGATAGTGTAACTGTGGGTTACCTTCCATCAAATATGCATACTCTGCAAAAAAAATGGCGAGGAGAAAGGAGGCAAGAAAGATATTGGAAAGTTCTAAAAGTAAAGGTATTTGGATTGGGGATTTTGATTTGAAAAGCAATGTTCAGAGTGGGGCATGCCGTAGAACAGTGGTTCTCAACCTGTGGGTCCTTGGGTGTTTTGGCCTACAACTCCCAGAAATCCCAGCCAGTTTACCAGCTGTTAGGATTTCAGGGAGTTGTAGGCCAAAACATCTGGGGACCCACAGGTTGAGAACCACTGCTATAGAAGGATCTCTACTTCTTGCCTCAGCTCCTCATGTTCTCTAAAAATCTGCTCCAGAGGGCCGGGAAAACCTTTAGAATCAATATTCAGGGAGCAAAAAGGAGTGGTCTACTGGATTTAGGCCAATGAATTTCACTTAACTAACTATGCGGATGATATCTTTATTTGGGTTTGGATGATTAATGCAAGTACCAGAACAACGATCCTCTCAGATGAGGTATTCCCCATTCTTCCCCTACAAAGGAAGGAGGACTTTTACCAAGGCAATGTTTACCATTTGCAATATTTACCAATACTTAATGTGATTTAATAAAAAATTAAATGTCCCAAAACAAGTTGAGCAAGTAATTGGGGTACCTCTTCAGTCAATTACATTATTAAAACGATATGACAGATTACACCACTGCTGCCTAAGCAAAATACACTGAAATAATAGCATTGGAATGATCACACTATCTAGAATATGATCATTCCAACTCAGCATTCATAGCATAGTATCAGTCCCTGACTCTTGGGGCATCTCAATAACTTGGCAGGAACCATATTCATACAAGCTGTATGCTAATTATTTTAATTTTGAGCTCATAAAAGATTCTGTTTACATTTCAACCTTCCAATTGAATGATAGATTTCCTTTCCAAAATCGCCCTTGATACTGATCAGATTGCAAACCGCTTATGCAAAACTCTTCAGGAGCGCAAGCATGCCGTAGTGATTATAAGTATTCTTTTGTTACATTAATGTCATCTTAGAGACTCATCTATTTTCCAGCAAAACACAAGCTGTATGTATTCAAATAATAATAATAATAATAATAATATGTATTTATTACAGGCTGCATCCTCTCCAGCATTCTACAGGCAATTATACATCCTGCTCAGGTGCAGCAACCATTTTACTGAGAGTCTGGCAGCATCTGTATTCCGGAAGGAAGGAAGGAAGGAAGGAAGGAAGGAAGGAAGGAAGGAAGGAAGGAAGGAAGGAAGGAAGGAACTATAGAATCACATGCCGGATGATCAACTAGAGGGAAAATCTGGACGAGTATTACTACATTTGACTATGGCAATGAGAATGATCTATGGCCAAAGATAGAAAGGCACAGCTACCCCGAAGCAAGAAGACCGATTTATAAAGATATGTGAATTAGATGAGATGGATAAGCTGACTAATTTTAAGAAAGACTGGGATTTATTTATTGCTTTTTTCATCCATGATGGGGACAAATGTCTATTATTTTTCTGATTTAGAAGAGTGCTATTAAAAGTGGAAAGGTAGTTATACAATGATCTTTGAAAGGAACAAAAATGGTTGAGTCAAAATCAACAAGCAGAGAGTATGAGGTTTATAGATTCGTTTTTACCACTGTATGTGTTTAGTAGGGGGATTGTGTGGGGTGGTAGTGGTTAAGATGATTATTTTAGATTGAGTTCTGTTAGTTGTTGTTTAGTTTTTATTCAATTGAATTGAATTGAATTAGTTTTTATATTAAGAAAAAACACTTATGGTTTTTTTGTGGGGGGAATATTGTCTTTTTGCTTCATGTATTTATTTATTTATTTACCATATTTATACCCTGCCCTTTCTCAACCCCAAAGGGGACTCAAGGTGGCTTATATTCAATGCCCTAAAATAACATACAACTAAAATAAACATTAAAATTAAAATTAATACAAATGAAAACATTTTAAAACATTACTTTCAGTATTATATCCACACCATCCATACTTTGTTTCTTTGTATATGTATATGTGTGTATGTTTGTTTTATTGAATAAGAATCAATGTTTAAAAAAAAGAATCACAGCAAGGTTCTAATTGAAATATAAGCATATCAACAATATACCCCTGTCACTAGCCTTTGCAACTCTCTGTGCTTCAGACAGCACATCTAAGTTATGACTACACTAGTGAACCATGTTCACCCACACAATGCAAAAAAGTAGTTTCAAAATGTGACTTTACTCTGTTAATAACAAATTAGATGGAGATTTTTTTATTTTTTTAAAAAAAACATTATGTAGACAACTGCATGGAGACCAAGCAACGGGGAGACTAGTCACATTAGCAAGAATAGGAAATATTAACCCCCTTTTTTTCCAACATGGGCCTGAAGAAACTATCACACATCTCTGAAGAAATATTTGCACTGGGAAAGAAGCTTCCATTTTGACAGCTTCAAATGAGCATTTTTAAAAATAGGGACCTTAAAAATAGCCAGTGGGAAGGATTAAGCATTTCCTCTTCACCTTAGCAGTCCTAATGCTGCTAAGAACCTTTGTGGCTAATTACATAATTTTAAAAAATCCTATCATAGAATAATAGAGTTGGAAGAGACCTCATGGGCCATCCAGTCAACCCCCTACCAAGAAGCAGGAAAATCACATTCAAAGCACCGACAACAGATGGCCATCCAGCCACTGTTTAAAAGCCTTCAAAGAAAGAGTCTCCACTACACTCCGGGGCAGAGAGTTCCATATTTGCAGTAGGGACCACATTTGCCCCCCTCCAATCTGCTGGGACTTGCCCAGTTCTCTAAGGACTCTCAAAGATTATTGCCAATGGTTCTGAAATGACATCTGCTAGTTCCTTCAGTACTCTTTAATATAATTGATCTGGTCCTGGGGATTTGAATTTGTTTAGATCAGCTAGGTATTCCTGGATGACTTGTTTCCCTATTTGGGGTTGGAAAACAAGTCGTCCAGGAATATCTGGCTGCTCTGAACAAATTCAAGCAACCATGGCCAGATCAACTACATCCAAGAGTAGTTGGATCAATTAACTGCATAGTCACAGTGTGCCACAGTGACATGCATTTTGGGCATGTTGGTTTGAGGACTGTGCAAGTCTGTGGGGGGCTTTTTTATGTAGGCTTTTCGCCCAATGCCTCCATCAGCTATCAAACAAATAAACATACTAACACAAAGAAGAAATAAAAGCTCCGCTGGCTCAAAATGAAATAGACTTTAGTCATACCTTAAAAAAATTGTCTTACATCAATATGAATTGTGTAATTTGTGACAAACTAGCCCCTTTCATTCCAATTGGTCCACTGTATGTAAATTGGCACAAGATTCAATGTAGTGGAAATGGCCATCAAAGCTCTACAAGAATCAGGGTCAAGTTATCTGAAACACTGTGTTCTCCCATATGAGCCTGCTCATTTTTTAAGACCCACAGGAGATGTCTTTCTTTTTATCTCTTTGGCATCTGAAATGAATGATGAAGAAACTTGAGGGAGTGTGATCTTCCTGGTTGCTCTTGCGTTCTGGAACCCCTTGCTAAATGAAGCATAGTTAGTCCTGCTTCTCATCACTTTATGAAGTAGAAGTACTACACAATTAGGCACTATCCGATATAAAAATATATATTATAGTATAATCAGGGCTAGAGAAGTGAAATACATACTATACCCAACATAGGATACAGGTGAGTAGCGTCGTGGAGTATCAAAGGGTACGAAGTCCACAAGTTCACAATGAAGATACTATTGGATACAATGTCCACAAATAAAGTCCACAACACAATCCATAAAGTTCAATGTCTCTAGTCCAAAGATTGGCGAGATAATCCAAATGAAATAAGAACCAAGGAGACTGGTATGAGCTCCTAAATGAGGCATTCAAAGTGAGGCCAACGGGTTGGCGATGCCAGCGATGTCCAGGCCGCTTATCCTCCGTTTCGCCCATGGGCAGGGCTTTATCAAGGCCTCCATGGCTATACCATTGCCCTTATCATATACTTGGGAATCTGGAGCCTAACCTCACTGACAGAGTGAGGTGACCATAAAGGTGGACTTCGTACCCTTTGATACTCCACAATGCTACTCACCTGTTTCCGATGTTGGGTATAGTATGTATTTCACTTCTCTAGCCCTGATTATGCTATAATATATATTTTATATCGGATAGTGCCTAATTGTGTAGTTTCTGCTTCGTTGTTTAACCCTTGCTCTGTATTTGCTGGTCTCATCACTTTATGCCAGCAGACATTTAAAAAAATTAATCAGGTAGGATTTTGGCCTATAAATTGGCTTATACAGTATATCTGTTTGTTTTTTTAACTGATGCACTTTTTGTTTTGATCTTATTTCATTGCTCTTTTTATATTTAACTAGCTGATCCCGGCACGCGTTGCTGTGCCCTATTTAGGAGATGTGAGTATGTATGTGTGTGTGTATGTTTGTGTGTGTGTCTGAGTATGTATATGTGTGTGTGTGTGTGTATGTTTGTGTGTGTGTATGTATGTGTGTGTCTGAGTATGTATATGTGTTTATGTATGTGTGTGTGTATGTATATGTGTTTGTGTATGTATGTGTATGTGTGTGTATGTATATGTGTGTGTATGTATGTGTGTGTATGTATGTGTGTGTATGTATGTGTATGTATATGTGTGTGTGTATGTTTGTGTGTGTCTGTGTATGTGTGTGTATGTATGTGTGTGTGTATGTATGTGTGTGTGTATGTGTATGTGTGTCAGTGTATGTATGTGTCTGTGTATGTATATGTGTGTATGTATGTGTAGGTATATGTATGTGTCAGTGTCAGTGTATGTATGTGTGTGTATGTGTGTGTGTGTGTCTGTATATGTGTGTGTATGTATGTGTGTGTCTGTGTATGTGTATGTGTGTATGTATGTGTGTGTGTATGTGTGTGTATGTATGTGTGTCTTTGTATGTATGTGTGTGAATGTATGTGTGCTTGTGTATGTATGTGTGTGTGTCTGTATATGTGTGTGTATGTATGTGTGTGTCTGTGTAGGTATATGTGTGTGTATGTATGTGTGTGTGTCAGTGTATGTGTGTGTGTGTATGTATGTGTGTTTGTGTATGTATGTGTGTGTCTGTATATGTGTTTGTGTATGTATGTGTGTGTCTGTGTATGTATATGTATGTATGTGTAGTTATATGTGTGTGTATGTGTATGTATATGTGTGTATGTATGTGTCTGTGTATGTATGTGTGTGTATGTGTGTGTCTGTGTATGTATGTATGTGTGTGTCTTTGTATGTGTGTGAATGTATGTGTGCTTGTGTATGTATGTGTGTCTGTATATGTGTGTGTATGTATGTGTGTGTCTGTGTAGGTATATGTGTGTGCGTATGTATGTGTGTGTCAGTGTATGTGTGTCAGTGTATGTATGTGTGTGTATGTATGTGTGTGTATGCATGTGTGTGTGTCTGTCTATGTGTTTGTGTATGTATGTGTGTGTCTGTGTATGCGTATGTATGTGTAGTTATATGTGTGTGTATGTATGTGTGTGTCTGTGTATGTATGAGTGGGTATGAAGCCGGCAAGGAGGAGGAGGAGGAAAGGGAGCGATCAGTTCCTGCGCCTCCTCCTCCTCGCTAGCTCCGTGATCGGCAGGCCTTCTCCTCCGGCCGGTTCTTTCTGTTTCCCGGCAGAGAAGGGGGGGTTGCCCTTTTCCCGGGCTCCTCTGTCTCCTCTTCGCCCCGCCGTCCTGCCTTGATTCAAGGCAGGAGGGCAGGGAGAGGAGGAGAAAGAGATGCCCGGGAAAAGGGTAACATCCCTCCCTCCTTTGCCGGGATGCAGAAAGAACCGGCCGGAGGAAGGCAGGCCTGGCGATCACGGAGCTGGCGGAGGAGGAGGCAGGGCCCCCCTCCTCTGCCGGGATGAAGAAAGAACCGGCCGAAGCGAGGAAGGCCCTGGCAAGCACGAAGAGGAGGAGAGGGAGCGGTCGTCCGTCCCTCGCTGTACTTTTCTGTGCCTCCTCCTCCTCGCCAGGAGCGGCAGGGAAGTGGGGAAGGAGGACGAGAAGCCAGCAGAGTAGGCGGGAATGGCGCCGCCCGCGCGACCCGGCTCCGTGAGGCGGCGGAGGAGGCGGGTTGGGCGCCGCCGGTGTGGCGGTGAAGGTGCCGGTGTGTGGGGAGAGAGGGGGACGGGATGGGTTGGGGGGGGGGAGGGAGTCAGAGTGCGCAGTGTGCATGTGTGATTGCTCTCCCTCTGTCCTGAGTTGTGGGGGGGGGGGGAGTGCGCGATGGCTCTCCCTCTGTTCTGCGCTCGTGGCCAGCGTAGTACGGGAGCCAATGGGCGGTTTTGGGGGGCTCATTTGGGGGGGTTGGAAGGTAGGGAGGTGGGGTTTTTTGTGCCACGATTGTACCCTGTGGCCTGGGAGAATGTGTTGGGTGGGTTTTGTGGTTGGGGGGGCCTGCAGTTTTCCCGTCCATAAGCGTCAAAAACGGACTCTCTCTTTTTATATATATAGATTATGAGAAACAGCACTGATGTATTGTATTACATTTGAATTACTTATGTTAGCTACTTTAAGGTGGAAAAGGAAACAAGAGGAAGAAAATGGGAGAAAAAAAAGAAATTGTGGAATATGTGTTTTAGAATATCCTCATGTGAAACGATTTCTGGTATCACAGCAAGACACTTATTGAGGTTGAAGGGATATGTTAATCATTAGGAGGAAAACACTTCCTAACTACAATTTAGGTTTAGCAAGGGAAGTCACAAAAGCAGACTACAACTAGCTGAAGCTTTTCAGATATAAATCCAATCTAAGGGTATATATTTTCAACCAGATAACCCACTGGAGACATTTTCAATTTTCATTACTCATTCAATGAAATTCTTCTTCGATGGGCGTAGATGGTCCCTGTTGTACTTTCCCTATATATGAATCCAGGAAATGAAGCAGATATTCCATACACAAAATGTTCTCTTTTCAGGGTGGGGAACCTTTGGCCACGACAGCCAGTGCTGATAGAATTTGTAAACTAAAACATCTAGAGAAGAAACCCTATCATGATCTTCAATTATCATAATGTAATGGCAGGCCCAGACTAAAACATAGTGGGATAATATTTGAAATAATGTGGCACATACAGCAAGCATCCTCATACCTTAGGCAACTTACAGTTTTATATTTTTTGTGGATTCAAAAAATATCTCTCAGAACACATCTAACAAATGGGATTTATTCTGACAGGGTATTAGTATCAATAAATGCTAGTTTCCAGGTTCATTGTTCTGCAATAAATATCTTATCTGATGCCTAATAGAATACATCCAAAACAGTCTGTTCATAAACAATTCAATTCATCTCTCTAATAGAAGAGTCATTTGCCTCTCACTCTTTATTCTTATCCACCAAAAACATTTGCATGAAAATAGCACCTTAGCTCCTTAGGAGCTTCCCTGCCATCTGCCTCTGTGGCTCTATTCTCACTGATTACGTTAATTTTTGGAGTCAAGAGTCGAGATGGAAGCAGAAGGCACACTTGCGGAGATTAGTGCTCAGAGAAAGCACACAGGGCATAAGTGACAACTTGGTGAAATTACTGGAGCAGAAAAAAATGATTAAGCTTAGGGCTATGCAAGGTTTCTAAAGGTGTATCTAGACAGCTCTCCTTTTTAGAATCTGAAAATAATTTTAATTCTCCTCAGAAATTGCATGTGTGAATATGGCTACATCATTTAGAGTTGTAAATGTGAACACTCCTCAGCTTTCTGGCTAGGGCTCCATTTGCTGCTCACGTGTTTATTTAAGACAGAATTTGAAGAGTTCTGACTATGTTGCTGGGAGCTTTTGAAAGTTGTTTTCCAAAATCTACCATGTATACTTATGTATAAATCAACTTCACGTACAAGGGCCAAAATTATGGATTTTGACATGACCTGTGGATAGGTCATTCCATGGAGAGAGGGAAGTTCCAATGCCGCCTCAGGAGGCCAGCACCCTTGGATGTAGATGCCTGAAACCATGGCTACTGTGACTCCACTTGGACCAGAAGCATATCATAGATTAGCATTGGGGGACTTAGAAAAGCCTAAGACACTTCTTGGAGGAATATTTTTGGTGCATGGATAAGTAATGCCATAGTTACCCAAATCCATGGATAAAGAAGAGGTATTGTGAATCCAAATTAATTAAATCCAACAAAATAAAAATATATAAATGAAATCCTATAATGTCAATGTTGCAAACCCTTCATTACAAAACCTTAGCTTCCAATTTACTGCTATATTACATCTAATTATTTAGAAACTTCCTATCTTTGAAAATAAGGCTACTTACAGAGGCAAATATCTCACAGATAAGACCAAAATCGCTTTATTTTCCCAATGTTGATAGACAACATCAAAAAGATTCAAGTTGAATAAAAAACGAAAAGATTTGGGGTTCCGTGTCCACCATAGCTGCTTCCAGCTCATGTAGTTACCATATATACTCATATACAAGACCTCATGCATAAGTTGAGGGCAGATTTTGGAGGCAAAAGTATAGATTTTTATATTACCCATTCCTTGGAAATGTCATCTCAGGGGACCAGCCGCCCAAGGCTGCTGCTGTCCAGATATTCAGAAAGGCCAGAAGTACCATCACGGTGCAGAGAGTAGAGAGGATTGATGCTTCCTTTAGGTTCTCCCAGGATGGAGTAAGCTTTTGCCTTTTTGTCACTCTACTCAGAGAAGGGGTTGATCCCTTTTTTGATAAGAGTTAAGGTATAGTACTCACTGACTTGTGGATACATTGATCCAGGTTTTTTGGGTTGATTTTTGACTTACATTTCTACACTTATACATGAGTATATAGGGTAGCTGATGGTGGGAGAACATGATGGAATTCCATCTCTTCTGGACAGTTAGGCTGACCTCTTTCAACAATTCCACTGCACCTGTTGTGTTAAGGAGCTCTCTTGGGCAAGCATTTTGATCCTCCCATCTCTTCTAGAAACCTCCAAACAGGAAGAATTTGCATGATTTTGGTAGATGCAGACTTTGTTTTTTTCAACACAGAACTTGGATGTTCAGTTCTGCACCTACAGATACACTTGCAAACATTCACCTATGTCCTTATAAGATAAGAAAAGGGGTAGACCCGGGCTTATAGAATTCATTCACAAAGCAATATGGCTATAGTCCAAGAAATAATTACTCCATGTAACACAGAGTTGTTAGATCTCTGCCTAGTATCTGCAAGAATGAGGTTGTGTTTCGCTGCTGGTAACATGTGACAAGATTAGCTAATTGTGCCATTAACATCAACCAACAAAAAGAGATGAGGTAAACAAATAATATTAGTTTCTAGCAAATCAAATCCTAATTGCTGACAGCCTCAAAAACCAACATGCAAGACAGAAAGCTTCTGTTATGCCTCAAACCAGATGGTGCAAAAACAGCAAAAGATGAATCCAACAATGTTCAAGGAGTGGAAAAATGAAGATTTCAACAAGGCAAATCCTACAATTTCAATTTTTCTGAACAAAGCAGCTCCCTCAAAGAAACAAACGAACAGAAAACAGAATATAAATTACTGAGATAAACAGATGATCTGTAAAAATCCATTCTCTTTTTCACTGAAAAGATAAGTGAAGCAGAACTGAGCTATTTTATCCAGACACTGGCCAAATGGAAATGAACTCATTTTCCTGCTATGAACTCAACACATCCATGGCAATGTAGCACCAACATTCACCTCCATTTCCATGTAATGATAACAGAATCTATTCAGACAAGGGATTGGTAATGTAATAAATTCTCACATTCCATATACAAGCAGAATCTATTCGACCCCCACATTGACTGGAAACATTTAAGGAGCACAGCATGACCAAATTTATTATCCCTGCTGGATCCATCTCACCCTTGTATCCCCCCATTCCATCCCTCTACACTTTGGAAGGTAACCTTTACACTGATGGGCTCTCCCTACTCGTGCATGCATTGCATATGATTCAGGCCATGCATAATAAGGTTTGTAAACTGTGGGCAGAGCCCACTAAAGTAGAAATGACTTCTTGCTGCAAGTATTCTCTCTCCAATGCATGATGAGTTCTGGAGAGAGGACCTAATAGAGGAAGCAAGGTCAACAAGTTCATTTTCTTCTAAATGCATGCTGAGGGAGGTCTGAATAGGGATCCTCAAGTTCCTGCATGAACAGAAACCAAGATACTACTTCTTATAGAACTGTGCAAGTCCACAAATATTGGCTCATAACAGCAATGTGCTAGATAGTATTTGCTTCCTTGCACCAGAATCTTAGTTACCCAGTTGTTCTAGTTCTATGGACTTCCCTGATCACCAAGTTGTTTTACCAACTTATAGTATTTATCTGGAAAACAAATAAATAAATGAATGAATTAATAGCAGGACAAGAATGCAAGGACTACTGATTTTTTCCTTTTACATTTTATGAGAGGTTCAGAATTCCATGAAAGTCCATAAAATCATAGATCATTTGGCTAAAGGAAATAAGAAACAGCTGTTTGGCATTTCACATAATATAGACATTAGGGATGCATTTGATAAAATATACAACATGTACAGAAATAAATGAACACACTAAAATTGCTAAACAATAAGCCAGTCAAAAAATAGAACAGGCTGGAACCAAATCCAATGGGATTTCATATTGAGGGTCTCATTATTCATTTGGGGGAAGTAAGAATTGTAAGAATGTATGACATGATTTGTATACACTTTTTACAAATGAGAAGCATGAGATGTTAACTAGTTGGGTAAGCTGTATTTATCTCCATGTAAAGATAGAGCTAGTTTTGGATGCATCATACTGCAGCAGTAGGAAATTAGATCTTGGAATTAAAACACAGATTGATTCTCTAATATAGTGGTTCCCAACCTGCAGGTCCCCAGATGTTTTGGCCTTCAATTCCTAGAAATTCTAACAGCTGGTAAACTGGCTGGGATTTCTGGGAGTTGTAGGCCAAAACACCAGAGGACCCACAGGTTGAGAACTACTGCTTTAATAGATCCCTGCTCCAGGGGGCTGAAATCCCCAATCCAACCCTTAGTTTCCTGTCACTCACCTTGGCTCTTTCCCTCTCTTAATCCTCCCTTGTATCAGTTTCTTGGTCCTCAAGGTAATCCCTATATGGATCAGTAGCTGTTTGGTTTTATGGCTTAACTGTGGGAAATGTGACTAGACTATCAAAATTTAATGGGAAGAGCCAGACAGTCATGAAAAAAATAACAAGTAGAAGTATATTAAGACATGGTTAGATAACACATTAACCCCTGAACTATTTAATCATTCACAGCTCCCAAAATAAGTATTCAGTTCTTGCCCCTGGCCAATTGTGCTATTTCTATTACAGCTTTTCCTATCTCTCTAGGACATCTTTCCCTTATTTGCCTTCTGTCAAAGACAAGCCTCAGTTTCTAGACTCCCTTCCCTGTTGTGACTGATTTCTCTCTACATGGCCCACCAAGAAGTTGGACTTTTTTGTTTCTTTGCTTGTTTTTAAAGTGTTTTTTCCCCTTCCTTCTCCAGAAAAGCATGGAAACGTGAGATAATTGCAGGTTTGACAAATTACAAAGCAAACAATCACAGTCCTTAAAACCTCTATAACAATTAGATGGAAGCAGTACAGTCTCAACTTACAGTCATCCCAGGGGCGGTCCTACGAGATAGGCCAAGTAGGCGGCCGCCTAGGGCGCCACCTGGGAAGGGGGCGCCATCCTGGCCGCATGGGGCGCCATCCTGGCCGCATGGGGCGCCATCCTGGCCGCATGGGGCGCCATCCTGGCCCTGCCGATGTTCCTCAGACAGTGCTGCAGCTGCCTGCTTTTGGACCCCGGCCTTGTGTGCTCCGACGCCGCTTCTGGGCACGCGCGGAGGTTTTCACGCAGGCGCAGTTGCTCTGGAGCTGAAGTTGAGCGCAGGAGCAACTGCACATGCGCGAAAACCTCCGCGCATGCCCAGTAGCACCCTTGCGCAGAAGCCTGTAAGCAAAGCACTCCCTTTCGGGCAGGCAGGGAGTGGTTCCCCTCTCCCTTTGTCTCCTTGTACGCTGCGTTTGCAGGGAAGGAGAAAAGAATCAGTGAAGGAAGTGTAAGTGAAGGAATGAATGAAGGGCTCTCCTCCTCCTCCTCCTCCTCCTCCTCTGTGACCTCTTCCCTCCCTCCTTCCTTTCTTCGGCTCTATTTCTGTCTAGACCTGAGGGGCCTGAGGCTATGAGGAGTTGTGGGAGTTGGAGGCCAAAACACTTAGAAGGAGGGAGGGCGGGCCCAAGTTTGCCCAGGCCGCGCTGCCTGTATTCGACCTCATTTGAACATTTTGGCTGTTTTTCTATTTACATTTACATTGGGATCCTAATTTTGGAATTATGGGAGACTCCTATGAATTATGAGTCGGGTGATAGGTAATATATTCTGATTTTGATGCATTTACATTGCATTTCTTGTTGATTATTATACAGTTCTGCTTAATATTGTCATACAATATAATACAAATACAATATAACAATAGATTGATGATATATTTTATATTACATGTAATATTACAAACAATATTGCAGTATAGTGGTATTGTACAAAATAGTAATATATAATATTTTATTTTACTTTATTTTGGGTTATTTGAGTTTTATAGGAGTAATGAAAATATTTAATAGAGGATAATTTTATTTAAATAAATAATGTTATTATTTTATAATAATATAATAGAATGTTACATTATATTATAATGTCAATATATTATAATATAATTATATTGTAATGTAGTATGATATAATTATGATATAATATAGTATGAGTATGGTATAATATATTGTATATACATTGATACAATATAATACTACTAATGGTATTGTGATATTATAATTGTATATTTGTTTTACATGGGGGGCGGCAAAATAATGTTTTTTGGGGGAGCACCAAAATAATGTTCGCCTACCATTTAAAATTACCTTAGACCGCCCCTGAGTCATCCCTCTACAAACACAAGGTTAGGGACACAGGCCCCCTGTGAAAGTGTAAAATCACAAATAAAGAAATTGCTATTTGTTTTACCCTAGAGCAGTCTTTCTCAACCAGTGTGCCGTGGCACACTAGTGTGCCGTGATGGACCTCCTGCTGTGCCGCGAGAAAAGCTCTCTGCCCCCCTTCCTCCCCCCTCCTGCCAAACTCCTGCTGCTTGGGGGAGGAGGAAGGGCCGGGCAGTGGCGAAGAAAAAGAAGAAGGGACCAGGGCACCGCCTCCTTCGGCCATTTCCCCAGCCAGCCCCCAATCCGCCATGACTCCCACCATGACTCTCGACCCTCACTCGCTGAAGCCGCGTGGAGGAGGAGCCCCGCCCACTGAAGCCCGTCCACTGCTCATGCTCCTCCTCTGTAGGAGAGCTGAAGCTGGGGGGAGGGGCGGGGCATGGCGCGGACTGGCTCTGCCCCCTCCCTCGGCTTCGGCACTCCCAGCAGCTGCTCCAGCCTTGAGGGGACAGTGCCAAGCCAGCATTGTGCTGGCTCTGGCACGACTGGCTTGGCACTGCCCCCTCAAGGCTGAAGCAGCTGGTGGGAGAGGTGAAGCTGGGGGTAGGGGGCGGGGCATGGCACAGCCTAGCTCCACCCCCTCCCCGGCTTTGGCACTCCCAGCAGCTGCTCCCAGCAGGCCACCAACCCCCAGCCGTTTTTTACTGTGTTCGAGTGTCATTTTGTGTCATTTTGGTTGGTGGTGTGCCCCCGGATTTTTTTAATGTTAAAAGTGTGCCGCGACTCAAAAAAGGTTGGGAAACACTGCCCTAGAGAACAGCTCTCTAAAAATGTCTAAATCTTCCAACATGAATCTATAGTCAACTGGAAACTGAACATAGAATCGCTTTGGAGTACCTAGAGATTTCTAAGAAAATGTTTTCTCAGGAACTCCAAGCATGACTGAAGGAAGTTGACCATAGAGAAACATTGGAGTTTTTTTAAAAAGAGAACATTTAAAATCAAATGCATGAATAATCAAATTTGCAAAAGTCAAAACAGCAAAGATGCAGGCATGACTGTACATAAATGAACTTCTCCATAGTGAGTGGCTCAACTGACCTGTTTTGAAAAAAAATTAACAACTAGATTTTTTTTTAAGCCATCATCTCCCAATGTCTAGGGAGACAGGACCACGTGCTGCTGAATGGAAGTGTGTACAACAGAGAATGAAGGAGGCAGAAATATTGGCGTTTTGGCAGAATGTTCATTTTAATCAGAGATATCCTTCCTAATAGCAATAAATTTAAATTTTTCCAATTTTCAAGGTTTTTTTTTATTTCTTTTCATTTGTGTTCATAATTATTCTTTAATAATTGTGAGTTTTTGGCAGATATTATAATTCCTAAATACTTTCCTCTTTAATATCTCCTGTCTTTTCTTTGAAATATTTTTAGTTAATAACATTGATTTGTTGGTATTTATTTTGAACTGCGCATATAATGTAATTTTTATCCACAAGGACCATTAATGCGTCCCTGCCAATAACCAATAGAGTACAAAGTGGAGACACCTGATCTTGAAAGCAAGGCAGGGTCAGTCCTGGTAAGTGCTTGGATGGAAGATAGTCAATGAATACAAAGTACTGTAGGTTGTACAGTGCATGGGGGATACTTTCTAAGACCTTCCTGTGGATACTTGAAACCAGGATAATAGCAGAATCATCCTATGAAATAGCACTGGAAGATCTAGGAAAGCCCAGAAATACTCCCAGTAGTGAATGTATTTTTGTGTCTGGGAAAGTGAAACCATGGTTATCGAGTCTGTGGATAAGGGAGTCCCACTGTAGTTCAGAGGAAGGAACTGGAATCATAGAACCATAGAGTTGGAAGAGCCCTTGTGGGCCATCCAGTCCAACCCCTTGCCAAGAAGCGTTCTAAGAACCCCCAGCAGATGGCCATCCAGGCTCTGTTTAAAAGCCTCCATAGAAGGAGCCTCCACCACACTCCAGGGAAGAGAGTTCCACTGCTGAACAGCTCTCACAGTCAGAAAGTTCTTCCTAATGTTCAGATGGAATCTCCTTTCCTGAAGTTTGAAGTCATTGCTCTGCGTCCTAGTCTCCAGGGCAGCAGAAAACAAGTTAGCACCCTTGTCCCTGTGACTGGAAAAATCACCTCTAAATCCTCCTTGTCTAAGAAAACCCTATGAAATCCATATGTCTGATGGATGACTTGAAGGTACACAGTGAAAGGAGTGAAGGCAATGGACACATACAAAAACCACCTGTCTGATTGTACATAAATCTTCACATTGTCAAACCATTTTTTCCTGAAATTATTCCCAGGAATCGTGGTTAGCCTGGAGTCAGCCCTTTAAAAATTTTGATATATGTACTTCAATCAACTTAGTTGATTATGATTATACACAATCCCCCCCCCCCCGCTTTATTCCACATATTAATTTTAGGATTTAGGATTTCCGAACATAAAATCCAAGATTTATATTGCATCTGTATACGTACACATACATATGTGTGTGGTTTATAGGAATGAACTTGCTGCTCCTGCTGTTTCATCCATAGTATGCACAAAGTGATATTTCAACCCAATTTCTCATTAAAAAAATCAGCCATCAAGGACAGGGAGCAAATGATAGAAAAATCAAATATACACTAAGCTTCTGTTCACAATGTTACATAATTTTATATCATTTCTATGCCTATTTCAGTAAACTGGACTTGTTTAACTAATTAGCTTCCGCTTCTGGTCTGCTTCCGCTTCTGGTCTACCATATTCTGCTTCTTTGTAAACAAAGGCAACTTTTCAAACGGTTGCCTCAAACAATATACATAGCAAATTATTCCATTTCTGATCCCTTGACACACCTTTCCATCATTTCTTAGCAACAATGAGTGCTTTATGGAGTCATTTTTTAAAGGAGCACAATAAAATAAACACTACTTTTCTTTACATATGAAGATGAATGCGACCCCAAGGAAATTCTGATTAAATCTGGATTTACGTCTACATCAATAAAGAGAGAGAGAGTTATTAAAAATATATGAATTACCACTGCTTCATAAACACTATAAAAATCTGCTGCTGCCTTGCCAAGCAAAACCGACCTCTAATAAAAACACAAGTACAGCAGGCCTCTGACAACCAGTTATAAGGGCAGTCATCCAAATGAAAACTCAAATGCCACAGAAACACTACTAAGAAAGAAAGAATACTTTTCTTTCCCACAGCCTATGCAATTTTGGTGTTGAAACACAATCCCATTCATCACCATAACAGATCTAAACCTTTATGTCACTAGCCAGATGAGGAAGCATCCCAGAACATGAAGCAGAGATGAGATCTCCTTAAATGTGGTACCTTGGTGCTTGTTTAGTTTGGGACTAGCAAGGGAAATGGAAATGAAGCACCCACACAGATTATTCAGACTTTCATATTTGGTTTCTATATTTGGTCCTATCTTTCCACAGCACAAGACACCCGTGATGAAGACCAGAGTAGACAAAACATTGACTAAGCTAGAACTTTTCCTAACAGAGATGAGAGATACATGTCAATTTTTTAAAAATGCATATCAATCATCCAAGCTGAATGGGATGGAACTGTGGCTGCCAGTACAGAAGACAACCAGTATATACTGGCTCCTTTTGGTCTCTCCCAAAATGATACACTGGGCCCTTTACACAGAGTGCATCTACACTGTAGAATTAATACCGTCTATTGAATCCTGTGAGTTGGAATTCCACAAGGTCTTCTCTGCCAAAGAAGGCTGTTCTTTGAGCCATTGTAGTTAAAGTTATGTCAAACTGGGTTGTTTTGTGTTTTCTGAGCTGTATGGCCATGTTCTAGAAGAATTCTCTCCTGGCGTTTCGCCTGCATCTGTGGCAAGCATCCTCAACGGTTGTGAGGTCTGTTGGAAACTAGGAAAATGGGGTTTATATATCTGTGGAAGGCTCAGGGTGGGAGAAAGAACTCTTGTCTGTTGGAGTTAGGTGTGAATGTTTCAATTGGCCACCTTGATTAGCATTTGATGGCCTGGCAGTTTTTAGGTGTGACTTGTTATTGCCTGAGGAGATTCTTTGTTGAGAGGTGATTAGGTGTTCCTGGTTGTTTCTTCTCTGGAGTATCTCTGTGTTTGAGATTTGTTCTTTTTTATTGTCCTAATTTTAGAGGGTTTTTTAATACTGGTAACCAGATTTTGTTCATTTTCATGGTCATGTCAAACTGCATATATTTCAACAGTGTGGATGTACCCATATTTAGAATGCTATAATTCCACATTAATTGTTGTAGTTCCATTAGATTTAAACCAGTGACTTCCAATTTAGAATTATCTACCAAAAAAATGTAGTGCCTCATCAGATAACAAAATATTCCACATGATATTGCCCGATAGTTAAAATGGATTCATAGTACTATAATGATGCAAGATGAAAGGGGCCCACCATTATCCATAAGAAGCTGTTTTGAGAGGTACAGTACCTCCAGTAGGAAGCAAGTTGTGTTATGCTTTTGCTGTTGTTGAAAGTTTAGATAATTTTAAAATGCTTTGCAAAAAAAAAATTAGAGGCATCACCTTTTTCCTATGAAGGTGTAGGAACCTCACACCCCATTGATACTGGCCATTTAATACAGTTCTAAACTGAGATTGAAGAAAGCAGTTTTGCTGTGCAAATGATTACATAGAAATTCCTGGAATCAGTTTGAAACTTGGATGGCAATTACAGAAACCACAGAGCACGGAGAATAAAAAATATAGAGAATAAAAACTATAATGATTCCCTGGTCCAGAAACTTAGGGGAAAATATAGATTTGGATAATTGGAAATATTTATGGGGAAAAAAGGATTAAAATTTTCAATAGAGGGATCTGTAAGAGAAAACATGTATATAACTTCTATGGAAGTTATACAACTGAATTAATGGCTAAAATTGATAAATCCCAAGGGGGGAACGTTGGAGATGCAAAATACAGAAAGGCACCTTCTTCCATGTTTGGTAGACCTACAGGTATATGATAGTAAAAATGTTTGGAGAAAAGGTGACTGAAGAAACCAACAAAATCATTACTAAAATTATTTTTAAAAACCCAGAAATGTGCCTATTGGACTTGTTTCGGGAGAGAAGAGGCATAGATGATGTAGAAATTTGTCAATATAGTTATGTGGTAGCGAGAATCATTATAGCAAAATCTTGGAAGGGGGAAAATAACTACTTATTAAGGATTGGGGAAGAAAAGTAGTGGAGTATATCCAATTGACCAAGTTCTCAAATGGCGTAAGGGGAGGAAAGAATGGTAGGTTACATACCTGTGACCATCTTTCTTCGAGTGAAGCTCTGTGAATCCACACTTATGAAGTTTGCGCGCCAGCGCGGGCTTCCAACGGAAACTTTCCCAGTTTGAAAAGTTTTGGCGGTAGCTCCGCCCAGCCGGCCCGGAGGGCATAAAAGGCGTCTACATGCGCGCCCACACCATTACTACGCCACTATTTGCAACTAGGAAATGGTGGTTTGAGATAGATGGGACGGCCGGGCGGGTTCGTGTGGATTCACAGAGCTTCACTCGAAGAAAGATGGTCACAGGTATGTAACCTACCATTCTTCTTCGAGAGCTCTGTGAATGCACACTTATGAAGACTTACCGAGCTAAGGTGAAGGAGGTGGGAACAAACCAGCCAATTTTTATAAAAACCGAACAGGTTTATTGCAACCAGCAATATATATATATATATAAATAACATAATCAACAGTGTGATAAATAAGCGTGGAAGACATGCTCCCACGTGTAAACATAGTGCAACAAGCACCATTCATGCCAGGCACGCAGGCCTCACAGTATAAAGTGCAACAAGCACCATTCATGTCAGGCACACAGGCCTCACAACAATAAGTGCACAACAGGTGCGACCTATAACCATAGGATTGTTAAATAAAGCGCGCTTAACCGGTAGACTGTGTCCCGAGAACCGGGGCACGGCAAACACTTATCCCTTTTACAAGGTAGTGAAGTTCGATCGACCCCAAAACTGTCGATGGAACAGAGTCTAGAGGGGAGAACAGGGTAGCCTGTTAGACACTAGCCCTGGAGGCCCTTGGGGTTGAGAATTGACCGACCAAAGGTCGCCTCCCTTCGAAACAGGGTGTCTACCCGCTAATGTGATGTGAAGGTGGAGGGGTTGGCCCAGATGGCCGCCCTACAGATCAGGTCCAAGAGGATTCCTTGGAGAAAGGCGGTCGACGTGGCCACTACTCTCGTCGAGCGGCCCTTGACCCTAGGTGGACACGGTTGGCGGGCTATCTGATAGCACAGCTCAACCAGGGAAGCCACCCAATTTGACAACCTTTGTGACGACACCGGCAAGCCCAGCTTGTCGGTGGCGTAAGAAACAAAGAGTCTAGTCGACCGGCGGTAATCCGCCGACCGGCCCTTGTAGACCCAGAGGGCTCTTCTGACATCGAGGGCCCTGAGCGCCGAGTCACTGTCCCCAGATTGGGAGGACCCCAGGTCCGGGAGCACAATGTCGGTGTTGACATGGAACGGAGACACCACCTTAGGCAGGAAGGTGATGTCCGTCCGCAAGATTGCCCTGTCTGCCAGAAACAGCAGGTAGGGCTCGTCGACCCGGAGCGCCGCCAGCTCGGAGGGCCGACGCGCCGAGGCAATGGTGACCAGGAACGCCACTTTCCAGGAGTGGAGACGCAGGTCGATGGACGACAACGGCTCGAACAGTGGGGATGCCAGGCAGGACAGCACCAGGTCCAGGCTCCAACCCGGCGTCGGTGGATGCACCGGGGGACGGGTGTTGTTGACTCCTCTCAGGAATCTCTTGACCATCGGGTACTGGAATAGCGAAGGGTCTCCCCTTTGCTGGTTCTGCCAGGTGAGCGCCGCCAGGTGGGTCTTCACCAAGAACATGGACAGCCCCCTGTCGACCAATCCGGCCAGGAAGTCCAGGACCGCTGGAATCGAGAGCGGGAAAACAGCGGCGGACCGGTCCGCCTGGAACTTGGCGAAGCGGGCGATGCAAGCCGAGTATGCCTTCGACATGGCCGGCTTGTGGGCTGCTGCCAGGATCGCCGCTACAGCCGGCGAGACGTCTGACGCCCGTGGATCCTCCACGCGGTCAAATGTAGGGATGGAAGGTCCGGGTGCAGGAGCAGCCCCTTCTCCCGAGTCAACAGATCT
This sequence comes from Anolis apletophallus, assembly GCA_030556195.1. NCBI lineage: Eukaryota > Metazoa > Chordata > Lepidosauria > Squamata > Anolidae > Anolis > Anolis apletophallus. Next base: position 121,626,974 of record JARBWK010000002.1, read on the forward strand.
GGTCGGTGAGGGAGAAGTATGTACTCTTGACTCGCCAAATGGAGCAGGGTCGGGAACCAGACCTGCCGCGGCCAGTAGGGAGCGATGAGAATGCAATCGGTCCCCGAGAGCTGGATCTTCTCGATGATTCGGAGAAGAAGTGGGAACGGCGGGAAGAGGTAGAAGAATCCCGTCGTCCAGTCGAGCAGGAGTGCGTCCCCGAGGCAACCCCGGTGTGCATCCGGGGCAAGCCTGGCACCGAAAACTGGCAGTTGGCTGTTTTCCGGCGATGCGAAGCGATCTGCGCCTGGGAATCCCCACCGCTGGAAGACACGGTGGAGTTCCTCCGGATGCAGCATCCATTCGTGGGACGACCAGCTGGTTCTGCTGAGCGAGTCCGCCTCCAAGTTCTCGACTCCCGGAAGATGGACGGCTCTGGGGGTCACCTGGTGACGGATGCACCACTCCCACAGGCTCTGGGCTAGGGCCAGGAGTTTCCTCGAGCCCGTTCCGCCCTGTTTGTTGACGTAGTACATGGCCACTATGTTGTCTGTCTTGACCAGTACTACGTGTCCCGTGACGAGGGGAGCGAAGGCCCGAAGAGTCTTGGCTATGGCCAGGAGCTCCAGGTAGTTGATGTGGTGGAGCCTCTCCGTCGTCGACCATTGTCCGTTGATCGACAGGGTGCCTGAGTGACCTCCCCACGCATGCAGCGACGCGTCGGTTGTCACCGTGATGGATGGAGTCACCGTGTGGAAAGGTACTCCTTTGCACACGTTGGTCTTGGAAGTCCACCACCGAAGGGAGTCTTGGACCGCCCTCGGAAGGGACAGCTTCTTCGAATGGTGTTCCTTGACCGGGTTGAAGTGGTCGAGAAACCAACGCTGCAGTGGCCTGAAGCGTAGCCTCGCCAGTGGAGTCACGGCCACTGTGGAGGCCATGTGGCCCAGCGTGACCTGGATCTGTTTCGCCGTGATGGCGGGCCTGGTGCAGCCGTTCACCTCGCGTCGAAGTGCTTGAAACCTGACCTCTGGTAGATACGCGAGCTGATCGACGGAGTCGAATATTGTCCCAATGAACTTGATGGTCATTGCTGGGACCAGTTGGGACTTTTCTTCGTTGAGGCGCAGGCCTAATGAAGAGAGTAGCTGCAGGGTCACCGAGACCTGATGTTGCAGTAGTCCTGGAGACTGGGCCGCCAGCAGCCAGTCGTCCAGGTAGGGGAAAATCCGGATTTTCTGCCTTCTCGCGCGCAGCCACGACCGACATGCACTTGGAGAATGTTCGAGGAGCTGTCCCGAGGCCGGGAAGGACGTTGAACTGGTACGCCCTCCCTGCTACCTTGAAGCTCAGGAAGCGTCGATGAGCAGGCCGGATCGAGACGTGAAAGTATGCGTCCCGGAGGTCGATCGAGGCGAAGTGGTCGCCTGCCCGGAGAAGCGGGAGAATGGACGACACTGACACCATCCTGAATTTCCTCGGCGAAATGTACACGTTTAAGTCTCTGAGGTCCAGGATGGGTCGCAGGGAACCGTCTGGCTTCGGCACGGTGAAATACCGTGAGAAGAATGCCTCCCTTTCCTTGCTGTGGGGGAGCTGTGAGATCGCTCCCTTTTGAAGCAAGCTGTCGACCTCCTCCAAGATCACCCCAGACGGCTCCGTCTCGACGATGAATCCCGTTGGCGGGGTCTCGTCGAATTCCAAGGCATAGCCGTCTTCGACAATCCGGAGAACCCATGCATCTGAGGTGATGCGTCGCCAGGCAGTGATGTAACGGGCCAGGCGGTCTCCGAACGGAGGGTGAGGTGGTGGAGGTCGAGGGCTGGGGGGAGGCATGGTGGTGACAGCGGTACCTAGCGAGGAGGCGGTGTCGTCCGTCGCCCCGTCAAACGCGGCGGTTGGATTGTCCATTGTTGTTGTGGCGAGGCCTCGCCTTGTTGTTCTGGCGAGGTCGATTGGCCTGCTGTTGCTGCTGTTGCCTCGGCTGCTGCTGTTGCTGCTGCTGAAAGGCCGGGTATGGCCGTGGGGACTGGCGGTACTGCGACCTGGGCTGGAACTTCGCCCGGTGGTAGTACCGAGGTCTGGGCTGTGCCTGTGGCCGGTCCAGCTTGGCCGTCAGGACTCTGAAGTCGTGAGTGGCCTTCAGCTTGTCGTCCGTGCCCGCAAAGAACAGTCCCTGGGCATCGAACGGCAGGTCCTCGATGGTCTTTTTGGAGTTTGAGGACAACCCCGAAGACTTCAGCCACGCGTGCCTCCGGATGGCGACACCGTGGGCCAGCAGCTTTCCTGACGTGTCGCCCGTGTGGCGGGCCATCAGGATTTGGTGGTGTGCCAGCGACTGCGCCTCCTGTGAGATGGAGAGGAGTGCGGTCTGTTGTTCCTGGGAGAGATCCTGGAAAAAGGGTTGGGCCCTTTCCCACAGGATCTGGTGGTAGGCTCCCATGCATGCCCCATAATTAGCCATTTTTGTCAGCAAGAGTCCGGCTCGGTAGATCTTTCTTCCGACCGTGTCGAACCTCTTTCCCTCTTGGTCGGAGGGGGCTGTGGACTCTCGGCCCGAAGACTGGGAGGAAGTGACGATCATCGAGTTGGGAGTTGGATGATCGTGCAGCCATTCCTTCTCCCTCTCGTCGATCTTGTACCAGGCCTCGATACGCCCGGAGGTAGGAGGGATGGTCGACGGGGTCTTCCACGATGCCTTCACCACCTCTTCCAGGGGTTCCAGCATGGGAAGATGTGGCTGGGCCGCGTCCTCGACCTGCACCCTGCTGAAGACGGGACAGGCGCTGGATCTTGTAGGGACATACGTCTGCATGCCCAAAGATCTTGCCATTCGGCCCACTTGCTCACCGAAGGCTCTCGCGGAGTCCGTCGGTGAGGATGCAGGTTCCACCTCACCGCCTCTATGTGAAGGTGTTCTGTCCATATTGAGGGACAAGATGGATCCCGATCTCATCGATCGAGGGACCTCGCCATCCTCAATCTCGTCTCCCGACCACGGCTGAACCACATCCTGGTTCACCGGGAGTTGGGACTGCGGCGGTGATCTTGAGGTCGAAGGAACCGCAGTCATCACTGTCGACTCGGGAGGGAGGTTTCGCTCGGCCGGTGCCAAGGCGAGCCTCGTGGTCTGTCTGCCCTTGTCGGGTGACGTCACGAACAGTTGTCGGACCGAGGTCTGGCCCAAGGGGACCCTGACGACGGTCTGGACAGAGTCTCTCGGTGAGATGTGTTGCTCTACCCCTGTCTCCACAGCGAGAACAGGGGCAGGCGAGGAGTCAGGGCACGACACCGAAGACGATGACGTCAGAGTCCTGCGCCTCTTTGGTGATGGCGGTCTCGAGGCAGCGGCCTCCAGAGACTTGCCCGGAGTCACAGGAACCAGGCCTCTGGTCTGGGCTCTACGGGCTTCCTCGCTCGACCTCCGGAAAGCTATCTCCATAGCTCGATTGGATGGAGTCTTCGAGATGGTGGACCTCTGGGAGAGGCCCGACGCCATCGAGCTCGCCGACAACCGGCGAGGTGGGGGCAGCTGAACCGTTTCGGTCGTCACGGTGCAGGGCCTCTTCGACACGAAGTCTTCGAGGAGACAGACTTCGTGTGCTTCTCCTTCTGTAGACGCTTCTTCCCAGCCGGGTGAGCGGTCGATACGGTAGGGGCCGGAGCAGCCGCCCCGGACCCCAAGGAGGCAGATGGGACAGCCGTCGCCATCTCTGGAGGGCAGAGAGCACGCTCCGTCAGGTAGGCCTGAAGCCTGCGGGCTCTCGCTCTTCTGGTGTGCGACGAGAAGGCCTGGCAGTGTCGGCAGGCAGGAACAACGTGTCCCTCTCCGAGACACCGAAGGCACTTCGAGTGACTGTCGCAATCCGGGATCTTGCTACCGCAGGATAAACACTTCTTGAAACTGGTTGTGGACATACTATGCTCACACAACCAGCCGTATTTCCGATGTTGCCCAAGTGGCGGAAAACAAAGGAATGGGGTGGGCGCGCATGGAGGCGCCTTTTATGCCCTCCGGGCCGGCTGGGCAGAGCTACTGCCAAAACTTTTCAAACTGGGAAAGTTTCCGTTGGAAGCCCGTGCTGGCGTGCAAACTTCATAAGTGTGCATTCACAGAGCTCTCGAAGAAAAAAGAAGAATTTTTTATTGTTGAATCTCAAAGACTGTATGTTGTTGTTTTCTGTCATATATCATAATAAAAATGTATACAAAAAAAGAAAAGAAACCACAGAGCACTAATTTATTTATTTATTTATTTATTTATTTATTATTTCGATTTGTATACCGTCCTATCCAAGTTGATGCACCTTAAGGGCTTTCTTTCATGTACTTTTGTAAGAGTTTGTTCTATGGTCGTTGCAATTTGAAAGCGACCTTTGAACTGCATTACATGGTCAGTGAAGATAGGGCCTCACTGTACAAGAGTTCAATTTCAATATGGGGGCTTCCATTTCAGCAGGGTGATAAGTCGGTACCGGATTTATTCTGAACTTTAGTGAAGATACCAAAGGTCCTTCCTCTATAACAAGTCCTTGAATAGTCCTTCAAAGTTTGAACTAAAACTTGAAGTGGGTACACTGCCCCATTTCTCATTAACAATAAAACAACATAAACTTACTCTTCGCCTGCAATAAATTTAGAAGAAATGCAATGTATTTTATTTTGGGGAAAATAATGATATATGGCATACTTCCCACCTCCACTTCATGCATCTGATTTGTTTATAACAATATCTGAGCAATCAACAGTGATGCTGCTTCTGGGTTATGGCCAGACGCCACCCATTACGAATAGATTTCAGCTTTAACCTTGAAGTATTGCTTAGGAGACAGTTTCTTATAATCTTATTTATTACCATAGAAAGTGACAACATTAAAGACTCTTACTTTTCTCTTAAAGTTACAAAAGAATTGAGAAAAAAATATTCATGCAAATACTGTGAGACATATAAAACTGAATTGTAAAGTGGGAGGGGAAATTTAGGGCCACATTATGCAGAATAAATGAGGATTTGTCATTGAAGGACACTCAAGAGAGAACTATAGCATATCATGGTTCCCTAATGAGTGTGTGTGAATGTGCAAACACATTTTTCTGTCACTCTTGACATTTTTAGATGTATCCTTAAAACATCTTTACCGGCACACCTTGAAATTAATTTTAAATTTGTTCTTATGAGAAGGATTGGGGAACTTTTTACAGCTCAAGAACAACATTCTCACATGGGGACCTTTCCAGGACTGATATGCAAGTAGTGGGCAGAATTGAGGCTTAAGGACGGTGCAGCAAGAGCCAAAAGGAGCTCCACACCCTGCTTTCAACCTCATAGCTTCACCATGGCTCACCTAAAGCAGTGTGATGCCTGTACATTGAGCACCGCTGCCTTGCTGTAAGGTGGGGGAAATAGTGAGCCAAAGTGAAACCAAATCAGTACTGGTCAAGATTAATCCAGCTGCTTTCAGAAATGAATAGAGACAACTGAATCCAGTGGGGAATGCCTAAATGCCTCATAAGAACGTGTGGGGCAGCAGAGGAAGTATGTGGCCTTGCGTAACAGTTCCAGCCAATGGGCCACTGACTCCTCTGCTCTAGAGGCTACCTTCCTCAATGACAATTCACAACTAGCAGAGCAAAATATTCGATACACATATGTCCCCCACCAAGGCTTGTTCTGTGGAGTGAAAAATGCCAGTATCACCTCAAGGAGTGAGCCATCTTGGCTGCCACTGTCATTTCTTTACTTGGGCATTCAAAAAAGCCTGAATTGTGCTGAGGTGAAGAAAGTAGAGGAGGCTGGCACATCTTTTAAGTCCTCCCAGGATGACCTAAGTCTTCATCTTTCACCACTCTATTCAGAGAAGTAGGTAGTTAATTTACAATAAGAGTTAACCTGTGGATAAATTGATCAAGGTTTTTTGAATCAATTTTTGACTAAAATTTCTAGACTTACATATAGGGTAACTAAATTGGCTAAAGACAGGTGTACAAAAACAACAGCATTTTTTGATATGAGCATGTTTTTAAACTGAAATATTCAACAGGCCTTCTTCCCGTTGCACTTTGTAATCTCAGGAAGCTTGTGAGTACCTTTTGCTACTTGGAATTCTTTGGTTGGGCATTGTTATCTGGCACCTACAAGTCACTAAAGATGGAGCCAAGAAAAGTCCATCTGTTAATCTAGAGGTTTCAACAATATCTCAAAGCTTTTTGGTGGTTTTAGATTTTGTTTTCATTGGCTGGACTCCTGATTTTCTCTCTATGGTTGTACTGCTTTTCTGAGACCACATTTGTATTGTTTTTATTAGTAAATTATTTTAAGTGTTAATTATATCACAATTCTATACCATCTTTCAGCTTTAAAAACAGCCCACAGGGCAGTGTAAAACAATAAAATATCCATACAATTAAAAACAGCACTTAAAAGCAAAACAAAAAAGAAACCAGATAAGCAAAACTTTAATGAGATCAAATTATCAATTAACAGGAATAACTGGCATTACTCATATTGGAAGCAGGCTGGAGGCCATTCACAGTACACAAGGGGACACAAATCTGATAAACAAGTAACACATTAATACCCCAGAATAATACAGGAGGCAAGTAAATAGCCCACCACACATACAATTTTAAATTAAGCAGCTACGTAAGTCTTCCAATATGAACAGAAAAATGCATAAGAGGTGGAAGAAGTAGCTGCTCAAAATGAGACATCTATCGGCTTTTCCATATATATATATATATATATATATATATATATATATATATATAGGAATAAGATATAAAATACACATCATAGGGAAAAAAACAAATGGGAAGAACATTTATTTATTTCTTTATTTTGGGGTTTCTGTGCCGCGGACTCCTGGAGGCATAGAACCGAAGGCACAATAAAAACAAAACAGTAAAACAGTTAAAAACAGAGCAACATAATAAAAACAATAGCACGATTGAAGCAGTGGCACAAACATGTTCAATACATATGAAAATGATGGGGAAAGAGTTATATATACCCCTTGCCACCTTTCCACTGTTTTTTAATTATTATTATTGGTTGGTTGCTTGTTAATTTTTCAGTTGAGAATGTGTTGATAAAATACGTACATAATGTCTGTTTTCAGGACAACTACAGCAGACATAAACACTGATACAATTTTTCATTTCCCAGAATAAAAAATAAAAATGATTCCAGAAGAAAGAAAATGGAGATAACTATTGCAAATTGATCAATTCTGTATGGAAACATTAACTTATCAAGAAGCCTGCAGGCTATATGCTCTCACCTCATTATTTTGCTTTGGTTTTTTTTTTAGTTAGAAAGCAAATTGGATGATGCTGTCTCAGTAACTATTTTTCACAAACTGTGTTTCTTGGTTTACTATGGAGGATTTCATTTGTCATGTTTATTATGGAACATTTATAACTTAATGTTGCTTTATAGATTATATTACACTGACTCATTTGTGAACGAACATAGATTCTGTGTGACAAAAAATAGCAGATAAAGTTAAAGTGCACTATATCCCATAGGTTTGGAAGCTGCATTTTGTAAAATAATTGTGCGTTCAGCACAAAGTACTGCCTGAATTACTAGAGACAAAATTCCATACACTTGCCTATCTGCGGTGATTCCTTAATATGCCAAGAATGCAGAATCTGTTGTGCATGTGGGGGCTCCACAGACTAATCACACTGACAACCATACAAACAGCTCTCTACATTCACATTCACTGGGGTTAAGGGTGCATAATCCTCACTAAAATGGGGGAAAATGAATAAAGCCCCAATTATTTTTAACTTAAGAGAACACTCTAGGTGTCCCTAGGTCCTTCAGCATTATTGCAACTTCCACTGGAGGCTGTCCAAAGAATTGCACTAAAAGCCCTAGAGTTTCTTAAGACAGATGTTCTGTCTAGAAATCACTAGTGTCACTTTATGATAAGCTTCTGCCAGAAGTTGACATAGAATGTCACCTCCTCTGTCACCTTGGAGTGAGGTGGAGCCATCTGCACCCAAATCTCTATATCTTAACCTCCAAAATTTCATAAGGCTACCTTCATCCAATTATGAAAGAATCTGCCTCCCCTGCCTCCCTCCAGCTAAGGTCAATCCTCATTCCAAAACTGTCCAAATATGTGACAAAATCACGTGTCATATAAAGATCTTATATACATCTGAAGCTGAGGGTGGGGTGGGCAGATGAAGTCCAAGAATGATCTTGTTCTGAGAGCAATGAGGGTCAGATACCCTGGAGGAAGGCCTGAGTAAAGCCTATGTGTGGGTTTCTTCAGTCCTGTCTACTAAACCCCAGGCTGCTCCTGATCAGCTGCTCTTTCTTTCTCCAAAGCCTGTTCGATCCACATAAGGGCACCTAAGAAAAAATGGCCAATCAGGAGAGGAAATGGTGCCAACCCAGAAGTCTGTTCCCGCAGCTCACAAAGATTTCTCCCAATAAGTCAGGAAATCAATCTTCTTTTTGATATGTTGCTGAGAAAAATACATCTCAGATTAAGCATTTATTGGCACTGATGAAGAACATGTTATTTTAGGATAAGACTCTCAAAGTAATAAAGCGCAATTACCTCCTAGGCAGACTCAAAGTTTTATAAAGACCAGGACTTTTGTACATTTAATTTAACTTAAGCTTTGTCTTTCATAGTTTTGGTACAAATGTTAATGTGGGTGGTAAAAACATAGGTATTTTGTAAAGCTTAATGGAACTTTTCTTAGTGATTTAGCTTCTGTGAAAAATAAATCAGCAGAAGAAAATGGCATTTTCTCAGTATATAGTAAAAATGCCTCAAAGCTTAATTTCACTACATTTCTACAAATCCTGCCTGCTTAATTGTCCTGTTTTTGGTGATATCAAGTTACAAAACTCAAACATTTTTCTGCATTTTGAAAAATATAAACATAAATTAATTTTAAATATAATTTTTGTAATTGTTTTTTGTAAATTGCACTTAGTCAGTCAAGGAGAAATTTTGCATATTTTTCAGTTGGACACCTTTAAAATGAATGCCTAGAGTAGAATTGCTGTATTAAAAGAACACCCAGCGACTGTCCTAGAAAGAAGAAGAAAGTATTTCTTTATTACAGATATATTAAGACAGAAAGATGTAAGATTTAAATGGGAAAGAGAAGGGTTGATGACAACATGGATGGGGGGAAAACATTGGCTAACTTCAGAACATAAAGCGAAAATGTTCTATGAAAAATATCTGTCAGAGGAAAGAGAGGGGCAAGAAAAGGAGAAGAAAGACCGTAAAGGACAAGAACAATCCTCAGAAAGACAAAAGAAAAGACCAAGGGAGAAGTCACCAAACGACTACATAGACTCAATGGATATCGGCCCAGTTGGGGGAGAGGGAGAGAACGAAGAAGGAAATGGCGCAACGGCTTAGATTTTATTTACAAAATGTGAACGGCTTAAACAGCCCTAATAAACACAATAAAGTTTGGAACCAGATTAAAAAAGGAAAATATGATGTGATTTCTCTACAAGAAACACATATTTGTCAGAAACATGTAAAGTATCTAAATCAAAAACAATTTGGAAATGTGTACCATGCCTCAAGTGGGGAAAAGAAGAGAGGGGTGGTAACCTTCGTGAATGATCGGTTAAAATCGAGACAAGTCTTCAAGGATCAGGAAGGCAGACAGTTGGGTATTATTTTTGAGAACGAGGGGAGGAAAATATTGCTGTGTAATATATATGCCCCAAATGGAGCGAAAGAGAAGTTTGTGGAATCTCTCGGTAGAAGAATTATGGAGCAAGACTTTGATCACCTCCTAATTATGGGGGATTTCAATGGAGTATGGAACGGGAATGTGGATAAATCGAGAGAGAAACCGGAGAAGAAGGGTAAGAGAGGTAGAACACACAAGGGAGAACTACCCATATGTTTTAAAAAAATTTTGAAGGAGTTACACCTGATTGATTTATGGAGGCACTTCCACAAAACTGAAAAAGACTTTACTTTTTTTTCAAATCCCCACCAGTCATGGTCACGCATTGACATGGTGTGGAGTTCGAGAGATTTGGCGTTAAAGATTTTAAAAATTAAAATTTTGACGAGATTAATCTCAGATCACTCACCTGTAGAATTCATAATGGACAATAATCAAAATAGGGACAGAATTTACAGATGGAGACTAAATGACAAATTACTGGAAACTCCCAAAGATATTGAAAGAAGTAGAGAAATCTTGAAGGAATACTTTAAGTTTAATAAAGAAATAGACTCCCCAGTAGAAATAATCTGGGATGCCCCAAAAGCATACATGCGAGGACACTATATTCAACAAAGTGCAAGAAGGAACAGGGAAAGAAATATTAAACGACAAGAGATAGAGAAGGAAATCTCTATTTGGGAAAAAAGCTAAAAAGCAACCCTAAGGATAAAAAAAATTAAAACTCAAGTGGACCTGCTCCATAAACAAATAGAGACAATGCAATTAGAAGAGATAACAAAGAAATTAAATTTAATGAAACAGAGGTACTTCGAAAATGCCAATAAGGTGGGACGACGGTTGGCATGGAAAATCAAAAAGAGGAGACAAAAGCAATATATAAATAAAATTATAGAAAATGGAAAGGAGCTGATCCAACAAAAGGAAATAGAAGAACAATTTTTGAAATTTTACAGAACACTGTATGCAGAGGATAAAATCCCGGGGGGAAAAATAACAGAATATCTTGGGAAGAAAAAAATTAGGAGGATCTCGGAACAACAACGAGAGACTCTTAACAAGCAGATAACAGAGGAAGAGATTAGGACCGCAATTAAATCTTCAATCTCAAATAAGACGCCAGGACCAGATGGCTTCTCAGCCCATTATTATACAGAGATTCTGGTACCCCCATTAAAAAATGTAATGAACAAGGTTCTGAAAGAGCAAAAACTCCCGACCTCCTGGACAGGCTCGAATGTTACTCTTATACCAAAAGAAGACTCTGATAACACAAAACTTAAAAACTTCCGCCCAATCGCACTGCTAAACACAGATTATAAGGTATTTTCAGGAATATTAGCAGCAAGACTGAAAATTGTGTTGAACGAAATAATCCATACGGATCAATCGAGCTTCCTACCAGGCCGACAAATTAAAGATAACACGAGATTGATTGTCAATATAATAGAGCATTATAACAGGAACATACAAAAGGAAGTCGGCATCCTCTTTTTGGATGCCGAAAAGGCTTTCGATAAGGTTAACTGGAATTTTATTTTCGAATTGATGAGAGAGATGGACATGGGTTTTTATTTTTCGAACGCCATTAGAGCCATTTATAGCGGACAAAAGGCTAGAATTATTATAAACAATCAATTAACAGAAGAAATTGAGTTAAGGAAAGGCACGAGACAGGGATGCCCGCTCTCACCATTGATTTTTGTTATGACTTTAGAAGCTCTTTTAGAAAGTGTGCGAAACAACAACGAAATTAAAGGGTTGAGAATCCCTAACAACACATATAAGATGTCTGCCTATGCCGATGATATGATTTGTGTAATGGAAGACCCCCTTCAGCAGTGGAGGTTGTGGTGGGAGGAAATAGAAGCTTTTGGGGATGTTGCTGGGCTAAAGATTAATAAGGATAAAACAAAATTTATAACAAAAAATATGACTGAGAAGAGAAAAGAAAGTCTGGAGAGAGAAACAGGAATCAAAGTGGAAAAAATGGTTAGGTATTTGGGAATTTATTTGACGGCGAGAAATGCTCAGTTACTCCAGAACAATTACGAAAGAAAATGGAGGGAAATAAAAGAAAAAATGAAAAAGTGGGGTAAATTGCAACTGTCACTGTTGGGTAGGATAGCCGTAATCAAGATGTGTGTACTACCAGAAGTTTTATTTCTTTTCCAGACTATCCCAGTTTTAAGGTCTAAGTTTTTGTTGGAGGAAAGATATTCTCGAATTTGTGTGGCAGGGCAAAAGAGCCAGAATAGGCTATCAACATCTGAAAGATAACATCAAAAGAGGAGGCTTGGCCCTACCAGACCTACAAATTTACTATGAATCAGTAGCGCTCTCATGGGTGAAAGAATGGATAACCCTAGGGAAAAGAAAATTACTGGCCCTGGAAGGGGAAGATCTGTTTTGGGGTTGGCACAGCTACTTATGGTGGGATAAGGTTAGAATTGAAAAATTTTTTAAAAACCACTTCATAAGGGCAGCGCTCATCAATGTGTGGGACAAATACAAAGAGAGGATATGCAACAAAACTCCCTTATGGTTCTCCCCCAATGAGGCGGACCACAAGAGGGAAATCCCAAAAGAAAGGTGGCTAACCTACAAGAATATTCTACAGATTAAAGGACAAGAAACTGAATTGAAGAGGCTTGAAGAGATCCAGAAAATGGAACCTAGTATTACATGGTTCCATTACTGGCAGATAAAAGAGAGCTATAAACAAGACTTAAAAAAGGGATTTGAGCTAACAGACTCCACATGGTCCAGAATCGTAAAATCGGGAAAAAAGACAATACAGAAGACTTATCAGATGTTATTAACTTGGGCCACGGAGGACAATTTGGTGAAGGAGGTAATGATAAAATGGGCCAGGTTGGTAGGCCACACAATAGATTTAAACAAGTGGGAAGAAGTGTGGTGTAAAAAATTAAAATATGCCTATGCCTCCGAGATCAAGGAAAATTGGATTAAGGTTTTCTACATGTGGTATGTAACACCGGAAAAGCTCTCAAAATATAGTAAAGGAAAACTGAATGGGAAATGTTGGAAATGCGGAATGAATATAGGGACATATTTCCATGTATGGTGGGAGTGTAAGGTGGTTAAGAAATATTGGTGGGAAATATACAAGAGGTTAAGAGACATTTTATAAAGAAAGTTTGATTTCAAACCAGAATATTTTTTATTGGGGATTTATGATTTTGAGTTGGACAATAATGATGACATTTTTTTTTTCTATTTGGCAACAGCAGCTAGGATAAATCTGGCTAGATTCTGGAAATTAAAAGAGGTACCAACCGCTGAGGACTGGTTAAAAAAAGCATATGACATCATGAATATGGATCTGTTGACGCAGAAAGTTGCACAAAATAGAGCATACGAAAATAGAACTAATTGGAGCAAGTACTTTGACTATCTTAAGAGGATCAAGTATAAATTAATATAAGTTTTTTATAAGTTCTGATCGAAACAAAGTAAGAAAATAGGGACCAATCAATTCATGAAGTGCGGGAAGGGGAAGCAATTTTAGAGCACCCCTTTTCGGGAATAAGTGTGAGCTATCTTATGAGCAGCTGATAACCGGACAGGAAGACAGCAGGGGAAACTTGTGTGTGGGAGAGGGGGGTGTGTGATGGTGGTGAAGGGAGGGAGGGAGGGACAAGGGCGGGGATTTTAGGGTAGGTAAAAGTGAGGATGAGTCGGAATGTAATGTAGTGGATATGGATATGGATGTTATTGTATTGTACTGTCAATATGTCGGTATGTTGTGTCATGTTGTGTCATTTGTCTGAATAAAAATCATTTTAAAAAAATGAATGCCTAGATTATGGTCGACCTGTCTTCTTAAAAACCAATTAGAAGCCTTATCAATGTGCAGAGTACCAAGACAAAATACTACTTGTCTTGCAAAGAGCTTCTGGAGATACGAAATTTGACTGAACATTTTGAAAAAAATCTATTTTGTGTACGTTTCTCATTTTTGAATTTCCCCACTTCATTTAAAACAGATGACAACCCTATTAGAATCAAATCTACTAATAGAGATACTAATTTTATATTTTGCATAAAATGGAGAGGTGGAGAAAGAGGCTACTTTTAGCTTACAGACCAAGGGATCAGATTTATAGTTCACACTTTACAGTCTGCAAAAGTATTGGTTTCTGCCTCAAAATGAATCACCACACAACTTCATTCCCAACCTGATTGTCTTTAGCTGTGTTGACAAGTTGTGTGTCGAATATGTCTATCAGGGGTTTAAAGTTGTTTAAAGTAAAGCAAATACTAGAGAACACATTGTAAGAATTGTCTATTGAAAAGGATGACCATATCAGCCTATAATTACTGTAGTGTCCCAAGAATTTTGCACAAGCATACATCATGCTCACACTTTATAAGCATGGCACTGTATAATTTGTATTGGATATACTTTGGATATATAATGACTCAGGAGAGGTGCTGTAAAGACTGGAAAGTACAGTAGAGTCTCGCTTATCCAACAGAAATGGGCTGGCAGAACGTTGGATAAGTGAAAATGTTGGATAATAAGGAAGGATTAAGGAAAATCCTATTAAATGTTAAATGATTTTATGATTTTACAAATTAAGCACCAAAATAGTTGATCATTAATCATTAATGTTTGTGTAAATGTTACTTTGACTAATGGCAAACTTTTGAATGAGAAACCCCAAAGACTCCCAATCACCAACAACCCTACTTTGGTCTCAGGATTCTGGCATTCTTGATTCCATCTTCACCCAGAGGGTCATTGGGTTATGGAACTCACTTCCAGAGGAGGTTGTGACAGCGGTCAGCCTGGACAGCTTCAAGGCAGGATTAGACAGATTCATGGATACCAAGGGAATCAGTAGCTACTGAAATGGACATCCAAGTGCCACCTCTGTGTTGATGGAGGCAGGCAGGATTTCCCCGGGTACTGGTTGTGGGGGGTCGGGAGCAGGTGAGGGTTTTGCCCTCCTTTCTGCTAGAGATCCCTGTGTACAACTAGTGGGCCACTGTGTGACACAGAATGCTGGACTAGATGGGCTGAGGCCCGATTCAGCATGGCTCTTCTTATGTTCTTATGTTCTTATGATCAATCTAACTGCAATGGGTTCTTCCTCTGTTCCTAACACCAAACATTATTTGTTGCTACAAGTTATGTCATCTCATGGTATGTCCAAAGTATTTCCAATATATTGTCATAGGCTTTCATGGCTGGAACCACTGGGTTGCTATGAGTTTTCTGGGCTGTATGGCCATGTTCCAGAAGCATTTCCAATATAAATTATACAGTGAGCATGATCTATACTTACACAACAACTATAGCTAAACTACAAGGGAAATGCAAAAAGTCTTTTACATTATAGCAGCTTTCTTCACATGGTATTACACTACTGAACCAAAAGAACACAGAAACTTGCATCTGACACACAGCTTTTCAAAAACAGTATTGATCTTCAGCAGTAAATTTCCAGCACATAAGTGGAAATAATATGATTAGAGATGGCTGCTGGATATTTACTCAAATACCTGTGCCTTTTATTCACATCATAATGGATTAATATATAAGGAACTGACTGAAGAAATTAGCAGTGTGCACTCACTACCCAAAGGGAAGCTGACCATAACCTAGCAAGTTATGTTTACTAACAGTTTAGTCTACAAATTCTGAAGCCTATCATTGAGGGGACCAACACTATATTCTGGAAACACAATTTTCAGAACAAACCTCTGCTTGAAATGTTTTTAACATCAAGCCATACATTTGCTCTGGAAACAAGTCAAGGTAAATGAGAGCAGCAGAAAAATACATCATACTAGGACTAGACAAAATCTGCAATTAGTGAGTCACAGTACAAATCACAGAGATACATTGGGAAATTCAACAGAGGCAAAAGGAGCAGAAACCCCTGAAGGATAAAATGTCAGAAGAGGTATCTGCTTTACTCTGAGATTTTCAAACCTGTCCTGGAGCCGAACATCTGCTGAAAATGTGAGAACACTTATGTTTAATCAATATTACAATCAATTTGTCTCTCTTATCTAATATGTCTCCACACCCTTCTGAAATGAATCCAAAAATCCTGAATGATATGACTTCCAGCAGCCTCCAGCATGTAAAGTACCCATACCTACCCCACTAACAGCCAAAAAACCCAAACAGGGCTGCAGCATTCCTGCCTGGAGGGCATGTAGTCTCCTGCTGACTGAAGGCTTCTTCCAAACCCCATAATTAAACACACACAAATCTAAATGGGCTGAATATAGAATTTCCACAAAAAGCCAGCCGAGAACACACAGAAGCAGAGAATAATAGAGAGAGGGAAGGAAGGGAAGAACATCCTATTTTCCTCCTGCCACTAGTTTATTGGCACATATTAAATGTAGACTCAACAACAATAGGCTATAAATCACTGCCCAGGAGAAGTGCCAGGTGGAAAGCAAAGGATGAAATTAAAACATGTTTCTTGATACAACCCTGTGCTGATACCAACAGAAAGTTAGTTGGGAAACTTGTCACCTTTGTACCTAGGGAACGTGGAGAGTGGACATGATCTAAATAAAATATCCTTATGGGACACATTTTATTTCATTAACCCATGAACAAAATACAGCAACCCCACCTCCCTAAAGATTCTGCATAACTTGCACATTTTAGTTTGGCTTTTAATAAAGAATATTTCCTATTTTGTTTTAGATCATATGGTGAATGTATGGAATTTAAGATATATTATTTTTCTGAATTTTATCTCATGATTAATCAGGAAGAAAAAAAGAAAATGTATCCCCTGAAGGTAAAGTACTGCAATAAGCATGATAAATTGGGAGTGAGTTCTATTATATGTATTACTGAAAAGCTTATAAACATTCCAAATAGACCTCAGACTTGAATGAGAGCTCAGGCATGCAGTAGGAATCTAGGAGACAATTAACATGCCTTAACATATCATACAGCAGGACTGGATGACATCAGAATTGGGGATGCAATTCAGATATATTGCATGACACAGGTGTGTTGCAGAGGAGTCTAGTATAAAACATCTATATAAAAATAAGAAAATCAGTTGACATTGATGAAATTCCAGCACAATATTCTTAAAATGCTATATTTTGGTCTGGTTTATCTAAGTAGATAGGATCTTTGCCTACTCAGAGGTGATCTTTGATTTTTTTTTCCCCACCCGGGTCCTTCTGCCGTTCCGCAGAGCAGTAAAAACATGGCTATTCAGACAGGCATTCGGCCCATAGCCAACTGCCACTTATCTGTACCTGTTGGCCCGCTGCTAGCATGCCACTGCTAAATATTGCAGTTGGCCTGCAATATGTTTTAATTTGGGTGTTTTAAATTGTTTTATTGTATTTTATGAGTTTTACGTGTTTTTACTTGTACTAATCCTTGTGAACCGCTCTGGGCACCAGAGAGAGCAGTATACTAAGTCGAACTTAATAAATAAATAAATAAATGTATTGCTACAGGGGGAAGCATTTAATTCCCATTCCTGCCTTACTACTCTCTGTTAGAGGGATGGGATATTAAGATGTGAGAATAGGATTTGAATCCTGATTCAGTCATTAAAACTTACTGAATGACCTTAAGCAAGTTACACTCTCTGAGCCTTAGAGGAAAGCAAAGGCAACCCTCTCTCCAAACAAATCTTGCCAAGAAAAAAAACTTTGATATGGTTGCCTTTGGGTAAATAAGTTAGAAATGACTTGAAGGCACACAGCAACAGGGATGTGGGGAAAGCACAGCAAAATCCACTTCCCAATGGGGTGAAATTAGTTAGTATATCTATTAAATACTACTTTTTATGTGTCAGAAGTGACTTGAGAAATTGCAATTAGCTTCTGGTGTGAGAGAATTGGCCATTTGCAAGAACGTTGCCCAGTGGATGCCTGGATGTTTTACCATCCTGTGGGAGGCTTCTCCCATGTCCCCACATGAGAAGCTGGAGCTGACAGATTTGAACCGCAGCAGTCCTGGCAGCACAAGGGTTTAACCCATTGCAGCACACTACTGTGTGGAATCAACAAGATAATAAACTCAACCCATATGCATAAACTGGTGATGATTTTCCTTAATGGTATAATGGAGAGACTGGATTCTCCCAGGACCACACAGACCGCCAAAATTGAAAATGAAAGTGCTCCAAAGTCCGATTTTTGTTTGGAAACGTGACAATTTTTATTTTAAACTGGTTACAGAGAAGCCCGAGTTCCCTTTAAAATGTGAATCCCTGCTACTAGAGACTTCCGCGAAAGGGAATTTGTTTGTCTCTCTTCTAGAGGAGCAAAAAACTGCAAAAAAGAGAGGGAAAAAAGGAGGACTTACAAGCACCGGCAGAGTGACACATTGCTCATCCAATATAATGCTATTCCTCTGATAAGCCAGAATACGTGAGAAGACCAGGAAACAAATTGAAGTTTATGATTGGGGAAAGAGAAAAATATCTAGACGGGTGTCAACAATACTTCTTGAAAAATCAAACAGACATGAACTTAGCCTGTTTAAGTTTCCTAGAAATGGAAGTGAAGAGATTTAAGACAGTGGGCACCCAAATTGAAAAAAGAATCACACAATAAAGATCCTAGATAGACTACTTTTCACATGAGCTAAAATGCACCTTTTTTTCGACCAAGTTGGTGTTATTAAGTAATTTTGTGAGAAGAAACATAAAAAAATTACTAAGAATAATTTGTTACAGTAGAAGCAGACCTTCTTAGCAAGGTGGACACTTACATTAATTTCATTTTTAAAATTTTTTTTTGGGAAAAAAAGGGAGAACCAAGCAGCAACTATAACCCCCCCCCCCCCTTCCCGGCCACAGTCAAAAGATGGCCATGCCGCCTCTGCTGAAAAACCTCCAGAGAAGGAGACTCCACCACTCTCCAAGGCAGCATATGTCACTGTCTGAAATGACTTGAAGGAACACAACAATAAAAATCCTACTTTACTCTCTCATCAGCCAAAAGCAGGCCCACACTTACCATTGAAAGTCTGGTATGTTTACATTGCTTAAAATCATTCATCATTTTATATATTGCATTGTTCTTTCGTTGTTGTTGGGTTTTTTGCACTACAAATAAGGCATATGCAGTGTGCACAGAAATGTTTTTCAAACTACAGTCTGGCCCTCCAACAGACTGAGGGACCGTGAACTGGCCCTTGATTTATAAAACTTGGATAACCCTGCTTTAGAACATGTGTCATGTTGATTCTTTCGTATGCAGAAGGAGTGGTCGTGCTTGAAGGTATACAACAAGAAGAATGTGGGGGAATGACACAAAAAAATCCAATTCCAAATGGATCAGGTTATCCATTAGACACTATGGACTTTTCTTTAAAGTAATAACGAGACTGATTTTGACGGTGTCCTCTTTCTCAATTATTACTCTTCTCTGTCTCTACACAAACTCCAAAGAAACAAGCCACCCAAGAACAAGAAATAAAAAAGAACTCAACCACAGGATGATAAATGTAAGATTTAACTTAGTGTAACCACACGTCTGATTTTATAGAGGCAACACTCTATTTCAAGGACAGTTTGGTCTAAATGCAGTGCTTCCTGAGCTGACTAGTGTAGCAAAACTAGCAATTGTACCCATTTGCTAAAATTGTTCATTTCTTTCTTGGACACTCTCCAAGGGCTAGCAGTGAATGCCTTGTGGACTGGCACCACTCCATGGGCCATCATTTTGAGCTGAACTGTTCAAAGAGGCAGAGAATCACAACAAGGGAGAACAGGGGCCTTTAACTACCCCATCAGCAGTTAGCGGACAGCTAGTGAGGAGGATCATAAGACCACAGGTCACAGTTTTCTTATGTAGTACATTTCTAAATTTAGACCTATGCTTATAAACTGATACATATATACATCTATACTATCTTTCTTCTGCATTTTGAGATGACCCGTCCCTCTCATTCCATGTCTCTCAGTAATATATACAAAGCCACCTAATTTCACTACTCAAATACATTGCAGAAACCCACACCCAACACTCTCATCTCTGTAAACCTTGTGAAAATTCAAAACCTGTCAATGTTTCTGCAGGTGCTCCAAGGCAAGGTCACTGAAGGTACACAAACCTTTGTCTCGGGGCTCCTGGACAGCAGGACTGTACTCAGGAATGAAAATTGGAAACAAACGAAAGGTTTTCCTCTGTCATCTTCGCTCTGACAATATAAATGTGGTACTTTCCCAGGTGGCAGAAATGAGTGATTGGCTTCAAAAAGCAATTTCTTAAAAAATGGTAGAGGCTAAACTGGCATGGCTGTTTTGACCTGAAGAACTCTGGACCAAGGAAATGCTGGCAGACAGGTGCCGGGGGAGACAGACAGCTCAGCAGACACTCACTGAGATGTTTTATTTATACAGCACTACAAAGGACATATAGGTAACTGGCTGAAACAATTTTGTTCACAGTACAACTCTGCTGAAGACCTGAGAGATCTTGATGGTGTCCCCTTTAACAATTGTTACTCTTCTCTGTCCCTGCACAAATCCCAAAAAAACAAGTCATCCTAGAATAATTTCACACAATCAGAATTAATATTCATAATATTTACATACAAAAGTGCAATACATGCAATATAAGCATGTCTGTGTGTCACATGTGTTAACCTCTATGGAGTGTTGCAGTTATAAGACAAATAAACATCAGGGACGAGCCACAAATACATATTTGACAACATAGATGTGATATTCCAAATAACACTTAACTACTTTCTTCTGAATATTCTAACCATCGGTATGCCATACTTATTTAACCCAGCCATTTGAGAGGGAGCAAGCAGGCAGCACAAAACAAGAGATCTAAAGAGAAGCTACAAATCATTTTTTCACACTGGGATTGTCAAACCTAACTTGTCTTTTTCTGGGCTTCCTGTATTTAAGGTAAGTTTAACTTCTATTATCCAGTTTCAGCAGCATGCATAATGTTCCATATTTAAACATAGGTGTATACACTCTGGATGATATTTTGAAACACTGCATTGTACTGGGAATTGGGCACTATCAGCTATTTCTACTCCCAATATCATATGTTGAAATGACTCTGTCTAGATATTTTCAGAATTGAACTTAGAGAATAATACTGGTCAAATTGTATATCACTAGTCAGAGCTGGATTAACCATGAAGCCTAACACGTGCTTAAGGAAAGGGAGCACTATAGAAACTCCCCATTGCTGGATTTGCCCAAGGACCAAATGGTGCAGCTGAAACAAAGTTCACAAAAAGAGACTCCCACAATTTTTTTTAAAAAAAATACAAATAAAGTAGAAATATAGAAAAATAAACATTATTTTCTATCTTCCTGTAAGTGGTGTTTATTTTTTTAAAAAAATGATTGCACTGTTTTATTATTGTTGATATTTTAAATTAAATATGGGGGCACTAAAATCGTTGAAGTGCTTATGGCCTCTAAAGGTCTGAATTCAGACTTGTTGGTGCTCTCTGCTAAAGGTTTAAACATGGACCATATTTCCATCTTAAGACAGAGGCTAAGTTCAAATGTAAGACCAAGACATAGTTTAGCACAGAGGAAGACTGTTGCCCTCCAGTTGTTGTTGGATTAGTCGACATGAGTAAAGCTGTAGCAACTGTAGTCCAACATCTGGATATCTATAGATGTCCACACATAAACAAACTGTGCTTAGGTATTCCCACTGACATCTTTCTCCTCATCACTTCTCCAACTCTCTCCTGACTTAGCAGGCAGTCATGGCTTATTATTATATCTGAACGAGGTATGGCCTGCACAAATCATCATATGCCTACAAACCCAGACTGTAAACCATGATTTGCACATATTTCAAAGTCAGAGGAGACCCACAAATGAACATCTTATGAAATAAATCCACAGAAAATCCTACTACCATAATTTCTTATTCTGATTACATGAGCTTTTATCACTCATCTACTCGAGTAATGTCAGGAAAGATCCAGACCATTTCAAAGTTTATAGAAAATAAGAGAGCCTCAAGCAGAAATTACTGCTGTAAGCTTAGAAGAGACTATCAGCTATCACATTTAACTATCACAGTAAAACTGTCCAACATCCCAGAGGACTATATTTTGCCCATCTAATTTAGAGAGATCTAAATGAGATACACTCAGCTTGAGCTTCCATACTTTCCCATCTTCTGGAACGAGCCAGAAAACAAGAAACTATGGTTAATTTTACTATGATTTCTTCAAAATGCTTGAAATTGAAGGGGTTAATGAGCTAAGTTAGTGCTAAAATGCTAAAATGTTAACTTAAAAGTGCCTCTCTTGGTCAAAAGTAACGAGAGAAAGAGGCCAAGAAGACATATCCAGCTTACACAGGATATGTTTGGATGTTTTAATATGAATGCACAGAGTGACCTGGCAAATCAATGTTATCAAGATACAAACAATATATGTTTATAGATGTAGGCGCCACTGTGTAGAAGCTATGTACAGCTTATGTAGTTGAAAGTGCAAAGATGACGGTATAATGAAATGCATGTTTTAAGAACTTGATTGGATAAAGAGCTTGGGGGGAGAAAGCTTGCCCATGCCTACTGAAAGATGTATACAAGGTATGAGATGGGATGTATCGATACAGATGCAGCACTTTTTTTTCTGGAGACACTGGCTTGTCTCCAGAAGTTGCCTCCGTCCTGCGTGTCACGCTGATAAATAAAAGATTTTTGCTTTACCTAAAAAGGAGACTGGTTGAATTGCTGTGATTGCCTACTTCTGCTGGGACTGAAGTTTTAAGGGTTCCCTTTCAAAATGATAAATAGTAAACCAAACATTTTATCATTTCATTTGAAGAGTCAAACAAGATTTAAGCAAAAATAGAAGCCCAGGCTCTTAATTTCTCCTCGCATTTGCATTGGAGAATAGGAAGTGTGAACATGTGAATCAATATCCTGCTGCAGCTTGATCGTACCAAGCTCAGCTATGCTGACATCATACTAGGTCTGTGTGTAACATAATCAAGAGAGAAGATATAAAGAGACAGGTTGTCTACCTCTAATTGTGTTTCTTTGAGTGGCATCTGAACTGAACTGAACTGACTTTATTATTTCTGAGTCACCCTCCACGTTAGTGCTCCGGGCGACTTACACACAGCAATTCAACAATTAAAATATTAAAATTAGATTAAAATATTCAGGGGTTAAATGCAGGAGCCAGGCTCAGGTAGTTGAGTTCCTGGTTCTGCATTAGCCATGGGCTTTCCTAAATAGCCAGGTCTTCAGAGCTGTCAGGAACGGGGGCAGGTCGAGGGAGGCTCTCTGGTCCGGTGGCATCGAGTTCCAAAGAACGGGGGTCACAACAGAGAACGATCTCCGTCTCGTGGCCTCCAGGTGGGCCTCTTTCAAGCTCGGGACGCAAAGAAGGTTCTTGTTTGCTGGCCGCGGTGTCCTTGAGTAGACAGGCATCAGCAAGTGGTCTTTCAAATATGTTGGGCCCCGGCCCCGCAGGGCTTTGAAAGCCAAGGTCAAGGTCTTATGTAAGGCTCTGTACTCAACGGGCAGCCAGTGCAGGCGCTGCAGGGATGGTGTAATGTGGCATCTCATCGATGTTCCTGTGAGAAGCCTGGCGGCCGCGTTCTACACGATCTGGAGCCTGCAGGTTAGTGACCGGGGTAGACCCACATATAAGGCGTTACAGTAATCCAGCCGTGATGTAACCGTGGCATGGATTACTGTAGCTAGTGCTTCCGTCGGGAGGTAGGGCGCCAGTTG
Source organism: Anolis apletophallus (assembly GCA_030556195.1). Taxonomy (NCBI): domain Eukaryota; kingdom Metazoa; phylum Chordata; class Lepidosauria; order Squamata; family Anolidae; genus Anolis; species Anolis apletophallus. Next base: position 121,650,365 of record JARBWK010000002.1, read on the forward strand.
TCTCGCTTGGCGCAAGTGGAAGAAGGCCCTTTTGCTTGTGGAGGCAACCTGAGCCTCCATCGACAATTTGGAGTCCAGGATAACACCAAGGCTCTTTACTGAGGGGGACGGAAATACATAGTGTGAAAATACACTATGTGTCCTGCCATTCCTACCGTAGTGACATTGGCTGCTGCTTTGATGGCCATGGAACTGGGTGTTTGATGGCAACAGCCTATATATATCAACTGGGAGAGTAGGTGGCGTTGCCACCAAAAAGTGTATCTCTAGAATTATAGAAGGTTCTGAAAATGTTCTGCACAAGTACAGGAGAATCAATTTGTGTTATTCATAGAGACCATGAAGAAGGATTGTGACAATATCAATGACAGACCTTCATATATGCAAAAAATAAGGAAAAGGGGAAAATAAAAACAACTAGCATATCACAACTGGCAAGAAATAGATGTTGGATGGAAGTGCATTTTTTCCATAAACGGAATTAATTTCCAGTCAGGGTTAATGAGCACGTGGTATAAAAAAGTTGCACTGAAATCATTCCCTTGTTTCGGCATTTTATTTCTGTATGTCACTGTCTTCTGCCTCTCTTTGAATGATGAAGAAAGGTATTTTAAAATGAATCAGACTGCAATATGTTTCCCTGGTGCTTTTCTTTTGAGCAGACATAGAATATATCAGAGTCATAAATTTTCTTACCCTTCTGTTCTGTACATTGAACATCTCTCCAGAGGAATTTTTAGCACTCCATTATTCAAACCCACAAACAGTGATCTGTCACTATGCAATATTTGGAGGCTCTGGATTGGCTCCTTTTGGCTGGCGGGAAGAATTTGCATTTCCTCTAAATAACAACTCCTCAGGCTCTTATTAGTGGTAGAAAGTGCCTTCAAAATGGTGCCATGCTCTAGCAGAACAAGAAACAAGAGGCAAGTAAATCTCCAAGATGTTGATTCAGTTTATCACCCAGCACACAGAGTAAAGATTAACTACATCCCATTTACATGGTTGCTTTTTTCTCCCTCATCCTGTAAAAAAGGTCTCTGAAGAAATGATTGTATTGAAATGCCAAAATTATATCAAGGATGAAGTGTCGGGATATAAATCTTCACTCATTACATTCCTGGATGCAAGAATGATGAATTTCAAGAGCCATCTCGCTGCTGGTTCAGATAATAAGCGTTTATATGCATTTTTCTTTTCTTTTTTTTAATTCCAGGAGATTTGGTTAAAAATTACATTTGTGCAGGAAAACAGTGTTTCGGTGCAAATATACACTAATATGTAAAACATTGTTTTACACACAAAAGGGATTTTCTTTGTTTTGATTGAAAATATTATTGCTTCTTTCAGAAATCCCAACTTTTTTTCCCGTAAATGAATTTTTTGCAAGACCCCCCCCCCCCAAATTTGAATAATATAGTAGCTGTTGAACCTTTTTACAAAGGAATATCAGTGCATCAAGATACTTTTTCTGTTTAAGATAAGAAAATTGGCACGCTTTCTTTACATCCCTAATGCTGAGCGTATGGAGATATACTTTGCATAAGAACATTCAACTGCTATACTCTGGAAATTGCACGTATCTGAAGAGGTAAGGATCTCCACCCAATCAATGACAGCCAGCTGCATCTATAATTTTCATTATTCTTTTTAAGTTCATCTAAACTTGCAGGTTAAGTCTTCTTCAAGGGTATACCTCAAACAGAGCTATATTGGTATGATGTCAGCTATATTAAGAGATCGGTTGTCACACAATGATGTAATACATTTACTAATTCTGTCGATCGTTTCAAAAGAAACACTGTCCACCAAAAAATCAGAACAGACTAAACACAACTGCAGTCATCCGTTTTCTAATGGTCAATCACATGCTGTGAGAGGTAGAACCCTAGACCTGTGTTTAAGTGAAAATACTTAGGAACTAACTCATAATGCAGTGGTGACGTGTTTGTGGCCCTTAGTTGGGATCTATGACTTGTTGGGGATGGCTAAACAGCTGTATATAAGTATGGCTTGTCAAACACATGTTAGAATTATACAGAGTGTTTCACAAAGATGGGCTCAATTTGAAATTGCTGCAATCACCCGGGAATAAAACTCTTACCCCTTGAAAGGTTGAGGCACAGAGTTTCAAAGGATTACCACTAGATGCCTCTCCCAGCACACAAACAGCCCCTAGCCTCAGTCATTTGCAAGATGGCTATCCTGCAACATAAAGCTTAAGGAGATAGTCTCCACTTGTGGAGTTATTTTTAGCTTTGTTTCTAGCTCAAAATGATCAATAAAATTTGAAAACTTAAAAACACATTAAACCATTTAGAACTTTTACTATAATTGTAGCACGTTACCATTGTAAAATACACTGCTATGAAATTAGGCCCCCCATTTAGACCTTACTGATCTCATGTTTTATGGATAAAATAATCAATAATTGAAAAGTGATAGATACTCCTGAACACTGCCACGAGGTAGTTATGGGTCTTTGGGTGTGGAAATTAATAAGGAGAGAGATTCCTTATGGTGAATCCATCTGTCTCATGATCATGCATAAGGACTTATTAAATGTGGAGTTGTTGTGTAGCAGTACTACCATTTAACTCTGCTGCTGAGAGACTGCATGTGTTCAAGGAATTAAATTTTGTTAAAAATAATATTTGTTATTGGAAATATATCATTGCTAATTACATTCAAAGTAAGTGGTGGTAAAAGCTTGATAAATCACCACTCAATCTAATTGATGATAACTTCTAAGTCAGAAGATGACTGCTGTCATGGGACAAATAATAGCAACACTTTGGAAAGTCATATATCCGAAAGTAAAATCAGCTTTATAGAAAATGTATTGTCTTTTAAAAAATGTAGCTCAAATTTTGATTAATAAAAAATATTTTACTTCTACCATTTGGGTGCTCCTATGTTATTTTTCTACTTAAGAGAAAATCTACTGCTGAAGATCTTCCCTCTATTTAAAACGGCTGTGAGCTTCATAGCAGCTTCTCTCATTACATTCAAGATTCAAAATGCTCAAAGTGCTGTTTTAATGCAAGTCAGTCTTGTAAACATTAATGATACGATACAATACCATTATACAGGACATGCTTTGCATGAAGACCTTGAGTTCATTCTCAGACACCCCAAATATATAAAGAAATCAGGTAGTATAGAAATGTTACTACTCATTTGAACCTCCAGGTGTTTTTAGTTCTCCTAACTCTTATCATTGGGCATGCTGGGTTGGGCTGATGCAAACTATAAATCAAAAGATCTGAATAGTCAAACTTTTTTGTCATGAGGTAGCAAGTGATAGGAAAGATTGCCTCACAGATCCTGGACATTTGCGACAGGGCCATATTTGGCAAGATGGTCAAGCATGTTTGGCGGGGACGAGAGAGGGGGCCTTCTCAGTGGTGCCCCCCCTCCCCCGTCTGCGGAACACACTCCCCAGTGAAATTAGGTCGGCTCCATCTCTCCTTCCCTTTAGGAAAAAGGTCAAATCATGGTTTTGGGACCAGGCATTTGGGTAGCAGGCTTAGCAGTAACCCAATGATTCATGGGAATTGATAATGGACAGACTTCAGACTGGGACTCTGGACTCTGAATTAGATTTGGATGTGGCTATATTGTTGTTAATAATGTTTTAAATGGATATTTTATAATTTAATGTTTTAACTAATGTTTAATTTGTGTTATATTGCTTTTGTTTGTATGTGTTGCCATCTAATTGTTGCCGGTTGTAAACCGCCCCCTGAGTCCCCCTCAGAGGCTGAGAAGGACAGAATACAAATGTTTGAAATAAATAAATACATAAATCATCACTTAGGGATAACTGGACATGCCTTGCATTATCCTCAGATTTTAACTACTTCTATTTATAGAGGAGAGAATGAGAGAAGACAGCAGGATCAAAGGATTATTACCTCAGAGTAAATATTTTGAACCTGTAAGTTTTTGGTCCTCCAAATCTTTTGGATTTCAACTTCTAGAAGCTCCAACCAACATGGTCAATGATTAGGGATTCTCCAAAACATCTGAAGAGCCAAAGGCCAAGAACCACTGTCTTAACATATCCAGGTTTCTTTTCCTACATAACACAAATTCAGCTGAGGCCTACTTCCAAATGTTCACTCAATTTCTACCCCAATAATAAAAGGAAAGTAAATTCTCACGTCATTCTATTTTTGAAAAGAGTTCAGATTAGCCTGCAATAAACCCACAGATGATGGAAGTGTTCTAGGTGTAACAATCACTCACCAGTTCCAATATACATCACATGATAAAGTGTGTCCTTGCCCTGAACAATGTCAACCACCAACTTAGAAAAACGGATGTTGTCCTGAGTGACGTATGGATCCACTGACACTGGTTGGACCACATCATTCATGAGGAATAAGCGCTGGGCATCCTGCAAAATCCTTTCTGTCAAATTTTCATTGGGGCTGTCATCATTCAATATCCCACACTGGAGATGGAAAACAGAACAACAGTGTTGATATTTTTAATTAATTTTTCTTGGGCTAAGCTCTGAGCACGTATACACATAAACATACATATACTTTAGAGATGATTCTTCCCAAGCAGTGGTGTTTACTTACTTAGAGTTCTCCTACTAAATGTATATTACAGCTAGAAAGTTTGTTTCTTCTTCCTGTACAACAGCAACATGCCCAAATAGCAGTCCCCTGGCCAGTCAAAAGGTTAATATATTTTAATATGGGACAAAATGTAACGCCATGTATGTTTTACTTAGAACAAAACTTTAACTGTTTGTAACAGACCATCCTTGCAAGTGAGTATCCAAGGCATGCAGCCCTGGATTAGAAATTTAAAACTGCCTGAAAAAAAGGAATACAGCCACATGTCCAGACTCTATTATCCAAATCTTTCAGAGATTTTAAAATATCACTTTAGATTTATGAACATATGTAAGTCCTGAAAAATCTTACTAGTTTTTCCTTGTTCTCTCTCACACTCAGTATTTATGCTCTTATTTTAAGTCAAATGGATGGTCTGTAACCTAATTCCCATTCTGGTAGCTGATGCCCACATTAGTACATTGATCTAAAACAGTCCTACAGAAAAGGGAGGTAAACTTATACCTCTTTGCCTTGATTCCCTTTCAAGCAATGGATCCTGTGAGCAATCCAAATACTTTTTACATCCATAATACACAGCAAAGTATCAACTTGGCATGACAAATCCACATAGACTTTCTTATCAGTTCATCATTCATTATATTTACAAGATAAATACAGAGCCCGTGCTGTGCCTGCTACAGCTGATTTGAACCAAGCAAGCATCCTTTTATATCAGATAGTGTGAATTTATTTAGCTTGTTCAGGTGTCTTTTTGAGAATTTCTGCTTACTTATTTAATCAATTTCTGTACTGCTTTCCATATATCTACCAATATTGCTAGATTGGGGATAATCTAATTATAATTTAGTCCTTCAGAAGTTGCCGGGCCGCATTTCCAAGCTTTCCTCACAGTGGCTATGTTGGCTAAAACTGCTAGAAGTTGCAATGAAATGACCAGTTACCTGATTTGTGTTCTAGATACTTCATGGTGGCTTTCTAAAATACAACAACTAAGGTACTCTCTTATCATTTATATGTCACTTGTCAACTCTAGTTTAGACATTTTCTCATCTTTAATCTTAGACTTTCCACCCCACATGAACCATCACTGAAGAAGGCATGCAAATGCCTAGATATGTAATTAATTGCACCTTCTGTTCTTGGAATTTATCTCTGTGGGTGGTGCAAAGTTAAGTGTCATTACATTTTCCAGTTGTTTAGCTCTAATTTTCATTTGCGTGGGCATGGGTAATTTCCTACCTCCTGCCATAGAACTCAATAACGACACACGCTCAATGTTGGTTCATATCATATGTCCTGATTTGGTATTTTCCCTTTCTTTTTCAAGAGGAAAGGTTTTTGGCATTGTTTTTTCACCCTTCAAACAACAAAGTGAAGAATTAATTTTCCTCGGATAGTTTCTTCTCAGCCATTAAATTACCTTTGTCATCTCCTGAAGGCCCTTCATTGACCTCTTGTTCCTCTTGTACCTAAAATATTTTCTAATCTCTTTTTGCAATTTTGCTGTCGCTCATCACATACGTTCGCTTTTTTCTGTTAAATTCTCATCTTGGTTCTGTAGTCTTTCCACAACTCCTCTGCAACAAAGGCTTCATACTTTTGAAGCCCAAAGCTACTGTGAAATATGTCTTATCACTTCATGAGGAAGGAATAAATATGCAATATAAAAGGCCCTCAATAGCTTCAGTGAGCCAAAGAGAGAGGGCAGCTAGTATATTAATCTATATATTATATTCATATTATAGAACACGATGTTCTGCATTCTGAAGTCAAGAATCTTCATAGATGGCACACTTGCTTTTTCAGCCTATAGGTCAATTCAGGTCCAGAAATTATACTCTCTCTTCTTGAAGCTCCCTTCAAAACAGGATTGGCAAAGTATGTAAAAATGTTAATGATCTATTTCTTACACATTCCTTACTGTTGGCTGGGCATTCTAGGCCTTAAGGGAATGAACGCATAATAACATCTGGAGGGTCACAGGTTCCTCAGCTTTGCTTTAAAACTTTGAAAGTCAAAAACTATAAGTGAATAGAGTCAGACCTTTTGCAGCCTTCGGATTCGGGAACTGCAGAATCCCAAGGTACCATAAAATCACTTGATATGCTGCTGTATATTAACAAAAAAAAGAAGATGGAAAGCAGGGTGGTGAACTCAAAGTTCTTCTTTCCAACTTTTGAAACTGACCTCCACCAAACCTTTTTTTAAAAGAATTCTTCAAGCATTTATTGATAAACCTTATGTTACATACTAACCGCTACCAAGGTCTGGTCTTAATATTCCAAAAGGAATTCATGGGATCTCCTGTTTTTCCATGATCCCCTTTTTCCTGTGAGAAATTTCATCAACAACACCTTAGTTCCTCCTTTTTCAAACCAGAAATCTTAGCAACAGAATCATATCTCTGTTCTTTCCTGTGTTAGGAATCTTATCAATGGTGACTTGAAGATTCAAGGTTACCCACTGAATTTTCATGATTCAGTGGGGACTTCAACCCAACTCTCTCAAGTTCCAGTCCAATATCTTATGTGCATAAACAAATCCAAATTATTGCATTTGCAGTGTGTAAACTCTTTCACATGACTGACTGCCATGCCTCATAGACATTTAATGAAACAAGTGATCTTATGTGGTTGAAGTAACAGTCCTGGCTCTGTGTGTCAAGATGCCATGTGAAAGCCCTCTTCTTGCTGCCATAACTCTCCCACCCTTTCACCCATATTCTTACTGCTGCTTGGTGGGAAGAACAAATGAGAGATAAGGTACCAGATGCTATTTCTTTCCTGTCTCCTATCACTCACTGGTATTTCCTCTCTAAACTAGAAGCAGAGAACAATTAATGATGGCAAGTGGAACAACAGAAGAGTCACGTGACAACAATGATCAACAGAGGGCCAGTATGAGGTATGGACCTCAGTAGATGCACAGCAATGTCAATCCCAGATGTCAGTCCAGACACTTTGCAGGTTAACCTTGAAAAACATTACCATTGGTCATACCATTACTGCCAAAACTACACTTCCTGGGAGAAGGAAAATAACAGTAATAGAGGTAGCTATATCATTATACCTCCTGGAATGAAGGGTCCTACAATCCTCCTTCATGGTCATGTCATGTTAATAGAGTGACACCATTAATACCACCCCATTGCTGTCATGTTAATAGAGTGACACCATTAATACCACACCATTGCTGTTTTGAACATTCTCAGGTAAAGCCTTCCTTTTTTACGTAATTCACTGGCTTTGTCATGCCCATCCTTTTAGCATATGAAAAGAGTAAATGTAAGCACAAAGCAGCACAGTAAATCATGGAATATTTAAAATGGCTTCTTAATGAGGTTCAAGAGGAAGTGATATATAAAGGGGGGAAAAGTGTTCCCAATTCTAGAAAATGATCTAGAACAGTACTAGATTTAGAGCCGGTCTCAGATCCATTGGCTGTTGGTCCCTTGCATTTTTACAGGAAAGAAACGAACAGTTCTATCCAAGGGGAAAACATTTGGTGATGGTTTCCTGCACCGGGGGATCACCAGTCTATATTATCAGATTGCCTGATACCCTAAGTAAAAGAGTATTGTTTCATTCTAACAACTAGAAGGGATTCTCTGAACTTATGAAAAGCCAGGGTTTTCCTCAGCAAGCAATGGAGCAGATATACAAGTACTCATACAAATATTCTGTGATAGCTGAGGATAATGGTTTTGGGTTTTTTGGCAGCTCCTACCCATCCCACTTGTGGTCTCTCCTTCATATATAGTAATGACACCACAGGTAATTTATGACTGGGGCCTCAAAAGCATCAATACAGTTGAGAGTAGGGTGAAAACACAAAGGTGGCAATGAAAGGGGGTGTGGTCCTATGGAGATTATAGTAGGCCAAGAGAAAAGAAAACTGCCCACAAATGTTTCCACATGGATCGATAGCAGGCACAGATCTACTTATGAAGACTTTCAGTTGGGATTTAAAAAATGAACACAGAGAGAATGTTCCCCCCACAAACATTTGAATTATATGTACAGTCAGCTTGTATATGTGTTCAATATAACACAAGAACAGGCACTGAGATAACTCGCAATGTCATAGGAATATCAACTGTCCTGACCCTATCCCATCCCACTTGTACCATGTTGGTAAATCTGAACTGTTTAATTTAAAGGGGAAAAAACAACAAGAGGGTTATGAATGAGGCAAAGTGGCATTAAAATACCTGAAAATTTGAGATGGGGTTGATTGTTGGCAGCCATGCAGATCTTGGATTTTCTTGGTATCGGAAAGGCCCATTAAAAGATTGTGTAATAGCACTCAGGTTGAAGGCACACACTGCTGAAGCAGCAATACTGTTTCTGGAAACAAGGGCAAAAGGAAAGAGAAAGGAAGAAAATCAATTTAATCTTTGAAACATTGACACTTTCATCATGACAGACATCAAATCTTACTAAAATAAATTGCATGTAGATTGCTAAGAAAAAGTACAGAGAGTTTCAAGCCTCAGAAAAGAGGAAAATAATCTACAGGGATTAGATGACAATGAGGAAATGCTGAAAAGCCCCTCTTAGATGACTTAAGACTGGAAGAAGGCGTTATGACATGAAAAGTTACACATAGTTTAATTTACAAGGAATGTTAAGACGGATACCCCATCAATCCTGATTGATTATAAACAGATCCGTTTTTAAACCTTTGGCTTATTTGTCAAGGTGAGATTTAATTTTAAGCTTCATAGGTTCCACTGCCAGTTATTAATACCACCTCTAAAAAGTGCAACTATTTCTATTAAAATAGTCTGGAGACCCTCAAAAACCTTTGGACAGTGAATGTTTTATGTCTATTCCATTTGCTCAAGGCTTTGATAGGAACTTACAAATCTATAGCAAATAAAGAAAATAGCAGCTGGGAGTGATTTGTGATAGAATCACAGAACTATAGAGTAGTAAGAGATCACAAGGGTCAACCAGTCCAGCTCTCCTGCTGTGCAGAAATATACATAATATTAATACAATATGGTTGTAAAAGTATGGAATTCTTGGAGGGAAAAGGATGAAAGGAAACCAAGTTCCTAGAATGCAGGAGCTGAACATAAAATGATGTGGGAATGTCATGATTTCTTGGTGGGTGGGAAGCAAAATAGGAATAAAATGACCATTCCAGAGTGTTTGAAACTATCAACATCCTTCGCTCTGTCATTCTATCCTGCCAGTCTCTCTACAAGTAGTTGTCCATTCCAATAGCTCCTTACATAGATTTTGACTATACAAGTGTCATCTAAAAGAAAATCTCTTCAGACCCTTGCTTCCAACTCTGTTCATCTGGCAGCAGCACTTGCCCTTTAGAATAGACAAGTGCAGCAAAGTCAGCATGCCTCCGAGTGTGCATTCAAGATTACTTAATGTGGATTGGTTACCAGTAAAAACTGAAGCTGTGGTCACTTAATCAGTGTGATTACTCAACACACACCCCAATCACTCTCAATTTGAAGTCAACTTCTCAACTGAACAGGAGAATGCTCAGCATTCAAATACATTGTCAAGATATATTTTTGAGGGTAGAAATGGAATGCTGGCAACAGGAACTATTTCCACCTCCTACATCATTTCAATATAGGTCATAACATGCAACAAAAACCCAATTCTGCAGCAAATTCACTTCCTAGATATTCTGTATCTCAGGGGAACTGTCTTATCTCTCTTATCTTCCCCATTTTCTCATATATCATATATTGCTTTCCTTATCTTTCTTCACAAACAAATCTTCAAGGTGTGCCACAACTATAGCTGGTTAATATATGAGGAAATAAGATGTAATTTTCCTGGAGTCATTCACTTCACTTACAGTTGAAGGGATCACACTTGTAAAAATTGCCAACATTTTACTGTCATTTCACAAGGTTGAGAGAAAGAGGACATGTAAAGAAGGGGAAATCAGTTTGAAACTGGAAAGAAAAGATTAAAATATACAAGGCCCTTCCAGAACAGCATGAAAGACTTCATCATCGTGCTGAGTAATTGTTTGAATGATTGTTCTACATATCGAGTTGCTAATGGTAGCGATTTTAACGGCTATGAAAGAACAATTTTTACTAAACCAGTAATTACTTAAGAATACATAGTGCAAGCTTTTTTTAAGGCAGGCAACAAATTAAGGACGTATTTTACTTAAAAAAAATATACATACGAATTTCACTTTTGTGGATTTGATTAATATAATCTTTCTAGGAATCTCTGGGTTCAGTACAGCTCTACGGTCAACTGCTGGTGGAAATTAAATAGAGAGTAGTGTTGGAGGAGCTAGAGATTCCTAGAGAACACTTCTCCAGGCATTTTTAGAACATAATAATTCGATTGGAAGGTGATAATACAATTGTTGGAGGAACTAGAGATTCCTAGAGAGGCGTTCTTTCAGGTAAGTAAAAAAGGAATTTTCTTTTTATATGCCTAGTTTTTACACATTTATAGTAATCCTGTGCCCCTAACCACAGCAAACATGAAGGTAGGGATGACTGCATATTCAGAAGAAAGATAATATGAAGCCTTACTTTGTGATAAGGAGGAGCCCAACGATGACAGAGTATATGATTCTGGTACAGAATTATTATATCATCTTAATAGTTTGTTTGCCTCCCAGAAACTATCAGCATTCTAACGCTTAATCTTGCTCAAGGGATTTAGTGAGTAAAGTTCCAGTATGATCATTCTTTCATGTTAGAGGACATGTCTTAAGGACTATCTCAGTAGTATGGGACAACAAGTCTTCTTCTTGCCACTGTCAAAGCAGGAGCTCACTTTTACAACGTTGTTTCAAGATTGCGTGTGCCCTTCCTCTCTCTTTTTCTTTCACTCCACAACCATCCTTCCATTCCACTGAGCAATGGAGTGGTTGGCTTTGAACTTGTCAAAGCACCACATGCTAAACCTTTCTTCACTGGTGTCTGAGTATTATTGACATGTTGCGTGCTCACAGAAGGCAGCTCTTTCGATAAAGCTAATGACAAATGACAAGTTAATGCTTTCAGGCACAAGAAGGAGGAGAAGAGAAATAATCATCCAAATAAAATCATGCATTGTTTGAGATTGGAGTGGAGTTTCCAAAGCAAGCTACTAAGAATTTCACAGCCACAGTGTATATTTAGAACTAGAATGGGGCATCCAACCTAACTGGCTGAAATAATAAGCCTGTTGGGATGCACGTTCATGCCCATTGAAGGATGTTCAACTAAAGCATGACAGATGGATAAAGATGCCCATAAAATCACTGATCTGGAAAGAGCCATACGGTTGATCCAAGCACTTCAAAATTGTGAGCAAAATAGAAATACGAGCACTGCAAAATATTGCAATACTACAGTATTCTTCCCTAAGCCTTCCTATCACGTTGTTCTTATTGTGCTAACGAGTATGATTAGAACATTTTCCAATATTACATCCATCCCTGCAATAAATTACATTTCTTGATCAAATGAATAAGTCTGTGATACTAATAAACGGCCAGAAAAGGGGCTAGGAAATTACAAGTGTTTGGAGAAGAGGTAGACTTTCTTACAACAGCTATCTATCTATCTATCTGAATTATATTTTGCATTTGTTTGAAAAAAAAACCTAAAATGAGTACACTATATCCTATGTCTTCCACCCCCTTCCAATCTTCTTTTTCTCAGGTACACCAGGAACCCACCCATCTATAACATTTAATAATTGTATTGTATACTGCTAGTGCAATGTGAGCCAAGAAAGCAAATAACACCAACTAAAACTAGTTTATGCTAGAATATTTTTTTCCAAATTTTAGTGCACATGCTCTCAGAATAGAGTCATAAATGAGCGAAAATTCTTTCATAAAGTCCATGTTGTAAATGAGCCTCCAGTTACTACAGATAGTAGCATGGAGGAAGGTGCTGAGGCAGTAACATCAAGCAGTAGCTCAGTTTGGGGCGTGGCACTGGATGATCAGGCTCCTACAGCTGGGGTAAAGAGAGTGGCTAGTGCCTCAAGCCTTGACTCAGACAGAGAACAAAGGAGAAAGATTCAGCATCTACTTAGGGAGCCTTCTGAGTCTGATACATTTGAAGGGTTTCCAGGGAATGCAGAATTACAGTCAGAGGAAAGTGATACAGACCTAGATTCAGCATTGGTGCAGGAAGTGAGAGATGTATGCAATGCGGACTCGGGGGACAGCACATTTCTGGGGTTCCAGACGGATCAGGACTGGCCATCTTCTCATTCAGAAACTGAGTGGGGCCCTTTAAGCCAAGAAGAGCTGTGGCTGGGTTGGAGATCTGGACATGGTACAACAGCTGCAGGGAATGGGAATGCTGCTGCTTTGGAGCAGGGCGGGTTCTCTGATGAATCTGATTGATAGTGCTATATAAGAAGTGAGTATTTGGCTTGACCCTCACGGTGGTCAAGGAGTTTGTTATTCTGGTTCATGTATCCTGTGTTCCTGTGTCTTGGTTCCTGGTTTCCAGATTACTCATGAGTTATTGGGTTCTTTATCCACTTTGTTCCTTGGGAGAGCTGCTATGGCAGCTCTAGCTGATATTGGGAAAAGGTGGGGGGTTTTGGGATTCATGTCTGCTTTTTGTGTTTAGCTGCTGCCGTGTACCTCTTGACCTTCACTGTGACTGCTGTGAGTTTCCTGCTACAGAGTGTTTGGTATAGTATTACATGGAGGGAGGAAGATGTTGTGTTTTATGGGGGGCTGTGAATTATGTGTTTTCTGTATACTTAGCTCCTGTCGACTCTGGAACGTCTCCTCCTTTTCCTGTGTGTTTGTTTCCTGCCCTATGATCTCTGGATTGTTTGGACCACGCCTTATGGACATCCCTTTGATTGAACGCCGCAGAAGGACGTCTGCTGTTTGTTTTTGAGTTCTTTTCTTCTCAGCATTTTTGGTTTTGGGGTTCCCTGGGTTTATTGGGGCTTTTTGCACAGCCGATAATAGGCTATTTTTTGTTCTTCCAACACCAATTTGTTGTTCAAATAAACTTTTGTTATCTTTTAACTCCTGGACTCTGCCACGGCCGTCTCTGTACCACAACAGTCCACATATGGTTTTATTTCTCACTAGCGTCAGAGTCTTAACACACAAATAGATATCAGAGAAGAAATGATAAAAGATACTATTGACTTAGTTTTTTTGAGCCCTTTTTCATATTCCCCCTATAAATTTTCAAGTGGGTTATGTTTCTATTCAGGAATTCGAGTAATTGCTATCTTATATTGCTAAGATCAGATGTTCTTGAAGAGAATAGATGAGATCTGGGAGAAGATCAGTGGCTGTATTCATAATTAGTATCATCTTCCCTCTCTAACTTTTAATTGATATCTTTGAACATTGTATCATTCCAAGAGGCAGGTCAAGTTCCCATACTTAAGCCAATGTGTTGAGAAATGGTTCATGTCCAAAGTGGGGTTTCAGTGACCCTGCTAAAAACTTTAATGAACAACTGTTTAAATATTTCATGAACTGTTTCTATAAATAGCAGTATTTTTTTGCTGACTTCTCTCCACATTACACAACAATGAACATTAAATCAGTATACACCGTGTTTTTCTACAATGAAATGCACTATGCTGGCTGTTGCCCATTTTTCAGAAAATTGCTCCTGACCCCATTAAATGAAAAGCTTCAAGATTCATGTATATTATATATTTTTCTCCTCTTTTAAGAGTAAATGTGCTTTAAGATTAAAAAAACACATCCGTCATGCTACTGGAGTAACCATAACAGTTATTTTGTATGCAGAGAGCATGCAGTGTGACACAAGTCCTGATAGAAGTTAAAAGAATAATTACCATTATTTGTCTAGTTGGCTGACAAATTGGAACATTTTCCTTCCTTTGAATACTTGAAAGAACTCTGTGTCATCACAGAAAGTCCCTCTTTGATCTAAATTTAGCTGTTATCAATAATAATTTGACTATTCACTTCTGAATAGTTACATAATACTTTTTCTTACAAGGTAAAAGAATAAAGAAAATTGTCAAAATGTATTTTTTACTAGAAAGTAGGGTATGATGGGGAAAAAGATCACCATTATATAATGTATTCTTTTTCCATACATTAAGTGATGAAAAAAGAATACTTTTCATAAATGAATATAGTGGATTAAACCTTAGATTCAGAAATTAAAACCAAATGAGTGTATTTTTAAATAAACAAAGATATGAATGAGATTTGGACCATTGCAGACAGTTGCTTTACTCCTCTGTTTGTGTGAATCGGTAAACAGATCGCATGATTTTGAGTTAACAACAGTTTGAATTGAGAAAATATGACTCTGGTGGTCTCTTTCAACTCTACACTTCTAAAGTTAACTGACAACTTCTTTTTCACCTGCTGAAGCCATAGTCACCTACATTTCACAAATGGTAAAGGAGACAGAACTGTTAACTATAGGTTACCAATAGTTTGTTCACAATGATGTATCCAAGCAACCTGTGAGGACAGGTAACATAAAGGCATAGTCACATGCAAAAGTAATTAAAAAGGAGGAATACATGCAATTACAACATTTTGAGGTAGGAAACCATGCTGCCCATCACTACAGCTTGTGACAGCAGCCAGACTGTGCATTTTCTGAAGAAGTATCATGGACTTGTGGAATAAATGTGATATAGTAGGAGCACCAAATGAATTAGTGGAAAGCTTATATGTTTCATACACACAAAGAGTGATAGGAAAAAAAGAGAGGGGTCGGTTCCATTGGTCTCTGGTGCTTTCCACTTTAAGGTGGGTTAAGTTATGTAAGGGAACCTCTTTGTTTTAGAAGTGTCATGGTAAGCACAAATTAAACAGATAGGGTTTATTCCCATTCAACAATTTCAAACATGGAGTACCAGTGATGTAAAGAAGTTTGTTAAACTATCTCCTGCCACTGTATCAGAATCACTGTTCAAGACACTATTCAACAAATGAAATGATACATGGCAACCACTGTGTCATATTTACTTTTTTTCGTGTCAGGAGTAACTTGAGAAACTGCAAGTCATTTCTGGTGTGAGAGAATTGGCTGTATGCAAGACGTTGCCCAGGGTACACCCGGATCTTTTGATGTTTTATCATCCTTTTAGGAGGCTTCTCTCATTCCCTCCCCCCCCCCCCCCAATGGGGAGCTGGAGCTGACAGAGGGATCTCATCCCCAGATTTGAACCACTGACCTTTTGGTCTTCAGTCCTGCCAGCACAAGGGTTTAACTCATTGTGCCACCAGTCATCTTTACTGCAAGCTAGTTGATGGATCGCATACAGCCTCCTGTCTCTTTCCTATACCTTCTTTCAGCCGACCCACTTCCATTATTACCAATCACCACATTGATCCACAGTTATGCCCAATGGCAGCATACACAGAGCTGTTATTTATTATTTATTTGACATATTTATATCTATATCCTGCCCTTCTCAACCCCAAAGCTTGTTCTTGAAATACAAGCTTCGCTGTGATCTCTATGAATACCCACATCCTTGCTTGGCCAATCCCAATTCTTGTAGTATATTATTTGAGAAGTCAGGTCTGAGCTGGTAGAAGATGGAGGAAATTGGAATCTGCCAGCAAATTAATACCTTCTGCCTTAAAGTGGCAGTAGATCAAGGAACCGCTTGCATTTTTGTAAGAATTATGTTAATTGGCTAAAGGACAGCAGAAGGCGCAGGGGAAATGATAATCTGCAGGGCCGACTGTATGGATCAGTAAAAGATTTACCAACAACAGGGATATATTTCATAAGGCGCTTAGCAGCTGTTTGCAGCCACACAAGGTAAACAAAGTTTGTTAAACTAAAATACTTATGTGACTGAAGCAACTGTGCCCTCATTAGGAATGTTATGTCTGTCTTTTAAAATTGTCTTATCACTCAATATTTTCTCCACACTCATCTTCCAGTGCAACTGAAGAGTTACAAGTAATAGATGAAGGAAGTTCCTTACTCCTCAGTTACACAAACCCTTCTGTACTTTAAATCTCACTCCTTGCTTTAGGTTTTACAAGATCCGTGGGTTTCAACCATAGACACACCGTTCAAAAAAGAGCATGGCAAACAGAAGCAAAAGACCAGAGGATATTGAAGAGTATCATAACAATTGTTAATGAAAACATGAATAAATGAGTAAGAATATAAAAATATAGAGCTGTGTGGGATACAGCAATTTACACTCAACAACAAAACATTCATGGAGTGCTATCAAAAGTAATATAACAAATATGACTTAGAAATTAAGAGGTAAGTAACACTATCTGAGAATCTAATGTGACAAAGGAAGGCAGTACAGAATAAATAAAGTCTATAATAATGCAGCCTGCTGGCTGTCTCATGGGTATTTGGTAGGTTATTTCCAAAAGATATCAGCACATCCAGCTGCGCTGTTTTTGCAGGATCAAAAATTGATTCACCATTCCTAAGTTTTCTTAGAGCTATTTAAATCAGCTCAATATTACAGTTGGCTGCTGCTGCTTTTTTTTTTAGGAATGCCAAGGCACTGGAGAGGGTGTCATCATTAAAAACACATGAGCTAACAGGACTGTATTTGTTGCATTTTGTTCATTTTAGCTTTGCTTGTAACTGGACATGTGTGTGGAATCAGTTTGTAACTGATGCCTTATGAAAATCCCATTCATTTCACAAGATTTTCTTAAGCAAGGAATACTCACTGGTAGTTTTGCCAGCTATTTTCTCTAAAATATAGCCTAAAGCACTTGGTATTTATTGGTGGGCTCTCAAATACAGACCAGTGTTGACCTTGCTTAGCTTCCAAGATCAACTGGGATCTGGTGCCTCACCAGAACACTAAATGTTGGCAACTTCTAACTGAGGAAGTCCTAGTATGAAATGGCCATACTGCATCAATAATAGTATAGTGATTAGATCGAGAGAAGTCATAGTCCCACTTTATTCTGCTTTATTCAGATGTCACCTGGAATACTGTGCCCAATTCTAGGCAACACAATTCAAGAAGGATATTGACAAGCTGGAAAATGTCCAGAGAAGAGCAACCAAAATGATCAATACTTCGGAAGCCAAGCCCTATGAGGAATATCTGAAGGAGACTGAGAGGGGACATGATAGCCATGTTTAAATATCTGAAAGGGTATCAATCAGATTGCGATGGGCTGGCTTGTTTTCTGCTGCTCCAGAGACTATGGAGCAATTGATTCAAAGTATACGAAATACTTGAAGTGTGGTGGAGTCTCCTTCTCTGGAGGTTTTTAAGCAGAGACTGGATGGCCATCTGTCAGGGACACTTTGATTGTGTGCTCCTGCATGGGGATTAGATTGGAGGGCTCTTGGAGTCTCTTCCAACTCTATGATTCTATGAACTCTGGGGAATGGTCATCTTGTAAAAGATATCCCAAGATTTACCATATACTTTTAACAGACTGTGGGCATATCAAGGCTATTTATTTTGAACCCAGCATAAAATCTGAAAGAACAAGTTCATCCAGACTGATCAAAAAGTCCCAGATTCTGTTTATCTTCTTTCTGATTTTATACTGGGTTAAAATAAATTGACCCTGGTCAGTAGTATACATTATCTTTTATTAGCCTGGGACCTGAAAGAAAAAATGTTAGAACAAGTAACATGTATATAAATCTCCAAAATAACACTGAATAAACAGAAACAATATATAGGACTTTGTGAGCTTCTTAATCAGTTTGGATGTGCCTAACAGGAACAAAACCTTGGGCTTTTCAATCAATTTGGAGCCATGCTGTTTTTGTTTCCTAGCTACTGAAACATGTATTTTAAGGCAGCTAATCTGTTTTGCCTACAGTTGGAGTTTCTTTGTTCTAAGATGAAGCACATTAGACTCTGTATGCCATCAAACCGTTATACACTGAAAGGAAAAAAAGGTTATGCAAGGGGACTACACCTTAACCTTTGTTCTTTTAGATATTACTAGACAAAAATGGATGCCCTGATGGTGCATATGTTGTAGCTTTTGAACTGTGCACTGCTCACACAAGCCTCTTTCATGACTAAGTACTTTAGCAAGAACTGACCTTGGGGTATTATTGGAAACAAATCTCTCATGACAATTATTCAGTTCTGCCAAATATAGTCATATGCTCCAACGCAGAGAACAGATTTTCCTCCCGCAAATAATTACACTTTTAAGAAATCCTCTTCTCCACAAGTGGCTAATTCAGATGATTACAGTCTAAGGTTCTATAATCTGGCGTCTAGACAGCCATGTCCTATACAGAAACTAATCAGATTTTCTTTTCTGGGTTGGTAATTAAATATAAAAAACCCAAAAGTGAATTATTATATTCTAGGAATATGTAAGTGTTTCAAGCAAGAACCACCACTCTCTATGACTAAGAGGGCAACACTATGCTACACAGATAAATTCTGACAGCATTATTTAATTAAAGGTGTTCAAAGATATTTGCAGTTTTGAAAGGACCTAGATGGAAGCAATGCTTAATTCATTTCCTACTATTGTTCTTTGCTCTACTTCTCACCAGACACAAAGATCTGCTGAGCCCCTTCCTGACTTCCTATGAGAAACCAGGACGTGGAATACAAGTTGCGGGGGAGCTATTTAACATAGTAACTGGAAAAAACCAAAAAATATTAGTGGGGTCAGAGGCAAAAGCCTTAAATTGGGGTGGGCAGATGTGGTTGATCAGGGGACCACTTTTATGCTCTTGGGACACTCCAGGGGCCATATGAATTGCTAAAAAAGCAAAACAAACCACCAAACAAAAAGTACACATGTGGATTTCTCTATTTTAGGGTTTCTCAAACTCTGCTCCTCCAGTTTTGGACTTCAACTTCCATAATTCCTAACTGCTGGTAAGATGTTAGGAATTGTAGGATCTCAAAAGTAATTTCTGACTTTTGAAGACTTAAAGTGAACCTATTATTCTCAGCAAGAATTTTTCAGAGTTTGCCATTGCCCTCCTCTGAGGTTGAGAGGATATGATTTGACCGGAGCCATCAAATGGGTTTCCACAACTGAGCAAAGATTTATTTATTATTCGAATTTATATACTGCCACGCCCCAAAGGCTCGGAGCGGTTTACAACAGAATAATGCAATTAACAGTAAACAACTCTATTCAGACACTGGATTCCAAAACCATAGTCCAACACACACATCACTATAGCAATCTCCTCCCTCTGTATAAAATAATTGCTCACTTCATGTAGATCAGGCTTTGTGAAAGGTCAAAATTTCTGCACAAACCATTCTGCAGGTACATTTACTCCTCCATTCTTGTCAAAGGGGAAGCCCTGCCCCTTCCCCGCCTGCACGCCTTTCCCTTGGGAAGGGCACACAGCTGGGGTGGGCCTGTGCGCTCGGAGAGGCCTGAGCAGATGGCGCTTGGTTGAGAGGAGGTATGAGCTTGGCCACAGGCTACAAGGAAGGCCTTCACAGGCTGCATCCGACCTGCAGGCTATATGTTGTAGAAAGTTGATTAGCCTCACTGAGATTACAGTGCTAATTCCCTAGAAAGTGTAAGACCACAACTCAAGGGTTTCTGAAGGATCTACATTTCAAAATTAAAAATGTACAACTGTATCTGTTTAGGGAATGTTTAGAGGAATTCTAGAAGTTAACAATGTTGATGAGCAATGTATTCCCGCTCCTCCAGTGTCAAAGGGAGATGATGCTTATCTTCACAACTGTTACAAAAACCTAAGGCTGAAAGGAAAATCAGGCTGGAACTACAACCTGCTGCAAGGCAAGGGGGTGTGCAACTATCAATGATAACCACTCAGTGAACTAGATCTACAAATGACATATGTCCTCCATCTCTGTGGCAACTGTTAGAGATAGTTGCTACTGAGTAGACCTTACCCATGAAACAGACAAACCTGTGTTCATTACAGATAAGAAGAAGCCCAAGGTCTTCTGTACAGAGGCATTCTATATGCATGCAAATATTCTGACTTCACCACGGACTAAAAGAATATCCTCCATTTGCTTGTGCAGTCTCATCTCTCTACCAATATCCCATGCAAGGCATATTACAGCTTTATTGCTCTCCTACTTGTCAAACATTAATAAACATCAGAAAAAGAAGTTAAATAGTGAAAAGAAACAAACAATGCGCAAAAGAAAGAACAAACTCACACATTGGTAGTGAAGACGCCATATATCAAATCTTGTTCAGGTAGATAAAAAGTGCTTTGCAATTCATTGTAGTAAAAAGGGATTTCCCCAGAACGAGAGCAGTTGAGCCGTGCCTTCATGAAGGTCGTCCACGTGTCCTCCAACAAAAATCTTCCTCCAATGTCATTTTTGCAAACTCTTGCTACTCGAGAATAGACAGTTTTCCCACAGTCATGCTCTACAGCATTTTCACGAAAGAAGAAGTAAGTGAACAAACCGATGTCATAGGCAGCAATGAAGTTGGGCTCTGGAGGGAAATTAAGCCATAAATTACAGTGAGATTTACATAGTAAAAAGTGAGATTTACAGGATGGGGTGGGTAGAGGTTCATGGGAGAGATGAGAAAGACTCTCTAACAGGGTCTGAGTCCCTCTACGGAGGTAGAGAAGATCGGGATATAAAAGTTTTAAATAAATAAATAAATATCTGAAAATATGGGGCTGTCCTTACAACCCCATTCAACACCAGATGACTACAACATCAAGGAATGTGTTAAATGTATGAATAAGCCACTGTGGAGCAAAACATAAGAGACTCAAATGATTCACCACTTCAATTTCCTTCTTGATCCTTTAAACTTTTTCATATCACAGTGAATTTTATGGTAAAAATTAGTCTAAATCAGTCTTCATTTGATTTTTTTATTGCAGAGTAGTGTATGTAGCACAAATAAATTTTCAGTGCAATAAAATAAACTGCACTGGGAAGAGGATTGATAGTATTTTTAAGGGGTCCCTGAACCTACTATAAAATATACTATCTAAAATTTCTTGTATCAGAATATTTTTACATATATGCTATGAAATAACCATGGTTCCCCTACTGTTTCTATGGAAAGGAAGTTCTTGTGTATCTGTAGTTGGATAGATTTCCTCAGAGTTTATGGTTTCCAAAGTTGTAAACAAAGGCATTGCCTAGTAGCAGATCAACAACAGTGGTTCCCTTAAGAACATCTTAAACTCTGGATGTTCAGGGAATGTATATTACAGGATAAGAGGCATGTGGCTTTACAATTTATTTTATTACCATATTTAGGATAGATGTAAAACAATTAATTAATTAAATAATAATAATATAACTTTATTCTTATACACTCCTTCCATCTCCTGGAAGGGACTCGGGGCGGCTTACATGGGGAATGAGCCCAAAACAAAAATGGTTAAAAATACACAACTCAAATATAAAATATAATAAAATAAAACACAACACAAAATAAAACAAAACAGAATAAAACAACAATTGTATATAAGAGCAACCATCAAACCAACAACCAAAGAACCTGCAATAATAAACAATTCCTGGGCATGGGTGGGCAGACTGGTGCAACTCAATACTAAAAACACGGCTGGTGGGTAAAGTGCATAAGTCATATGGTAACATTAGGGATAATGGGCAGTATAAGATGAGACATTATAACTTTGGGGTATAGAGCGGTAGTTAAGTGCAAGGATGAGATTTTAGGTCATGATTGGGCCCGGTTATCTGGGCAGTTGTCTAATCAAAGACACAGTGGAACATCCATGTTTTTAGCTTATGAAGGTATTTTTTATTTATTTATTTATGGTATTTGTACCCCGTAGCTTCTCACCCCCGCAGGGGGACTCAGTACAGCTTACATTTGCAGCACTACAGGCCGCAACACCACAATACAATTTAAAATACACCATATAATCAATGTCATTAAAAGTTACACTTTTTATTGACAATCATACTATCACACAGATATTTCCAGTCTAGGCACACTACATTTTCTGGGATAGAAATGTAAAAAGTATAAGTAAAAAACCTTCTTATGAGGAGTATTTCTCGTACTTGTAAAACACGTGGTATTTACATTACATTTCAGTGGTGAGGAATATCATCTGAGAAACCATTTGTACATCATACTTTTCACATTTCATATGTTGTAGAATTTCATAGATACATCTTGTACAGACTATTTATATACATCCCACCATTTGATAGCATTTCCAGTACACTGCCTTAATTTCACAGAGTATTTCTAACTTTATCTGTGCATTAGCATTTCAATCAAAGTATTGTAAATTCAAAGCGTTCTCACTCATTCTGAGGAATCAATATATGAGTGTAGAAGACAGCTATTTCAGCACAGTGACACTGGATAGATTGGAAAATTACTGCTGGAATCAAAGCTTATACAGCAATGCTCGGCCTTGATCTACAGCTCCTTGAGTACCCAAAAGTGACAGACTGAGAATATGGCTAATCTGAAATGTAGCTTCTCATTCTGATTTCTGTTGGGAAGCCTGGATTGACATTCTTGGTGTCCTTTCTGGAAGATGCTGTGCTTCTATGATATTTCCCTGTACCGTATCTGGCAGTTAATCACTCCTAAGTGCTCTGGGAATCTCTCTCAGTATGAGCTCAAATTCCAACTCAGTCAAGAATCTGTGCCATTCTTCTGTTTTTCAAAGAACAGCTGCGTTGCCTTTCGGCATGGTTCCTAGTTTCTTATCTTAATTTTTCTGGCTATGTGCCTGAAGAAGACTTTAAACCCCCAACAGCTAATAATTCTACCCTGTCTATTTATATTTACATTTAACCTTACAATTCTCAGTGAGATAGAAAACTGTTTTAGACGTCTGATTCAAGGAGAAAAGCCCCAAAATGCAAAACGTACATTATTGTTGGTTTGTAAATAATAAGAGTTACCCATGATACCGAATTTAATCCATAGATGAAATATATTTGATTAGTAGAAAAGATCTTTATATAAAAAGATCTTTATATAAAACAGATTGCAGTCCTATTTAAAATCCTTCTGCTTCATATCTAGTCTTTTACAAGTTAGGGCCTATAAAGCCCTAAACGGTTCCGGCCCAGTTTACTTGTCCAAACCTATCTCCCTCTATGAACTATCAAGGAGGTTAAGATCATCCAGGGAGGCCCTGCTCTCAGTCCCACCACCCTCGCAAGTGTGGCTGGTGGGGATGAGGGGCAGAGCCTTCTCAGTGGTGGCTCCTCGGCTGTGGAACTCCCTCCCCAATGAGATCTGCCCCCTACCTCCTGGCCTTTCACAAAAAACTTAAAACCTGGCAGTGGGATCAAGCATTTGAGCAGTATATGTAGCAACTAGAAAGGAAGTGATATTATGTGACCAGCAATGGACTGACCTTGGACTATGATTCTGGAATGGCGGAACTTTTAAATGTTTATAATTGTTTCTATCTGTTGTTTTAATTGTAACTGTTTATTTTAATTTATGTGTTCAGCATCTAATGGCTGCTTTTTGTAAAGCCACCCTGAGCTCCCCTCCAGGGGTAACTAAGATGGGGTACAAATGCGTGAAATAAATAAATTTCCTTAACTGGAAAGTGGGTGAATAGTTAATCATGCAATGGTTGTGCACAGGCCAGAAAGAGATTAGCTACGTCATCTGCTTGTATAGATCTGCTTGACTCATATGAGCTGTGGCAACAGTCAATAATATAAATTAACAAGTTATAAATATACATGATTAAGTTTCTTTTAAAAAGGTGGAGAAACAGAACTTGAAAATGCTATTGACTAAAATAGTCAATGTGTCCATATTCATATAAATCAGGATGTCCAAGGACTAAAGGTAATTGATATTGAACTAAAATCAGAGAGAACAGCGCAGTCTGCTCTTTTTAAATGCTCTGTCAATTTCCTCCTTTGCATCTAATATGGGTCACTGTTGGAGGTAAGAATCTAAGACCATTGATCTGGCTCGGTATATCTCCTCTAATGTCATTGCAGTTTACAGACTTTCCCTGTAGTGCCACACACCTGGAGCTGGACATTTCCAAGCAGAGTTAAGCAGTAATACTGACAGCGGACTCAGTTTGAGCTGAAGCTAACATATGTCAGCTTTTTGTTTCCTAGAATGTAAGAGGAAGAGCCACTGCACTAGGAGAGCAACTGCAGGCCCAACTCATCATAGTGGAAGAACAGAACTGGAAGCATAAATATTCGATCAGTTCACAGCAGCTATGGCTGTTCAAAATGAAAATTTCAGAGAAATCTTTTTGCAATTAATTTCCATTACTGTAGCGGGGCTCAGACCAGCTCCTCCTCTGTACTTTTCACTATACTCTTCTCTCTGCTGCTTGGGTGAGCTTTATCCATGTGTTCTTGAGAGGATGATTCTTAGGTATACAATTTACAGATCATACAGATTATTGCTGTGGAGCATGCACACTGGTGAACAGAGGAGCAACAAAATTATTTCATTGCTTAATGGGTCTCTGCTGAATTATTTCGCATGGAAATCCATCAAAGTCATGAAGAGATATGTTACTATACAGGCAGCAACATCTGTAAACGTTTAAGGTGGCATTCTAGCGGAGAAAGCACCTTGCAATGAGAACCTCAGTAAAACAGACCGTCCTCAATATAGTTTTTCCATCAACAAATTGATGAATTGACCTACCATGGAGCTAAAACACCTTGGTTAATCAAAACAAGAACAAAACAAATTTAAAGACATTTTGTGAGATTCCTTGAGGTAATGGAGGTATGACACCTCTCTCTCTCTCTCTCTCTCTCTCTCTCTCTCTCTCTCTCTCTCTCTCTCACACACACACACACACACACACACACACATTCATTAGGAAATACATTGATGTAATTGCAGCAGAATGCATTTTCAGGCTGCTGTGCACTTTACTATCTTCCTGTATTCAACTTTCAGCAGGAATTCACATGACTTCATTAAATCTGTTGCAAACATTTATTGATAAACCACTTCCTGAATGCATGCAGTACTTCTATAGTTTTCACCTTTATATGGATTTGGATTGATGGCAGAGTATATCTGACCCACAAAACGGGTCCAAGGTGAGGACTGGTCATATGTGCTTTTACATAAATGTCCCCAGCAGAAAATAATACACTATGTCTACACTATAGGGATTTTGTTGGCCAAGTCAGAAAGCTCAGCGTCTCATTTCTCCTGTACCAATTGCTTTTAACCAGTTTAGAAATCACCTGTCTTCAAAAATTTCACAATAGAAATGCATCTCAGTGCACTGTGTATAAAGGGGTGCCATTCTCAAGCTACAAATTCCAAAGAAATCTTGCTAAAATTTAAAAGGGAAAAAACAGTCCAAGAACTGCAGCCCAGTTCGATGGGCCCCTGGTATTTGCTAGGGGTTGGTTCCAGAACCACTCATGGATAACAAGTTCTATGATATAAAATGAAGTAGTGAAATTGTGTCCATCGTATGAAATTGATTTTTTTAAAAAAATACCCTTTCAAGCTGTGGATATGGAAGGCGTCTTGCCTTGATAGTCAAAATGACTCTATTGCTAATAGAATAGACCAGCCTCTAAGTTTAGGCCAGCTTTAGTACAGCAGGTTAATCATCAGCTGAACCTGCAGTAAATCTTGCCAACCAAAAGATTGTCAGTTTGAAGCTGGGTCAGGGTGAGCCCCTGACCTTCAGCCCAGCTCCCCACCCACCTAGTGGGTTGAAAACAGCAATGTGAGTAGATTTCATTTATTTACAGTATTCCGCCTTTCTCACCCCTGGGGGGACTCGAAGAACCATATTTAGTGGGGAGGGGGTATTTTAGGCACAGCATTTGGAGGAAAATTTACGAACAAAGAAGCTCTTTGGCAAGGAGATGGACTGACAACACCCCCCCCCCCCTGTGGCCAGAACCAAGCACAGCCTCCAAAAATGCCAAATGATGAGAAAAAGCTATATCTCTATCTGTTGTCTGTCTTATTGTATAATTGGCACTGAATGTTTGCCATATATGTGTTCTGTGATCTGCCCTGAGTCCCCTTCGGGATGAGAAGAGTGGTATATACATACTGTAAATAAATAAAAAAGTAACACTCAGCAGAATAGAAAAAAATTGGACATGAACTTAATATGTATGGCTATTTCTTGAATACTAAAAACTGAGATTTGCTACTATAGCTTTAAGGTGAGGGATGCTGGAGAACAGGAAAAAAATATTTGATATTCTAACAAAGAATTCAGGATCATCTGTATAAATAATAGTTAATGTTGTCTTTATTTCCCCCATGATTTGGTCTCATGGTTGCTTACAATTTTAAAACATACAAATGAAACATTATAACACAAATAAACTATTCATCATATTAGATCAATTTACAACATACTCTTTAAAACGTTTTATAAAAACGGTTAAAATGCTGCAATTTAAAGTGCTTTTCTTAAAAGCTGCTTGTTTTAAATGCCCGTTTAAATAAAATCCCTTCATCTACTGCTAGAAGGACAGCAAAGAGGGGACCAATCAAGAAATCATCCCACGGTGGTATGTCTATGTAGTAATATGCAAAAGAAGCTTTTTGTTTTCTCAAGGACTTTATGTTTAGAAGTAAATTTGAAGGTAACCACAAGACATGGTGTGCACTGTGAGAGACTGCTTTTATTTGATTGAAGAACAGATGTCATAGGGGCCTACCGTGCTTGTTGTTTAATCAGAAACAGGCTCCTATTTCTCTCTGCTTCCACAGTATCTGCTAATAGTAAAGAGCTGGATTTGCACAGCTCAAGATAAATCTGAACAAGATCATGCAGAAAGGCAGAGAAAAATTACAGCTCGTCTCAAAAAAGAAACAGTTTCATAGAAGCTCAAGCTTAAGCAGAGCAAAAACTATATTTTACCATGCATCAACATTATTTATTTATTTATTCACGCTTAGCAGCCCGCCGTTCCCCGGAGGCTCGGGGCGGCTCACAACATATTTGCAAAACAGTGGAATAAAACAGTATTAAAATTATCCCATCCTGGTCATTCACTGAGTGACAAGCTACCAAGTAGCACACCTGCATTTGTGAGTCAGCCATAAGCAACTGCCCTTAGAGCCATCATTAATTAAGTGTTCCACTGACATATTGGAAGAGATGCAGCTGAACAGGCACTTATTTACACATGTGGCTAGGTCCAGACATAGGCAAACATCGGCCCTCCAGGTGTTAGGAATTGTGGGAGTTGAAGTCCAAAACGCCTGGAGGGCTGAAGTTTGTCTATGCCTGAGCTAGACTATCCAAGAGTCTATAAATTCCAGTATCCAATAACGAAATTACAGCCATCACAAAGGAAAAAGTACATTACCGTGAGGGTCTTTTATTAATAACAGAGAGCATAAATACTCTAAAACAGTGGTTCTCAGCCTGCGGGTCCCCAAATGTTTTGGCCTTCAACTCCTAGAAATCCTAATAGTTGGTAAACTGACTGGGATTTGTGGGAGTTGTAGGCCAAAACACCTGGGGACCACAGGTCGAGAAGCACTGTCCTTAAAGGCATCAGATCCCATCTGATCTTAGAAGCTAAGCACGGTCAGTTTTTGTTAGCAGAGGTGTTGTAGCTACATTTCAGAAGAAAGGACTGGCACAACTAACCCTGTGCATTCCTTGCCTAAGAATGCATGGAGTCACTATAAGTCAACAGGTAATTTGAAGAAACACACACACATAAGAACATAATTTCATTTTGTCTGGTGAATATCTACAAGAAAATCACCAACTACTAGAAAGGAGGCAAATTAACTAAAGTTGATTGCTGGGCAAAAATTTGAGACTCATTCCTTATGAAAGCATTGCCACATACCATAAGAGCAACAAAGCATTTTGATATCAATGAAAAATTGCTCATGACTTGTTTTCTTTAAAGAATGTTAATAATAGTGACACTAGCCTAGTACATCAGCCTCATCGACTTACCTTCTTGCTTCAGTCTAACACTAGACTATTTATTATGAACCATAGTATGAACCATAGTATCCTCTATTTAGCCATTCAATGATGAATTGCTACAAAGAATTATATGTCACCTGTTATGTAGTTCTGATTGTTCATTTTGTTGTGTTGATCATTATTAGATTGCAAATTATGATAAAAACAAAACCCAAAATACAACCTTTTACATATTTCTTTTAGAATTTTGAGTGTTAACACCAGAACACATGGCTTTCGTAAACTAACAAAAGGTAAAAATGAAGAAACAGGAAAAAGTTTGATTGTTCCACAGGCATTCATCACCACTTTTTGGTTAGATGTTCTACACATCTATGATCCTCCAGCAATCACAGATATCCATCTGCTTCCAACAGACTTCCAGCTATTTCTCACATCACTACCTCTAACTGTGCTGTTACTATGTCACCACAAGTTACTGTAATTAAATTAAAAATTCCAAAGTTAATTTGAAAAATAATGAATACAAATAAAATTCAATTCTTTACAATAAATGTATTATTCAATTTATCTTAAATGAATAAATATTAAAGAAAATAAATGGATTAAGTTTGAAATTAAATTTTAATTAAATATTAATAGACTGAGTCTGAATAGTGGCACTTTAATTAGTCAATACACAAAAAGGTAATATAAGTATAATGACCTTAAAATAAAAATATCATTTTAATGTTTTAATCCTGTATTAATATAGTTTACCTATTTTATTTTTTTATTTATGTATATTGCTAATTCGTATGTATTTTAACTTTAAAAAATCCCTAAATGTAAAAAGTTAATTTTAAAAACTATTTAAAACAAATTAATAAGCAAACAAATGCAGCCTTGAAGCACCTCACCAAATTTGTAAGTTCCCCACAGCCTTGCAAACATGGTTCAAAATGCTTGCTCAAGTCCCTTGCTCAAAAGTACCACGAGACTTTCTTTTTTCACCCCCTTTAAAAAAAAACTAAGCAAAACTTGATTCAAAGGTTCAGATATGCACCTCAACAGCTGGATGGGCTATGTGTCCCAAGGCCATGGAAACCAGACATTCATTTTCAATTTTAGTAAAAGCTTACTGAAATATGTTTTTGTCAAATTTCCCAAAAAGGAAGCATCTATACTCAAAATGGAGTATTTTTCTCTACAAAGTAAAATGAAGCATGTTGTTTGCAAGTGCCTTTAAGGTGACCCATCAACTTGAGGTGACTCCAGGAATTCACAGGGTTTTCTTAAGCAAGGAAAACTCAGAAGTTATTTTGCCAGTTCCTTCCTCTGAAATATAGAATCTCATTAATCTAAAGAGTCAATGGGACAGCCAGGGCATTATGGTGGCGGCTAATTACAAATTGAAATGAATAAGAGGACTATTAGACAGGTCACAGTGATGTCAATTATTTGGATTTTGAGTCTTATCTTATTCATTAAAAAATCAATGATGGGCATTAAACTGCATCCGTTCAGTTAATGTAAATAACTATGAGTTTACGGATCACTTTACACAGAGTGTTCTGGTGACATAATTGAAAACAGTGAATGGTTATGTTCTACTTTATCAAATATAATCTAAGATTAATTTTTATTTTAAAATAAAAATAAGAGAACAGGATACAAATTTGTCTAAGAGAGGAGTTTTCCATCCTTCTGAAATCTGCCTGGTAACAAAAGGAATTCTGAAAGGTGTAGTGTTCGACAGGCATGGTGCAATAACTATCCATAGGTTCCAAAATCAGTGATGTACCAAAATATACCATATGTTGTCTAGTGCTGAAGTTCATGTTAAATACCTCTCTATATTACAGAAGTCTGGAGCAAATGTGGGAGGACAGAACTGCTGTGATGCAGGAGCTCTAGTGGAACAAACTATAAGCCTAACCTGCCATTGAGATTTTAAAGAAATAGGATTTGTTACAACAGTTAGTCGGATGCAAAGAGATATATGAAGTATAGTAAAATATATTTTAAGCTGTTCCAGGAAAGACTGATATAAATGTGATTATTAGCTGAATCTGCCTAATATGTCACAGGTTTCTGAAAGGAGAGGAGGAGAGATAAGAGACCGGTATTGTACCAATCCCCTTTTTGGGCATTTTATTAATCCTAATTCAATTCTACTTTATCTGTACCAGTGTTCCCAAGTTATCTCTGGAAGTAAGCTCCTTTCTCACCTCTGGGCTGTTAGGAGATAAGAGAAAATTATGCCATTTCCCAAGTCAGCCCAGGTGGTCTTAATGCTGTTGTAATTCACAGGGTGTTCTTACCATTAAGCCACTTGGAGTTGTACTGTGCTGTTCTAAGAGGCGGGACATTTCCTAGGCTGCGGTAAATAGCCGGATCTCGTCCAGAGAAATCAATAACAGTTGCAGCATAGAGTTCACCCTGCGATGTAATCACAGCTGTGGAGTTGTGCCGAGGGTCATAGGGGCAACGAGCGACCCCATTTATTTTCTCAATTATTCTGCTAAGATTTCCTATCTGTAATCAAGAAATGTTAGAAGACAAGTTGTAATGAGGACAAAATAACAAATATAATAAAAGTGTAGAACGGATACATCTGGTGATCATGTAATACCCACTACACTTGTAGATTACTATTAATTCTGGATAATACTGCATTTACCAAAGGCAAGGCTTATAATAAAATGACCTTGTTGGGATCTGGCTTGTATGAGCGTACCATATCTGTCTTCTTTACACAAAGATAAATACAGCTGCTACAGAACCATACTGTCTCCCCTAAAACCCATGACTCTAGATCAGCGGTGGACAAAGTGTGGATAATGTGGCCACATGTAGCACTCAGTTGTAAGCCCCCCCCCCCCCAAAAAAAGAGGTAAACAAATATATGGGGCTAGTGTTTTGGCCCATTTTCAAGCCTTCTGGGTCATCATGATTGACTTCATCATAGACTAAAGTCTACATGAGCTTGGACTCCCATTTTTTTACTCTCAGTTTGTCTCAAATATGCTACAAGATCCCTTTGCATGGCTCTGTATTTTGAATTCTATCAGTTCGGACATGGGCATTGGTGAGGTCCTCTCCCTGGTCCAAACCATACAAGAATACTCTGATATAGCAAGGTGTCTCTTGAAGATCTAATGAGTGGGCAATTCATACATGAATGAGGTTATCCTTCAGACAACCTGGTACAAAAGTGCAAATGGCTTAACAGCTTAATGCCACCTTTAAAACAAACTCAGAAATAAACTGGAGGTCAATGTAGTGGGGGGGGGGTTAAATGAGAGAATTACATGCTTCCTATATGCACTCCTCATTAACATTTGGTCCCAGTAAATGCTGTTTCTGGATACAACTCAAGAGCTTAACGAAATATGATTTAACTAACATATGCATAAGCATTGTCAGGAACATGAATACCAATGAACGCTCTACAGAGGCATAACTATTAATGGCTAATATCTGGTCACCCATTCAATTACATTTTATACTTAATAATGTCTTCATTTTTGCATCATTTTATGAGGCATAATTGGGTTTGACCAAATTGATATCGTACTGTACCACTGACCTTCCAGCTGCTGTTTCTCCTCTCGTTTTGTTATATAGCTATGCTTCTTTAAGAATTCTTTTAGAATAATACTAACTTTCTTCCATTTGCTTTTGCTTTTTCATCTCTGCTCTGCTGAGCATGAAAACTGACCATTTATAATCTGCAATTTGTTTCCTCACAATTCATTTCCATTCCACCCTCTCACTCATCCTGAAAGACGAGAAGTACAATTTACCTGTCTGCTGCAACACACCGGCGAAAAAGCATTGGTGCCACAAGTGAAAACTTTCTTTCCATAAACAATCAGAACACGAATGTAGTTCTGGCATTCCTCCTGAATCAAAGGTAGAAAAAGACACTATGAATAAACTGGGCTTAGCATGTGTTTGCACTTCCTGGAACCTAATTCCAAACCATGATTTGGATGCCAACGGCATACCAAATTCCCTTCGCTGGGTAAATATAATCAGGCCACGGAAGATATGGGAAGTGGAAACCAAAATTCAAGAGCCTGGTGAAAGACAATGCATCAATCTTCTGGACAGCCACATATTCTGCTCCCCTGCTCTAAAAATCTGCCCTGAAGGCCACTCAACAATAATGAGACCAAATGATGTTACACATACAGTGCTGAGAACTTAATTTCTCCAAATGTAGGTTATCACAGCAATGATATCACAGAAATGGAAAATAAATTCCCCAAATTTTGGACATCAAGTCATGTTAAAGTCCTCTAGTCCACAAATATAATAACACAGAGAAGAGCATGAACTTTCTACTGATAGTAATTAATACTAACTACCATTTAAGGACCCACTCTCAAAACACTCAGGGCTCAGTCTATATACAATTCAAGAAAACATTTTGAAAGTGTTGGTGATTACGGATCTTGATCTGTTTTGATATTTTAGAGCCAATCCAGTGAGACCACACAGGACACAAACACATCTTTGCCCACTGAGCAGACTTGTACAACTAAGCTAACTACATCCCATCCGCCATGTAATCAGGGTTTGCCAAATGCCAAGAAGATAGCAAAATAATATCTAGCCTTGTGGAGAAACCACTATGAATGGTTGCAGAGGAAAATTCAGCATGGCAACACATACGTTTTGCTCTTTCCTAAACGATATAATGTACCAACAGAGGAAAAATGGTAACCAAGGTATTACAATAAGCAGTGGGACTGAAGTGAAAGAGTCTGGTTGCAGTGTACAGTATAATGATAAAGAAATCTTTGCTGAGGAGGTTTTTCTATAATTCAGCTCTATGTGATCCTAGGAAAATACATTTTCATATAAACTAACCGCCTATGTATGATGTATTTTTTTAAAAATAATTAGACTATTGGAAAACTGCAGCATGATGACATACAACCCAATCACTTGCAAAAAAATATTCAGCATATTTCATGCATGAAGATCAATCCTTTTATTCGATTGTCTATTCCACCAACAAGAACCTAGAATTTGATAAATCAGCTACATTCAAGCAACATGGACGCTGGAGCAAAACACAGGTGATGCTTCAGCTGCCACACAAAGGGGCATGATGACTAATGCTTCTATAACCAGCTTAACAGGATTCTCCTCCACCCCATCAATAACAGCAGAGCCATACAGCAACTTCGGTGTGAATATTGTTCTCCACAATCTATAAAACTGCTTTCATACTCTGTCCTCTGGCCTCTCCTGTCCAGAAATGTCAGAAAACTGATTGCAGCCATAAGCTTAGAGTTCTAGGTAGAAAAAAAGAAATCACACCTAAAATTACGGCAGGCTGCTACAACTACTAGTTGTGTATTTCAGTTTATGTGAACTCTGGAAGGGAAGAAATTTCAATCATAGTTGGGAAAATAATTTGCTACAAACACATAGAAATGCCATAGTTTTTTATTTTTTTAAATTGCATAGTCTCCGCATCCTCTGGAGTCTAGAACTCCCCGCTAATTGAGACCTGCAGCCGAGGAACAAGCTCTTTTCTTCTGAGTAAAACACCTAATTTCTAGATTCCTACCTCGAAACGATGAACGATGCTAAATATTTCCCAAAGGATCTCATTTATATACATTTCAACAATATAAATATCCCAAACCATCTTGGATGGAAGGAGAGAGGGGGATTTTAAGTCCTAGAACAGTATTCTTTCCTTCCATCTGTGATATGGAAAGGCCATCCATAAGAAAAGCTTCCTGCAAACAAGGTACCAATATGTTCTTGCAGTTTTATCAAAGACCCTAACAGGCTCCGGAGCAGAACTGAACTGCTGCAGAAGGCCTTCGGAAGACTTACAATGAGCAAGTCAACATTGTCATGTTCCTTGGAGACACTTCACATACTTTGCTTCTCAGTTCCATTATGTCTCGATCAGATAAAACAGGATCAGATTTGAAGTTCCCTTCAGACTGGAAACAAGGCTTCAGATTTGGCAATTCATCACATTATCTTTCAGAAACAGATAAACTGTGGGTTATTGTACATGGGCCTATCAGATGGAGCCTTGAAAAACAAAATTGTATGTGCCTGAAGCTAATTTTTTACAATCTCAGCCTCCAGTGGACCTTCCTCCAACTTCATTGTAAGCCAGCAAACTCAATGAGCCAAAAAAGGTTCAGGAACACCCTCTATCTGATGTGGTCAGATGGCAGCTACAAGTATCTTAGACGTTCAACATTTGACTGTACAATAAAACTGGAATAGGAGTTCATAATTGCATGGCAAGTAACACAAGAGACTGTTTTAATAGTGGTATTCAATATGTGCGAGACACTGGTCCATATTATGCAACATTTATCCAAGCTCTGCTTCTATTCATGTGATTATGGCATAGCCTGCATATCCATGAATGTCTTGAGTTCCTGGCCAGTGTATGCTACTACAATGGTCCAATGGGCTACAACTCATCCATCTAGGGATTGGTAATTGATTTCAATGCAGAGGGCAGGAAAACACTGATGGTATACAAAACAGCATTTGCAATTACATTATGTAATATATATTAAGTAATACATAATATATGCAAAACACTAAGGGATATTAGGCATGTGTTATTTTCAAGGATCTAGCATCCAAGTCTAACCTCAAGCTTATTAAGAGAAATATGACATTTATATCACAGGGTCTATATATTAAAGTAGACCCCTGTTATGGAGAGCCATAAGAGTTTCTAAAATTCACACACACTTTCACCTATTAGGTATTTTTGTTCTTTATTATTACAAGGACTTCCTGGGTTTTTTGGGTTTCTTTAATGTCTCAAACATTGTGTCATACTGCATAGCAGTAGTTCCAAACTGGTGGGGCACAGCCCACTGGTGGCCCATGAGACCTAAAATAAGTTTGAGACATGTGGGGAAAATTGGCGCTGTGGGTATGTGCCGCTGTTGAAGGACAGGGAGAGAAGGAGAGGGAGGGAAGGAAGGAAGGAGGAGATGCCAGTACATTGCTCTTGACCTTGCCAACGCTTTCTCGGTCTTGGGAGGCTTCCCAGTAGCACGTGCGAGGAAGCAAGAGAGAAGGAGAGTCCCCAAAGTTGTTGTTGTTCTTAGCAGCAGCTCCCATTGCCACACATAAGTTGTAATGGGAAAGCAGCCCTTTGTAAGACCCTGTTTAGTCCCCCAAAGTTGTTGTTGTTGTGGTGATGATGATGATGATGATTAGCTCCCATTGCCAAACACAAGAGTTCTACCGGGAAAGCAGCCCTTTGTTGTTGTTGTTGTTATTAACAACACCCACTGCCATACATCAGTTGTAACAGGAATGCAGCTTTTTAGTCCCCCAATAGTGACAGTTTCTTGGATCTCTCACCCTGCTTCTTGTATTTTTTCAACATCAGCCCCTCCCCCCTTTTTTACAAGAGCGTTAACAAAATTTACAGATAATAACACAGCCCAATCAAACAAAATTTTCTTTGTGTCTTTGTTTTTAGGCCTGTTCCTGGGGTTCTTTGGGGTGCTGATTAAAAAAATCGCATTGGACAGACCACATCAGCTCTTGATTATTAAATATGGTATTCTGTGGGTGAGCAGATGGTGACTACTAGATGGCGTATCTTCTGTATCAGAAACTAGAGCTGATGTGGTCTATCCAATGCAATTTTCCGAATCAGCACCCCAAATAACTAAACGGAATCTAAAGTTGACCAAAAACTGATCCATAATCCTTTTGATAATAATGCTGGAGAGTGGTCCCTGGTCAAAGTAGTCCCTGGTCAAAAAAATGTTCAGAGCCACTGCTTTATAGAGACGCAGTATCATATGGTAACCGACAAATCATGGCTTTTAATGTGAGAAAGGCTGACAGACAACATAATAATGGCAGTATCTGAATGTTTTTTTAAAAAAACTGTACAGGATCAGTGCTATAGAAAATCCATAAGAAAAAACAGATTGAGTGAGAGGATGCAACTGCCTCTCCAAGTACATACATGCCCACTGAGGTATAATGTATTGTTGGGAATCATCTTGTCCCCGGGAAGTTAAATTGTAACTTGCATCATACCTAGGAATTATAGCCAATGGTGAGTAATATGGGCGCTACAAACCAGCAATATCTGGAAGTCAATGGATTGCCCATGGTTAATATAAAAAGCAATCGGGCAATGTAATTGACTGTAATAGAATCTTAACGGGGGGGGGGGGAGGAGAACACTGTCTAAGACTTAGTTGGAAGTCTTTAACAGTTGGAGGAAAACAGACTTCCACTCTGTCTTTTCAAAGACATTTCATTTGGAAGCACAGAGAAACTATTTTAATATGTTTGTTGCCTTCTGTTCTAATTTTCTTTGAACACCTTGCAGGCTGCAAAACACTGTTATTAACATTCTCTCAGATATTTATATTTATTTCTTTAGACATACAATTTCATTAATCAGTTTTGCCCAGTGTCCCAGCCAAGCTGTCTTCTCTTGGCATGCATAAGATACCAAACAGGATTTACTAATGATTTTCTGTCTCTTGTTTGTTTTTAATGTCTGCGAGGCTCTTTATTGCAAAAGCTTACAAGCCATTTTTAGAGGACTGGCACTGCATTTCACAGTGAACAGGGAAAGGAAAGGGTCTCAGCCATTGATAAAAGGCATTGCTACAGTGGCTTAAGTCCTGCCACATTGTCTGCCCTGTCTAGAGCAGATGGTCCAATTTTTTAAAGCTCTACCTTATGACATTTTTCCAAGTCAATAAATCAAAGGACATGTCTTAGTGCAATAAGACAAAAGATGTGGCTGAAAACATTTCATTTTTCATACTCAGGACAGAGATCAATCAGATGAGCTAGAAAAGCCAAACAGAGCTGGACAGAGGACAGAAAGGGCTGGATGGGAGAAGGAAGACATTTGACCTCTCTTCTCCCTTCCTCACAATAGCTCAAGGAAGTTCACAGCCTTACGAGCAAACAAGCTTAAATCACAGCTGATAAATATTTAAAATGGTAAAACAAACTACAAATATCTAAAACCATGTATAAAGCAAAGTTGAGCATAGTGTTCCACTTCAAGATAACCCATGAAGTCACCTAAAAAGAGATTCAGTTGCAGACAAAGTTGAGAATCTGGTTAAAAGAGTTTACAAGTGGGTAACCCCATAATCTTTAGACAGCATAGCCAATGATAAGGAATGCTGAGGGCTGCTCAACCCCATCGGCTCTAGACAACATAGCCAATGGTAAGGGTTGCTCTCCAACAACTGTGGGGGACACACTCATAATTCTCTTCCCTGACCTCAAATAAGGCAGCAATAGACAGTGAATAACAGATGAACCTAGAGCAAAGGAGAAGTAAAATACAGTCAGCACTCCACATTTTCAACATGAAACCCAGATAAATGACACCCACAGTAGCCACACTACCTACTTAACTAGAGACCGGATTTAAAAAGATGTAAGATCAGCTGGGGAGGATTAATCCTTGACAAACCCATGCTGTCCCCTACTGATCACTGCATAGTCATCAAGATACTTTCAGACACATTCCTGTATAATCAGTTCTGATTTTTTCCCCTGGTACTGGGAGTAAGCTGACTGCTTTATAGTTTCCTGGATATTTTTTATCTGAAAAGAATGGGACAATGTGGGCTTTTGTGTGGTCCTTTGTTACCTCATCTATTCTCCAGAATTTCTCAAAAATGATAGCTATGGGTTCAGAGAATACATCAGCAAGTTTCTTCAGTACTTTGAGATGCAATTTGTTTGGCTTTTCAGATATTGATTCATTTAGGTTAGCTAGATGATTCCTGACTATAAATCTTGATTTGCAATCCAAATCCTTCAACAAGGTGATTGTTGCTCCATGGAAGTATGCAGCTCTCTTCTGGACGAGTAAATGAAGCAAAGGAGTATTTCTGCCTTTTCATTATGATAGCATTTTGCCATTCTTATTGAACATTGACTCCACTGTCTCCTTCGTCATTCTGTTGCCTTGAGTGTACCAGGCAAAACAAACTTTTGTTATTCTTTGTCTCGACAAATTCAAGTTGTTTTGAGCTTTAGTTTTCCTTATATTATTTTGGAATTTCAGTCTTATTCTAGTCTAATCCAGTGAAGTTGTTTTTTGATGTGATAGTGGTAAAAG
Organism: Anolis apletophallus; assembly: GCA_030556195.1. NCBI lineage: Eukaryota > Metazoa > Chordata > Lepidosauria > Squamata > Anolidae > Anolis > Anolis apletophallus. Next base: position 121,688,850 of record JARBWK010000002.1, read on the forward strand.
ATCCCCTGCTTGTAGGCTCTGGACTTCATCATCTTGAACCTTCAAACAAGCACGGTGACCAATTTGCTAGACATTTTGTGGATAAATTCACATGCAGACAGACATTCATGCTATTGTGATGTTTTTCAGCCTGAACTGTCTGTAAAACAGTTTGGAGGACTGAGACCTGTCCATTTTTTTGGACCTTTGTCCATCCTGGATTGTGATATCAACCACGGCTGTTATAAATATCTTGACCTCAGATGTGACTAATTCCTTCTTTGGGAAGGTGTGACTGTCATTGGCCTGGAAGAAGCAAAAGTAAGAAAAGTCCTTGGAAAATCTAGTTTATATCCAATGGTTTTAAATAATCACTGGTCGTTGTCACATATGTTATTCTTGGACAAAGTGCTGGGACATATGGTGGCTTCTCAACTCCAGATAATCTTGGATGGGCCTGATTACTTAGGTCCACTCCAGTCCAGTATCGGGCCTAGCCTGAGAATGGAAATACCTTTGGTTGTCTTAGTTAATGACTTATATCTCTATATATAATAAAGCGGAATGTTTGTATGTATGTGTGTGTGTGTGTGTGTGTGTGTGTGTTTGTATATATGTATTTGGCAGCGTTCTGATTGGCTGCCACTTTCACAGGCCACAGCGACCAGCGCGGGTGATGGACCTGCACCAAACTTGGCACACATAACCCCCCTGACCCCCTTTACGTCCTGGTGCAGTTTGGGGGAGATGGACCACAGATTATGGGATTTGTAGTACTTTCAATCCCTTTGCTTCCCACGGACCACTGCGGCCCCCAACAAAGACCGATAAAGACCAAACTTGGCACACAGAGCCCCCATGACCCACTCTACATCCTGCTGCAGTTTGAAGGAGGCCAGACCACGGATGATGGGACTTGAAGTACCTACACTCACTTCCCGAGACCGCTGCGACCCTCATCCAATGACTGATCAAGACCAAACTTGGCACACAGAGCCCCCATGGCCCACTCTACATCCTGCTGCAGTTTGGAGGAGGGCAGACCATGGATGATGAGACTTCCAGTACCTTCCCTCACTTTCCAAGCCTGCTGCAAACCTATCCAATGACTGATTAACAACAAACCTGGCACACAGAGTCCTCATGACCCACTCTACACCCTGGTGCAGTTTTGTGTCAGACGGACCACAGATGATGGGACTTGAAGTACCTTCACTCACTTCCTAAAAACAATGCAACCCTCATCCATTCACCAATACAGACCAAACTTTGACATAGAGCCCCCATGACCCACTCTACATCCTGCTGCAGGTTGGAGGAGGGTGGACCACAGATGATGGGGCTTGCACTACCTTCAGTAATTTCATGATACCACTGCAACTCCCAATACTGATGGATCAAGACCAAACTTGGCACACAGACCCCCCCTGATCCACTCTACATCCTGCTGCACTTCTCAAATGACCCGGGCACCGCCGGGTCCCCAAGCTAGTAATGAAATAAATAAGAGTGCACTTTAGATCTTTCAATTGTGTTTGTTACATTTGACCACAGTATCTATTTGTTTGGATTTACCTTAGATAGAAGAGTATCATGAAGGCTATACTTCCACTAAGAGAAGCATTCAAAAAAAGATGGTGGTTTGGTGCTTCTATCTGGCTCATTAACTCAAAGGAGGCAAATTTTATTTCCCATTTTAAGTGGAAGAACAATGTGTCTCCTCCTTGGCCCACTTGTGGGATTAAATTAAAAAGACAAACAAAACACTTCCAAGAAAGGCCTGTGTGGTTGTTTTTGTCAGCACACACAAAAATAAGGAATTTGTCCATTAATCCTTTGTGTAGAGAAATCATACAGTACCCATTTATGTGGTCACATTTTGTACACTTCCCTTTTGGCCTCATGAAGAAATATATCAATGTATACCTTTTTTTTCACTTTTGGAATCTAGCCCAAAAGCAGTGTATAATGTAATTAAACAGGGTCTTTCTTTTCAAGAGCATTAGGCACACTTATTTATTTATTTATTATTTCCATTTCTATACTGCCCTTCCCCGCAGGTTCGAGGCAGTTTACATAAACCTAAAAGAGCCCAATCATAATATACAACAATAAAAAGAGTTTAAAACAAATTTCCAACCAGCATAAGAAAATCAGCATGAGTTGTCAGAGGCCACCAGATTGAAAGCCTGTCAGAAGAGCGTTGTTTTGCAGGCCCTCCGAAAAGAGGATAGCTCTCTGAGGGCCCGAACATCCTCCAGCAAGGCGTTCCAGAGGGTCGGAGCCACCACCGAGAATGCTCTCTGCCTAGTGGAGGACAGGTGGAAAAGTGGACAGCGGGAACTACAAGGAGATTTTGTTCTTTAGACTTGTGGGGATTCTCTATTTCTATCAAACTCAGCCAACTAGGGTAGTACTAAATAGATCACATCTGAGAAAGATGATATTGGGAGACCCAAGAGTAGCATATTCAAGACATGTGACAGATCGGTTCACCGTTTTTACTTTAAATACAGAACTGTGCTTTTTTGAAGTTGCAGTAAAACAAAATCTACAAGTGGCTGAGATTCAGGAACTTGCTGCTAAACAATACAGCCATACCTCAGTTGAAGAAGTGGATGTGTTTTTGTTTTAATGGATTGCTTTACTTTTATTTTTTGTGGGTATTTTGTCCCATATGTAAGCTGCTCCGAGTCCCTTCAGGGAGATGGTGGTGGGGTGTAAGAATAAAATTATTATTATTATTTCACAAAAAAATTAGTACTAGAAGTATAAATAATATGAACAGAATATGAATAGGCTCCTACACCACAAAAAAGGGGGAAAGCATTTAACATGTTTCAGCAAATACCTGATTCGAAACTGACAATATGCTCATGTAAAATGGAAGAACCATGGCAGAAAAGCCTTGAACATAGAGACTATATGAAATCTTTTTCTAAAACACATCCAGGGATAACATTTTTTCTCAGCAGCTTTCACCCACTTTCCTTAAAATTTCCATTGTGATGGCCAAAATTATAGATATACAGTACTTTTTAAAAAATGCAGGCTGGCTAATTTTCTTTCCCCATTTCTCTCTATTTTTACTGTTCAATAAGGGATTATTTACTGTGGTGGTCTACCTTGCCTATTACAGACAGGCAACTGAAGCTAAGTTAGATCAGTTAGAACGAAGTCTCACTCTTTCCCAGCTCAAACTTTACTACATTGTTTACTGCATACTTGCAGGTGCAGCCTGACACTGAAAGTCAATGTTTCTCCAGTCTTTCTCTGCCACTCTCCCATCACCAAAACTGCTAAAAAAATTCCAGCTTAAAAGAGGACACGAGGAAAAGGGGATCACAGACTACATGTAAAAAGATTTTGTAAAAAGAAAAAAGAAAAAGGAGAGCTTCTTTGTCATAGACTTTGTTAAATGAGGTATATGTTAAAAATGCTCCTGGTCTAAGACTATTTTGTGCATTGAGTTACGTCAAACTGTACCTCCCTTTCAGATTGGACTAGGTTTAATTCTCATGGAAATCCAATTCAATAATTGTAGAGTACGCCTTGTAACTGTACCAATTTTATGTATAATTGCATAATTTCAAACATCTGACATGTTTGAAATTTTGTGGCAAACATTCACAAATGCTTTAAGAATCTACACTTTAACTGAGGATTCCATGTATCTGGAGTGGATAGGTATGCCCGGGGGAGGGGGGGGGGGCGGGAATTACCTCTGTTTTTCCTTTGCTCTGACAGGATCTTCTGGTGTCTTCATCTGAGCTCCATTCTGTTGCCTAGGGAAACAAAACAGACAAGTCATATAACAATACCATAAACAGTTGCTTCTTAGCCAAGCTTCATTTGAAGAAACAAGGAAACATCTCAAAGTGAGCTATGCTGGCCAATTTGCAACAGACACTGTGGCAGGCTCTCTAGTTGTTAGCATCACTCTTGCTGCGTGCAAAGAAAAGGCAATCGATAAAGAAACCAACCCTCTAGGGGTTGTAGCAACAAATAAAGGAACATAGGAAAACTGTTTTGAAATTTTTGTATAAATGCCACTCCACATTATAGTTCAGCTTTAACTAGTTCCAATAATAACCACTTTTCCAAAAGGAATTCGTATCCTGCTAAATATCAGGAACGGAGAATGCTCTGAAACTTAAAACACACTGGCCACTTAGCTATATTTCATATGTGTTGAATGCCCCTTGCTTTTAACAATCATGACTGTTGAGAGGTGAGAGACTTGTAATCAAGATTTCCATATTAACTGGGTTTTCAGACAGAGCCCAGGCAGTTGAAAAGCAATTGGTTACAGGATATTTCCAATGGCGTCTAAAATGTAAGTGTCATCCCTTATAGTTGCGGTTTAAAAAGTGATAGTATACACTTCTAACTACATGATAAATAATGCTTTTTAACTTAAATACAACCATTTGAATGCTGCTAACAACTTGCATGTGGCATAAAACACACACCCTTTCCATTCGCCTCATGTCACAACATCCACCAGGGAACATGAGCTACAACCTGTCAGAGTCCCCCTTCATCATTAAGTGAGGCCGGACTATCCTAACCAGGAAAAAATATAAATAACCATGACATTACTGAAATAACTATACTTGTAAGAAATTAAAGTTACATTTTAAAAGAAGCAAGATTATTTATTTATTTATTTATTTATTTATTTATTTATTTGCTTCGCTTGTATACTGCTTTTCTCACCCTAATGAGGGACTCAAAGTGGTTTCCAACATAATTATGGCAAAATGTAATGCCTCACATACAGTAGCCATAGTGATAATAATATACAATTATCAATTAAATCATAAAACATGTCATCATTTAACATTAAAACATGGAATTAAAACATATCAATATAAACATTAAAACCACACAATCCAACAATCATAGTGTATTGCACATAATCCCTGATCATTCCTTGTAGTGCTTACTAGGCATGGATAGAGTCACGTCAGATAACTCATTGCTCATAATAATTTTGTTAAAATTACCTTTTTGAAGCAATATCAAAGCTTTTTTAAAAAAAAAACCGGAAGTCCCTTTGCTCTTCCGAAGCTTTTTCCGCCATTTTTGTTACGACTCATGAAGTGAGTCGGAAATAATTCAGCGTATTTTCAACCCTCTACTAGCCTGCTGGGAGGCAAGCAGCATGCATGCTGGGAGGTTCCTTGCCTCCCAGACAATCAGGGGAGAAGTTTTTGGGGAGCACATGGCTCAGAGGCTCATTCGGAGCCGGGAAGGGAAGGAAGAAGGGAGAAGGGAAACAGAAAGACAAAGGGAAGGGAGATTGTGTTGAAGGGAGGTTGGAAGAGGAGGACGGCAGGCAAGCAAGCAAGCAGAGAAGAAGGGCTCTTGCCTGCCTGCCTGCCTTGCCACTTGTGTGTTGTTGCTGTTCTTGGGGTTTGGGACGGGTGGGCAGCACGAGGGTTGTGTGTGGGTGACTGGGTGGGTGGAAGGAGAAACATGGTGGAACCAAAGTACTCACTCCAACAGCGGTTTTTGGTTTGTGTTTCACATTGCCTCAAAAGAACTAGATCTCCCATCAATTCAAGCCACTCTTTGAAGACAAACTCTCCTTCCTAAAGTTGTGAAATCGGCGTCCAAGGCAAGAAGGGCAGGGCTGTTTGCTATTTTCTTATTTGCTGTGAGTTGCCTAAAAAGGACACTACAAATCCCATACTTTCAAATCTTGCGTATTGCACAATCATGTCCACCATTAATGAAGCGATTCGGAAATTTCTGAAAGCCTCTTCCAGTATTTAGTACTAATATCTTTCCCAGTCCCTGCAGCCTCTATCAACATGTATTATAAATGCACACACTCCTAATCAAAGCTCTCCTCTACAGTATATCCATTGGCATTTGAACAAATATATGTTTCTAACTCAAATTATCAGTGACCAAAATGAATGTGCTTGTCACTTGAATCAAATCATGTATAGGTGGGAAATTGGTTTTTACCATTCTGCTACATAAATATAAAAAAACAACAGAATTTGAAAAAGTAATGTAATGTGATACAAGAAAACAGTCATTGGTGAATCCACTTCAGATACACAGAGTAACTAGTCCCTCATATCAATTCGAGATACTGTACCTTCAAAAACTGGATGCTTCAAGATTACAGGTTTCATTCATTCAACCCCATTATTTATTTATCAAATAAGTGTATTTTCCTTTTGCCAAAGATCTTGACAAAGATCCAAGGGGAACCTTCCATGGCATCCCCCACCCACCCACAAAAAAGGTTAGGATAAGAAAACAAGGTCTGCAATAATGTGTAGTATATCAGCCAACTGCACAATACTTTTTTTACCAAGCCTAACTCTGGGGTTACATCAAATTGTTCAGAATCAGAACAACCCAGTGTCTGTGAAAATTATTGGTGGAATGACCACCATTTCATTTGTGATTGTAATCTACCACTATACTGAATAATAATTTCACAGGGAACTGAAAATAAAAATAAAGCTTTTCCCCCCTGTGCCCCTTAATAACATAAACACTATAGGACCAATGGTGGCATCCCTAGATTTTTAACCAGAGAGAAATCAATGAATGTGTATTACAAATCGACTTTGAACATTTTCCTCTCCATGCATTATTTGTGGCAAAATTTGCAGCAAGTCAATGAATGATATAAGCAGGTGGCACAGGATAGTGAGTACAGAAAAGCAAGCACAAGGAGTGGGAAATAGAGGAGCTTCAGGATACTGTATTGGTTCAATCAAATGCGTGTGAAGGATAGTAAGAAATCAGAAAAAGGGTTTGGAGGAAATCTGTGTCTCAGGAAGAATGTTCTTCGTGCCCAATCTATATTAGATGGTATGCATGAAAGCTTGCTGTTTCAACATTCCCCCATCAAAGGGGAAACACATATTCACAAAAGGAATTACCATTTGATGTAGACATGATGCACTATGGAAAGTCCCATAGCAAAATGGCCTCATGAGTACAGCATTAACCACAATGGCACTTGTCCACAGTACAGTGGTCTGCAGCGTCTTTTGCAGAGGCATTAGAGATGATTTAACAAAAAAGTCCTAGACAATTCCATGAAAGTATACATGTTCATATTAAATAATACTATGTATTCTCCATAACATGACAATGCTCTCTTGATGATATGAGCCTCTTATAATCTCAGACTCATCATTAGATATAACCAGCATGATGCATGGCGGGAACTGAAATTTACAGTATTGACTTTTGTATCGGGGATACATTCCAGGATGGATGGATATGTGAAATTCCAGATAATAGTGAATCCTGTTGTTTTCAATGAGAAAAACAATAGAAGTACTGAAAAAGGGGTAGAGCTGGTACACGAGACAGTAAATGAGTAACTGAATAAGATGTAACTGGAAAGATGTATGTATAGGTTTCATGGATACTGGGATCAGGGTACATGTAAAAAAAGAGGACTGAGAGCACCTCAAGATTTTCTAGGAGTTTCTTTTCCTAACAGGGAGAAATACTTCTCAAAGTGAACCAATCAGTTCTAGTCATTTTCATCTCCAATAGATACAAGTTTTTATAGAGTTAGTGGGTGTCAACTCCCCATTCAATTATAAACCACTTCAACATATCTTGCATTACAACAGGAACAGCTTGCAACAGTCTACTGTTGTTAGGAGAATCAATTTTCCCCACAGCTATAGTGAGACAGCAACTAAATTGAGAGAAATTAGGAAATGGAAAGGGGAGGGGGAGAGATGATGTCATTTTTCCTGTTAATGAAAAAGCCATGGAATTTCAACCCTGTGGATCCTGGGTCGAGTATCCTCCTGACTGAATAAATATATGGAGGGAGCATTCATATCATTGCTGGACAGAGAAGACCAAATACTCCTTACGCCACGCTGCCCCGCAGAAAAGCAAAGAGAAGATAAAACAATAAGATTTTCAGACACCCATATCTGTTGCCAGCAAGCTGTGATATTTTGTAGCTTCAGATCAATGCTTGACAAGATAAAAGCAAAAACAAACCCCCTACTAACAACCTCCAGCTATGAGATGGCTTCTTTTCCCATTTCAGAAACACCCAGGAGTTGCAATCTCCATTACCACCTCATTTTTGCTTGACAACCCTTGACAGGACAAAATGAAACAAGAAAAAAAATGTTGTTGTTGTTGTTGTTACTTTCAGCAATCAATGCAATACAGAAGGTAAAATGTGTTAGGCTCTATGGCAATTGCACAACTGAGAGCAAGAAGACCTCTGAAGAGATAAAAAATTATATTTTGCACCTGAAGTTGATACCAGAGAACAATATTCTTATAGCTAGCTGTGTGTGAAATAAACTCCCTTAAGTTGTTTTAACCTACTCAGTAACCCAGAGAGCCTGGTGATAATGGAAGCCCTTGACAACAGAGAAAATTATGGGAGCATGTTGCTGGCTATTGCTCCATTAGTCAATTCAACTTTAATTACAGTTGAGGGAACAATTAAGTGGAAGGGAAGGGTGAGCTGTGTTTTACTAGGCCTCCAAACATGCCTAGGGTACACTGTGAGGGAAACAGCTCAAGGCAGAGAAATCCCTGGTATTCCACAGAAATGTTGTTGGCAAACAAGACCCTGAGAACTTTGCCCTTAAAAGCAATCTCACTGGCACAATTCTCTAGAGCTTCTTCTCTACACTCTACTAAAATACTATCCAAGCTTTCATATTTTAATTAATATTCAAAATTGCTTCTTATTTAGGTTTCCCCCATGAAAACATTAATCTTTATTCATTTCTCTATTTCCACTGGCAGCTACCTTTCATCTTCCGGATTTGGTGTCTTAATGTTCCTCCGAAACAATGATTCCCAACCTGTAGTCCGTGGACCACCAGTGGTCCGCAAGAACTAAAATATGGTACACGGTCTCATCATTACTACACTGTAGCAACAAGAGCGACTGGTCTCGCAAAACACTCTTATTAGATTAATCCCCACCCTTCAATCCTTCTGTTCCAACCTGAAAATATGGATGTTCAGACAGGCCTTCAGTAGGCCAAATGGGCCCATATGAAGCTGACACTTGGCACCTTGTGAATTGACGGCAGTTAGTTTTATCTAATGTTGCTTTAAAATTGTATTATTTTGATTTTATGCTACACGTGTTGATGCGGGTTGCTGTTCTAATTTTATGTGACTTGTTTTATACTTTTGTACTGTTTTTATCTGTTGTATGTTTTATGTGCACCCTGGAGTGCCTTGTAAGCTTCTCTGTGTCCCTTCGGGGAGATGGTGGCGGGATATAAATAAAGTTTATTATTTTTATTATTTTATAGTGCTGAGGCTGATTAAATATGGTTTTCTGTGGGTGAGCAGAATGTGACTCCTGGATGGCATATGTTCTGTATCAGAAACTAGAGCTGATGTGGTCTATCCAATGCAATTTTCTGAACCAGCACCTCAAATAACCAAACTGAATCTAAAGTTGACCAAAACCGATTCCTAACCCATTTGGTACTAATGTTGGAGAGTGGTCCAAGATCAAGTGGTCCCTCATCAAAAAAAGGTTGGGAAGCACTGCTCCAAAAGGACATAGTGAAACCAGAATACTTTATTTTTTGGGTCCCTACCCAACTATTGAACCATTATTGAATGAAATCATTTCACCTCCCATTTAATGGATTTTAAATTCCCGTTAGACCCCTGAGAACTGTATCTTGAAACACACATGCTTTTCAAGCTTGTAGGTCTGTACTGTAACACTATTTAAAATGTTTGTATTACCACCATAACCAGCACTACTATGCTTAATGCTGCCTTACCTAATGCCAATGGCATGCTAGATTGCAAAATTTATGAACAGGAACCATGACATTCTTCAGTGTTATATGCAGAGTTCAATGCAACACAGAGGGCTCAAGGAAACAATAGTTATTGACAAAGCAGTACAAAATGGTAAAGGGCAAGAATGATATAAATATGTCCCCAAAAAAATATTAAATGGCAAGTTGGCAGGTGGTTAAAACAATTTAAAACCAAAAGGCTAGAAAATGCAAAACTGAGCAGTTCCTGCCTAAAATAGGTCAGAATGCAAGCCTTAACCCTTCTATGACATGAGGCAGGGAAAGAATCAAGGCCTCTAGAAAAATATGTAGCTGAGGTTAACATAAATATTTATTTCTCTGAAATGTTTAAGTCCTTCATATTAATCAGCAACTTTGAGGCAGCTTGCAATTTTATTTAAAATAAACCCTTCATCACCCCAGCTGCTAGTAGTTTTCTCGTATATACATATGAGAAAAGGCATTGGAGGGGTGCATACAGGCTGCCCTCATATGTTCCAGTGTGTGCACATAACCTTTCTAGTTGATATTTCATTTGGGAAATATAGTCTAAAACTATGACAGCTTGATTTAAAACCATATTTTATTGTAATAATTTGTCACCCTTATGGCTACTATCAAGGTAAAGGTCAATTTCCAAGTGCTGAATCACTCTCAAATTTATCTATGACTAATAGGTAATGGCAGTGCTTCTATTTTGGCATTTGTCACCAAGTTTTCAAGTTTAGTCAAAATACCAGTCGTAGTTCTCATTGTTCTTCATGACTTACTGTTTTCAACAGGCTGTCATTTAAAAATATCTTAGTAAGACTATAACAAGAGAAAAAAATTGGGGTTTTGTTCAAATGTCATGTGCCATCAATGGCCTATCAAAAAAGTCCTGGAAGCTCATGTGAGGTATATAACCAGAAGCTTGTGATGATTTATGGATGGAGTTTTGTGTGTGGCAATGTCTACTATGTACTCATTCTTCTTCACATACGCTATTTATTTTCCATTTCTGAAATAATGGAGAAAATAAATAGGGTGTGAGAAATCTTCCCCAATAGCATTTCCTTGATAACAGGAAAAATAAAATCTAATTTCAACAGGACATGAATGAATTGGTACTGCTTTAAGGAAAGACTCCACCTGTTCATCTCACCACTTACTGACATAGATGATATATGGAAACAGAAGACATGGATCTCAGTGTTCAATATACTGTATGTAGTTGGGTTTTTTTACACATACACACAAAGGAATATAATATTCTAACCACTTTTGCTCTTGCTGAGTATGCATGCCCAGTGTGGAACACATCTCAGCATGCTAAAACAGTGGATGTGGCTCTTAATGAGACATGCCACATTATCATGGGGTGTCTGGAGAAATTACACAGTTTAGACGGTATTGCACCACTTGACATCCGACAGGAAGCAGCAACCAATAGTGAAAGGACCAAGGTAGTGACATCTCCGGCCCATCCCCTGTCGGATATCTGCCAGCACACCAACGACTTAAATCAAAAAATAGTTTTCTAAGAGCTACAGAGACACTCGCTGGAACACCAAAGCAAGCAAGAGTCCAAAAGTGGCAAGCTAAAACCCAGAATCTCAATCAATGGCTGATACCAAATGAGACTTCCTCCTGGGCACACAGAAAACTGGGCGACTTGGAAGGCACTGAACAGACTGTGATCTGGTACCATGAGATGCAGACCCAACCTTAAGAAATGGGGCTACAAAGTGGAGTCCATGACATGCGAGTGTGGAGAAGAGCAAACTACAGACCACCAATTACAATGCAGTTTGAGCCCTGCCACATGCACAATGGAGGACCTTCTAATGGCAACACCAGATGCACTCCGAGTGGCCAGCTACTGGTCAAAGGACATTTGATAGAATGCCAAGTTTGCAAACTTTGTGGGTTTTTTGTTTTGTTTTTAAATACAACACAACTGTTTGGTTCACTCCTGATATGATAAATAAATACCACTCAAGTTCTGATGTTGCTTTATCTCAAACAGAAAACCACCTCTCTTTTCACTATGCTACATTTGAAAGACATTTCAACCTAACTTTTTTTTAATCCACACAAACCCAGGACTGAATTTCTCAATAATGCTGTGAAAACTGAGATGTTGGAGAGTTAAGCACAGGAACGGTCCTATGTTAATGGCTGCTTGTCCACAGGAGGAAACAGGGTTTTGTCAGTAATTGTCCAATTTTGTGAGGAATAACTTCCCATCAAGAAGAAGCATATTTCCTCTTAATTTTTACATGCATCTCATTTGTTCTGTCATTGACTACATGAAAAATGGATAAACTTGCATTTAAAGGCTTGAATTAGTTAATAATTTGATTATTAATATATTGACTTGATCTTTAACATGAGGGCCAAAATAAGGGAAGGACTGAGCATTGAAAGAGTGCCACCCCTCCCCTGGAAAGTCACTTGGTTGCTTATTCTGAAACAATGAGAAACCATAGCACCATTAGGGTGAACGGTATTGAGACAAGGGCACAGATTTTCCCAGCCTGCATTGATCCTATTAATACCATACACGTCCTGGTGAAATACACCTTGCTGTTAAGAGGACAGTCCCCAATCCCAATACTTCTTTTTTGCCAGATGGCCATAGACACTCCATATTTTGGAGTTGTTTTTTTTCCTGTCATGAATGCAAATAAATGGATGAAAAAAAGACCAACATCTAAAGGAACACACTGCAAATGAATCATCACTGATATTGTGTGTCAGAAACAGAATTCCTGTGAAATTAGTATGTTTTTAATCTATGTAGACAAGCTCATAAATAGAGGAGAAATTGTGGTTTATTTCTACTACCATCAATTAACGAAATGTGTAACCACAGTCTGATCCTGTACATTTACCATTAGAGAATAAACAAGTTTCCTGAATTTGGATGTAATTGGAAGTTGCTATGCCGATAGATTTTTAGGTGTGAAAGTAAAGAGCATTCAAATTCCTCACATGCAGAGAACAAGAAAGAAAGAAGGGGCGATGCATGATTTTGAATGATATTCCCTGAAGGACTTCCTCAAGAGGGGCTTCGGACCGGATGGCTCCTGTGCTATAGTTGGCTCTCCCGCTTGCGGTTTTTTAGTAGCAGTGGGGGAGGGAGGCTGGACAGCTTTTTCGTATAAGGCAGCCTTAAGCCTGGCTTCACGGTTCTTCTTTGTTTGTGAGGTAAAAGCCACACAAATCGCACAGGTTTGGGTGAGGTGACCCTCACCCAGACAAGCCAAGCAGAGTGCGTGCCCATCTGAATCAGGGAAAGTTAAGACACTGGGGGCACTTCTTAAAGGAGGCCGCAGCCATAGTAAAAACAGCGTTAAATTCAGTCAGGGGTCAAAAGAGCCAGAAAGTACCTCAGCCGGTCCAGGTCAAATATTCCAGAAATTCAGCAAGGTCAAACAGTCCAGGTCATACACAAAAAAGGCAATCAGAGAGTAGAATCAAAGAAGTGATTCTGTGGGTTAGCTCACTACACAGAAGGTTCTTGACTGCTGCGAGGCGGATCAAGAGAATGTGGGCTAGCCGCACCCACGGGCTATGTATACTCGAGGCCGAGGGTGGGCGGGGCTAGTATTAACATTTTTATTATGCTTTCTAGAAGGTTCCGAACTGTCCTGCTGCCGCGGACATATACAGATGTGTGAATCCACAGTGACTACGGCAGGGAAAGGGTGGTTATCTATTATGTCTGAACCAGGCCACTATTAGCCTCTGTCTTGGATCTGCAAAATGGGGGTGATAATACTGAAAGAAGGAAAAACGAGCATAGATAAAATGTTTTAGCATTTAAAGACATGTCCAATACTAACCTATCTCCTTTAGAAGTTGTAAGGATTTCAACTGCGCAATGAATATAAAGTGTTATAAGGAACAACATGAATGTCGTCAGCCTCCCTAAGCATTTATAGAAAGGAAAAATTATAGGAATTAGCATTCCTCAACAAGCACAAGTAATGGCTCTCTGTGGTCTTTAAAATCATAAGTGCCCTGCAGCTTTGAGAGGTCTCTGGCACAATTTAATAGCAAACAAATTCAGTACTGCAGATCAGCAGAGTGGAAGATGCAGGTGGGGATGGGGAGAGAACACATTTCCCTAACATCCAATTGTGCCACCTACATGTATGCCCATGTAGGCAAGAGTGGTAAGGAAAAGCACTCTTTCAAGACCTTCTGTGATCCAAGTGCACAACATGATCCAAGTGCACATAGTTTGAAGTATAAGACCTTCACCTTAAGGTACCTCTTCTTTAATAGACTGGATAAAAACATTGGAAAGTTACTTTAAAAGTTATTAACTGATGTCACAACAGCTCCTCCTCACAAAGTAATTGATTTAACAATTACTTGAAAAATCTTTATTTTTATGTTGTTCAGAAGTAACTAAAATAATAAACTTTTTGCTATTCATGTTTACATAACAACAACCTGCTGGCTTATGGTACAAAACATACTGAAACAGTGTCCGCTGTAGCTATTCAAATAATCAAAACCATTTGAAGTCACGCTTAAAAAAAGAATGAAGTTATCCTCCATTGTTTTACAATCATAATCCAATTCATGTATCTTCTGTTATTGTGAAAAGCAATGGATTATGAGTAACATTTTACTTTGTAACTAGTCACATATCATTTTTCAATTAATGACTTCCTATTCTCTGGGAAAACATAAATATTTTGCTTAGAAAATGAAGTAGCCCTGAGAGCAAAAAGAAAAGAAAAGGTCACTCTGACGTGTGGTCACTTGTAAGTGATGAAAAAATATGCAAGGTAATGAAGAAAGAGACAGCAAAGGAAAGATGAGGTAATGAAGGAAGGCAGATGAGGACTCAGTTGCTCATGTTCCAATGCAAAATGACATGCCCCATTTAGCAGTGTATCTCACTTGTAAATTCTTCTGAATTTACATAGTACACGGGGAATTTTGGGCTCAAGTTTAATTCACATTGAGCTAAAGGGGACAAATAAATGGAGCACAATGTGCTTCTCTTGAAATATCAAGGATACAAAACTTGCACTAGTTTTGGTTCTGTTGAATTCAACAGCAGCGCACAGTTACCGCATATCTATATAAATAAAAATGTAATGTTTGTTTGTGGGATTGACATAACTCCAAAACCACTTGACGAATTGACATCAAATTTGAACACAATACACCTATCAGGCCATCGAGTGACCATAAATCATAAAAACACTGAAAAACACCACAGAAGAGACTTTAAAAGCCAAAAAATAAAAATTACATAACAACACATGTGTAAACATCTATATACACACAAAGCACATATACACAGTCTTGGCCACAGCAATATGTGGCAGGGGACAGCTAGTAGTCGTATATAAGTCAACCTCATATGTAGGTTAAAGGAAGATTTAGGGGCCAAAATGATGGATGTTAATATGATCTGTGGATAAATCAATTATTCTACCAAGAAGGAGAAGCGCAAGTGTTGCCTCAATTGTTCACTTTATTACAGTCAGTAATAAGAGGGACGCAGTCCCGTACAAGCATATCAGAGTTAGGGGTTAAGAGATTCGAAACTTTAAAAATAAGAGTATTGTTGTTCGGACATTAAGATAATTAACTTAAGAATCTCAGATCAAAGTCATATACAGGGTTCTATCAAAACTCAACACAATCCATGAAATTAAAGGGAAGAGAATCTGAAGGAAGAGAATAGGGGTGCTCATATGGCACGGGGAAGGGAAGTCCAGTCAAACTGAGGAGGGAGCAACATATATATGATAATTAAAAGTTTGTAATCCCTATTTTTTGCTAGTACGAAGTCCTGGCTTGTACTAGCTTGTGCTTGTGCTATCAGCTTGTGCTTGTTGCCTCAGGAGGCCAGGTACCTCAGGTTGCCACCCTGGCATTCAAAAAAACTAGTAATGGCAAAAGGGTGGAGAGAATAAAGGACTTGGCTGACCTCTCAGGTTCTCCCAGGACACACTAAATTTTCACCTTTTGCCATTCTACTCAGAGAAAGGGATGGGTTTTTTAAAATAAGAGTTAAATACAGGGTTTTTTTTGGGGGGGGGGGGGTTTGACATATAGTCATATATCAGTATAAGGGGTGAATCAATTCTCTATTCATGCTAGCTAAAATAAGCATTGAAATAACTTCTCCTGCTCCTATTATGCTACTTACCAACTGATCTTGAACACTGTCAAGAATCATTTTTAATATAGTTGACCCTCCATATTTGCAGGCTCAACATTTACAGAGTTTATTATTTGCAGATTTGATTAATATAATCTGTCTAGGAATCTTTAGGTTCTCTTGGGTAATTATATGGCCAACCTCCACTAGAAATTTGACAGTTATATGGTCCACGTCCAGTGGAAGTTGACCAAAAAGTCATACCAGATGACCTAGCAATCCCCAGAGAGCGGTTTCCTCAGGTTTTAAAAGACTGTGTTTTTTTAGATTTGCAGTTTTCTCACTCTCATGGATCCTGCACCCTTACCCCCATGAAACTGGATGCCCTACTGTAGTAAAAGAGAGACAAGACAACAATTTTGAGTAAATCCAAAACATATATTTTCAATTCCTGCATTATCTAATTACAAAGGTACCCATCTGCTATAACTTTTGCTTACATTAAATATGTCTTTCCACACAAGCTGCTCCTAATCTGCAGCCAGGCTTAAATCCTGACTGTTCTCTTCACTTTTTCAGGATGAAGCCAAATGAATGGTTTTCAATGTGTGGTTTTGAATATTTTCTGTAAAAGTCCAGGTCAATTGTAATGTTGAAAACAATGAAAGATACTCAGAGAAATTATAAACAGAGATCTTCCTAGATCATGTACTTCAGTACTGAACCAGTCCACTGTAAACACACACTGAATTCATCCCACATGCTTACCAGGGCATGTTAATTCTTGTGCTTGCACAATTTATACAATTCTGGATCCCAGCTGTCAGCTACGTTGCCTGAACTGAGTTATGCATGTGTGAGGGAGAGTAGGAGGTGGAATAATATGACAGCTCTTACATGCTATAGACCTGGACTGGCTGACTATCTTATCTTAGTTTACATATTCTTTCCAAAAAATATATTAGCTGATCTTAATGGGACCGGGATGGGAGCTGTCACTTAAGTTACTGACCTACAAACCATGCGTATCTGTACTATTTCTTTGATCCAAAACACAAATGCCACAAACATTGAATTACTGTGTTGTATCTATATCTCTTGGCATAGTTTCATTTTAGAGGTTGCACTTGTGGACTTTCATGCATTCCTGAGGGGGGGGGACTGCTTAAATAGAGAATGACTCCCTAGAGCTGTGATTCTCAACCTCTGGGACCCCAGATATCTTGGCCTTCAGCTCTCAGAAATCCTAACAGCTGGTAAACTGGATGTGAGTTGTAGGCCAAAACACCTGGGTACCCACAGGTAGAGAACCACTGTCCTAGAGTGACAAAAGCATAGGATAAGCACCAAAAGCTCCACCTAGAAGGATTCCCTAGACCAATGGTTCTCAATCTGCGGTCCCCGGGTATTTTGGCCTACAACTCCTACAAATCCCAGCCAGTTTACCAGCTGTTAGGATTTCTGGGAGTTGAATGCCAAAACATCTGGAGGACCAGTGGTTGAGAAGCACTGCCCTAGACCGAATTAACCTCTATCAGATGTGTATCCATTAGTTTGTTTGAGAGCATTTAAAGGTGAATTTCCTGCCCTTCAAAATGAGGTATCTGAGAAGGCAGATAAATGTCATCGGTGATCTCACAGTGCCAACAGGTCAATAAGACAGTGCAAGCATTGGCTTCCACGAGACTCTTTAAAGCTCTTTTCAGTAAGGGGCGGAAATGGAATGGGGGAGATCAATGTGCAAAAAATGTTTTTAGAACTTATTTCACAAGATTTCTAAAGACCCTTATATCATTCTAAAGTCCAACTGAATAAAAATGGGAAGACTAAAATGCCACTTCCTTAGTATCTTATTGTTACAATTATGGGTTTTTATCAATTAGATTGATTCCCTTCTTCCTTTCTTTTCATATCTCCCCGTTCTCACACTATAGCTTACAAAAACACAAAAACAACAACAAAATAATAAAAATCCAATAGCAAAGCATTAAAACACAATTACCCAAGTCACCTTATAAAAATACCATTAATTTTTTTAAAGAGCATAGTAATTTGCAAACATAACAATAAAGTTAAACATACAGAACACATCCATAAATCTGACTCCTTGCAATCAATTAATCATTAAATGCCTATCTGAATAGAAAAAGTCATTGTCTAATGGTGAAAGAAGAGCAGACAAGGAGCCCATCCACTCTTGGAAGATAATTTCAGCTATTAAGAAGGGTTTCTCCTGTGTCCTCACAAGGGAGTGTTATGGTGGTAGGACCAAGAAAACCCTATCTCAAAGAGCATTAGACTCTGGCAAGGTTATATACAGCAATATGATCTTTCAGATAGTGTGGATTTAAGCCCAAAATAGAGAATATTCAATTCCTTCCTGAGAAGCCAAAGTAGAGACTACAAAACCTTACTACTGCTTGTGTCATATGATGTGGAAAATAGATTCTTCTTCGAGAGCTCTGTGAATGCACACTTATGAAGTTTGCGCGCCAGCGCGGGCTTCCAACGGAAACTTTCCCAGTTTGAAAAGTTTTGGCAGTAGCTCCGCCCAGCCGGCCCGGAGGGCATAAAGCGCCTCCATGCGCGCCACCCCATTCCTTTGTTTTCCGCCACTTGGGCAACATCGGAAATACGGCTGGTTGTGTGAGCATAGCATGTCCACAACCAGTTTCAAAAGGTGCTTATCCTGCGGTAGCAAGATCCCGGACTGCGACGGTCACTCGAAGTGCCTCCGGTGTCTCGGGGAGGGACACATCGTCTCGACCTGCCGACACTGCCAGGCCTTCTCATCGAACACCAGACGAGCGAGAGCCCGCAGGCTTCAGGCCTACCTGACGGAGCGTGCTCTCGGCCCTCCGGAGATGGCGACGGCTGTCCCATCTGCCTCCTGGGGGTCCGAGGCGGCTGCTTCGGTCCCCACCGTGTCGACCGCTCACCCGGCCGGGAAGAAGCGTCCACGGAAGGAGAAGAACGCCTCTGTCTCCTCGAAGACTTCGGCGTCGAAGAGGCCCTGCACCGTGACCACCGAAACGGTCCAGCTGCCTCCACCTCGTAGAGCTTCCACAAGCTCGATGGCGTCGGGCCTCTCCCAGAGGTCGGCCATCTCGAGGACTCCCTCTGATTGGGCTATGGAGATAGCTTTCCGGAGGTCGAGTGAAGAAGCCCGTAGAGCCCAGACCAGAGGCCTGGTTTCTGTGACTCGGGCAAGTCTCTGGAGGCCGCAGCCTCGAGACCTCCATCGCCAAAGAGGCACAGGACTCTGACGTCATCGTCTTCGGTCTCCTGCCCCGACTCGTCGCCTATCCCTGTTCTCGCTGTGGAGACAGGGGTAGAGCACCACGTGTCACCAGAGGATTCGGTACAGACCGTCGTCCGAATCCCACCTGGACAGACCTCGGTCCGACAACTGTTTGTCACCTCGCCGGACAAGGGCAGACAAACCACGAGGCTCGCCCTGGCCCCGGCCGAGCGAAACCTCCCTCCTGTGATGGCTGCGGCCCCTTCAACCTCGAGGTCGCCGCCTCAGTCACAGCCTCCGGCGAACCAGGACACGGTTCGGCCTTGGTCGGGTGACGAGATGGAAGATGGCGAGGTCCCTCGATCGACAAGATCGGGTTCCATCCTGTCTCTCAACATGGACAGGACCCCTTCCCATACAGGATGCGAAGTGGAACCTTCGTCTTCACCGACCGACAACGCAAGAGCGTTCGGTGAACAGGTCGGCCGGATGGCAAGGTCTCTGGGGATGCAACCCTACGTTCCCACGAGAGCCAGCGCCTGCCCCGTTTTCAGCAGGGTGCAGGTCGAGGAATCGGCCCAACCACACTCCCCATGCTGGAGCCACTGGAAGATGTGGTGAAGGCCTCGTGGACGACTCCATCGACCATCCCTCCTACGTCCGGGCGTATCGAGGCATGGTACAAAATAGATGAGAGGGAGAAGAGCTGGTTACATGATCATCCGACTCCCAACTCGATGATCGTCACCTCCTCCCAGTCTTCGGGCCGAGAATCCGCAGCCCCCTCAGACCAAGAGGGAAAGCGGTTCGACACAGTCGGCCGAAAAATCTACAAGGCCGAACTCTTGCTGACCAAGATGGCCAACTATGGGGCGTGCATGGGAGCTTATCACCAGATCCTGTGGGAAAGGGCTCAACCCTTTTTCCAGGATCTCTCCCAAGAGCAACAAACTGCACTTCTCTCCATCTCCCAAGAGGCGCAGTCGTTGGCACACCACCAAATCTTGATGGCCCGCCATACGGGGGACACCTCAGGGAAGCTGCTGGCCCACGGTGTCGCCATCCGAAGGCACGCGTGGCTGAAGTCTTCTGGTCTCTCTTCAAACTCGAAGAAGACCATCGAGGATCTTCCGTTCGACGCCCAAGGACTGTTCTTTGCGGGCACGGACGATAAACTAAAGGCCACTCACGACTTTAGAGTCCTGACGGCCAAACTGGATCGGCCCCAACCACAACCAAAGCCTAGGTACTACCAACGGGCGAAGTTTCAGCCCAGGCAACAGTACCGCCAAGCTCCACGGCCTTACTCGGCCCCTCAGCAGCAGCAACAACAACAGCCGAGGCAGCAACAGCAGCAACAGGCCAACCGACCCCGTCAGGGTAATAAATCAAGGCCTCGCCATAACAATGGCAATGGACAGTCCAACCGCCGCGTTTGACGGGGCGAAGGACGACACCGCCTCGTCGCTAGGTACCGCTGCCACCACCATGCCTCCCCCCAACCTTCGACCTCCACCACCTCACCCACCATTCGGAGACCGCCTGGCCCGCTACATCGATGCCTGCCATCGCATCACCTCAGATGCATGGGTTCTCCGGATTGTCGAAGACGGCTATGCCTTGGAATTCGACGAGCTTCCACCAACGGGGTTCATCGTCGAGACAGAGCCGTCCAGGGTGATCTTGGAGGAGGTCGACGCATTGCTTCAAAAGGGAGCGATTTCACAGCTCCCCAGAGCAAGGAAAGAGGGCATTCTTCTCACGGTATTTCACCGTGCGAAGCCAGACGGTTCCCTGCGACCCATCCTGGACCTCAGAGACTTAAACGCGTACGTTTCGCCGAGAAAATTCAGGATGGTGTCAGTGTCGTCCATTCTCCCGCTGCTCCGGAGAGGAGACCACTTTGCCTCAATAGATCTTCGGGATGCATACTTCCACATCTCGATCAGGCCTGCCCATCGACGCTTCCTCACCTTCGGCCTCGGGACGGCTCCCCGAACATTCTCCAAGTGCATGTCGGTCGTGGCTGCGCACTTGAGAAGGGAGAAAATCCGGATTTTCCCGTACCTGGACGACTGGCTGCTGGCGGCCCAGTCTCCAGATCTGCTCCACCAACAGGTCTCGACAGCACTGCAATTACTCTCGTCGTTAGGCCTGCGGCTCAACGAGGAAAAGTCCCAGCTCGCCCCGTCCCAGTCCATAAAATTCATCGGGACGATCTTCGACTCCGTCGGTCAGCTCGCCTATCTGCCAGACGTCAGACACCAGGCACTTCGACGGGAAGTCAACGCCTGCACCGGGCCCTGCATCACGGCAAAGCAGATCCAGGTCACGCTCGGCCACATGGCGTCCACGGTGTCAGTCACTCCGCTGGCAAGGCTCCGATTCAGGCCTCTACAGCGCTGGTTTCTCGACCACTTCGATCCGGTCAGAGAACACCACTCGAAGAGACTCTCTCTCCCGAAGGCGGTCAAGGATTCCCTCCGGTGGTGGACGTCCGAAGCCAACGTCTGCAAAGGAGTGCCACACGTTGACCCCGTCCGTCACGCTGACGACCGACGCCTCGATGCTGGCCTGGGGAGGCCACATGAACAACTTGTCGATCAACGGCCAATGGTCGGCGGTGGAGAGACTCCACCACATCAACTACCTCGAGCTCCTGGCCATAGCCAAGACTCTTCGAGCCTTTGCCCCCCTAGTCAGGGGACACGTAGTACTGGTCAGGACAGACAATATAGTGGCCATGTACTACGTCAACAAGCAGGGCGGAACGGGCTCGAGGAAGCTCCTGGCCCTGGCCCAGAGCCTGTGGGAGTGGTGCGTCCTTCATCAAGTGACCCCCAGGGCCATTCATCTCCGGGAGTCGAGAACGGGAGGCGGACTCCCTCAGCAGAACCAGCTGGTCGCCCCACGAATGGATGCTGCATCCGGACGAGCTCCACCGTGTCTTCCAACGGTGGGGATTCCCAGACGCAGATCTCTTCGCATCGCCGGAAAACAACCAACTGCCAGTTTTCGGTGCCAGGCTTGCCCCGGATGCACGCCGGGGTGCCTCGGGACGCACTCCTGCTCGACTGGACGACGGGTTTCTTCTACCTCTTCCCGCCGTTCCGCTTCTTCTCCGAATCGTCGAGAAGATCCAGCTCTCGGGGACCGATTGCATCCTCATCGCCCCCTACTGGCCGAGACAAGTCTGGTTCCCGACCCTGCTCCACCTAGCGGGCCAGGACCACATGCCACTCCCTCACCGGCCAGACCTGCTGACCCGGGAGAAAGGGATGCTCCTCCATCCGGACCTTCCATCCTTGCACTTAACGGCATGGAGGATCCACCGGCGCCAGACGTCTCTCCAGCAGTAGCAGCGATCCTGGCAGCAGCCCACAAGCCGGCCACGTCGAAGGCGTATTCGGCTTGCATCGCGAAGTTCCAGGCTTCTCGATCCGCCACCGTCTTCCCACTGTCGGTCCTGGCGGTCCTGGAATTCCTGGCGGAGTTGGTCGACAGGGGTCTGTCCATGTCCTCGGTGAAGACCCACCTGGCGGCCCTCACCTGGCAGAACCAGCAGAGGGATGGTCCCTCGCTGTTCCAGTTCCCGATGGTCAAGAGATTCCTGAGGGGTGTCAACAACACCCGCCCCCCGGTGCATCCACCTACGCCGGGTTGGAACCTCGACCTGGTGCTGGCCTGCCTGTCATCTCCGCCCGTTTGAGCCGTTGTCTTCCATCGACCTGCGGCTCCTCTCCTGGAAGGTGGCCTTCCTGGTCGCCATTGCTTCGGCGCGCAGGCCCTCCGAGCTAGCGGCGCTCTGGGTCGACAAACCCTACTTGCTGTTTTTGGCAGATAGGGCCATCTTGCGGACGGACATCACTTTTTTGCCTAAAGTGGTGTCTCCGTTCCACGTAAACACCGACATTGTGCTCCCGGACATGGGGTCCTCCCAACCCGGGGACACGGACTCGACGCTCAGAGCTCTCGACGTCAGGAGAGCCCTCTGGGTCTACAAGGACCGATCGGCGGACTACCGTCGGTCGACTAGACTCTTTGTTTCTTACGCCACCGACAAGCTGGGCTTGCCGGTGTCGTCACAAAGACTCTCGAACTGGGTGGCTTCCTTGGTTGAACTGTGCTATCAGATAGCACGTCAACCGTGTCCCCCTAGGGTCAAGGGTCGCTCGACTAGGGCAGTAGCCACGTCGACCGCTTTTCTCCAAGGGATCCCCCTGGACCAAATTTGTAGGGCGGCCATCTGGGCCAACCCCTCCACCTTCACATCACACTACCGGGTAGACACCCTGTTTGGAAGGGAGGCGGCTTTTGGTAGGTCGATTCTTAACCCCAAGGGCCCTCGGGGTGGTGCCGAGTAGGCAGCCCTGTCTCTCCCCTCTATGCACAGTTCGGTCGACAGTTACGGTCGGTCGAACTTTTCCCCTTCGGTTGCACTAGCTAACGTTTAAGTGTGTGCCGTGCCCCGGGTAGGGGCACAGTCTACCGGTAAAGCGCGCTTTACCCACTCACGGGTTCAAGTTGCACCAGTTGTGCACTTATGTTCTCAGTTGTGCTTGTTGCACTCACTGTTATGAGGCCTGTGTGCCTGACATGAATGGTGCTTGTTGCACTTATGCTGTGAGGCCTGTGTGCCTGACATGAATGGTGCTTGTTGCACTGTGTTTACAAGTGGGAGCATGCCTTCCACTCATATTTATATGATTGATGTGTTATTTATTCGTGTTGTGGTTGTAATAAACCTGTTCATTTGTTCTAGAATTGGCTGGTTTGTTCCCACCTCCTTTATCTTAGCTCGGTAAATCTTCATAAGTGTGCATTCACAGAGCTCTCGAAGAAGAATGGTAGGTTACATACCTGTGACCATCTTTCTTCGAGTGAAGCTCTGTGAATCCACACGAACCCGCCCGGCCGTCCCCACTCTCTCAAACCACCCTTTCCTAGTTGCTAATGTGGCGTAGGAATGGGGTGGGCGCGCATGGAGGCGCCTTTTATGCCCTCCGGGCCGGCTGGGCGGAGCTACCGCCAAAACTTTTCAAACTGGGAAAGTTTCCGTTGGAAGCCCGCGCTGGCGCGCAAACTTCATAAGTGTGGATTCACAAAGCTTCACTCGAAGAAAGATGGTCACAGGTATGTAACCTACCTTTATAGAAGATAGAACATATTTGGAGTGAACACCTACAGAATGTTATACTTTCGTTTCTTAGGCATAATTATTATAAAAGTCTATGACATCAGTTAGTAAACACCAATAAGTAAAAAAGATCTACTGCACAATCTAAGCACGATAAAGAACCAAAAAAATATTACAGAGCACAGATTTTAGACCGCTATTCTATTCAGTGGCATCCATGAGGGATGGCAACATAACTGTTTAGCAAATTAGTTTGTGATGGTAGCCAAAGAAAGACTTTAGCTGTTTCCCTTTAAAAAGGCCAAAAATCCTTGAAGTGAAATAGAATACATGTTAGAATCTCATTATCATGCTAAAACATCCCCAAATTGCTGCTAATATTAAAATCTACTACTAGTTCACCAAACACTGCTGAAAGACTAAATAAAGAAGTAAAGAAACTTTCAAGTAGGAAAATTATCTCTGGAATTTGAACGTATGAAGAAAGTAGAAGATAAATTGAACAGCTTTACAATTTGAAGAGAGAGAGAGAGAGAGAGAGAGAGAGAGAGAGAGAGAGAGAGATCCCATTATAAGGTTGAGCCAATGCAGCATCACTTATTACAAAAACATTTTTCTTCTTCGAGAGCTCTGTGAATGCACACTTATGAAGTTTGCGCGCCAGCGCGGGCTTCTAACGGAAACTTTCCCAGTTTGAAACTTTTTGGCGGTAGCTCCGCCCAGCCGGCCCGGAGGGCATAAAAGCGCCTCCATGCGCGCCCACCCCATTCCTTTGTTTTCCGCCACTTGGGCAACATCGAATACGGCTGGTTGTGTGAGCATAGCATGTCACAACCAGTTTCGAAAGGTGCTTATCCTGCGGTAGTAAGAGCCCGGATTGCGACGGTCACTCGAAGTGCCTTCGGTGTCTCGGGGAAGGACACGTCGTCTCGACCTGCCGACACTGCCAGGCCTTCTCATCGAGTACCAGGCGGCGAGAGCCCGCAGGCTTCAGGCCTACCTGACGGAGCGTGCTCTCTGCCCTCCGGAGATGGCGGCGGCTGTCCCATCTGCCTCCTTCGGGTCGAGGCGGCTGCCTCGGTCCCCGCCGTGTCGACCGCTCACCCGGCCGGGAAGAAGCGTCCACGGAAGGAGAAGAACGCCTCTGTCTCCTCGAAGACTTCGGCGTTGAAGAGGCCCTGCACCGTGACCACCGAAACGGTCCAGCTGCCTCCACCTCGTAGAGCTTCCACAAGCTCGATGGCGTCGGGCCTCTCCCAGAGGTCGGCCATCTCGAGGACTCCCTCTGATCGGGCTATGGAGATAGCTTTCCGGAGGTCGAGTGAAGAAGCCCGTAGAGCCCAGACCAGAGGCCTGGTTCCTGTGACTCTGGGCAAGTCTCTGGAGACCGCAGACTCGAGACCGCCATCGCCAAAGAGGCGCAGGACTCTGACGTCATCGTCTTCGGTCTCCTGCCCCGACTCGTCGCCTATCCCTGTTCTCGCTGTGGAGACAGGGGTAGAGCACCACGTGTCACCAGAGGATTCGGTACAGACCGTCGTCCGAATCCCACCCGGACAGACCTCGGTCCGACAACTGTTTGTCACCTCGCCGGACAAGGCAGACAAACCACGAGGCTCGCCCTGGCCCCAGCCGAGCGAAACCTCCCTCCTGTGGTGACTGCGGCCCCTTCAACCTCGAGGTCGCTGCCTCAGTCACAGCCTACGGCGAACCAGGACACGGTTCGGCCTTGGTCGGGTGACGAGATGGAAGATGGCGAGGTTCCTCGATCGACAAGATCGGGCTCCATCCTGTCCCTCAACATGGACAGGACCCCTTTCCCATACAGGATTGTTCCCACCTCCTTTATCTTAGCTCGGTAAATCTTCATAAGTGTGCATTCACAGAGCTCTCGAAGAAGAATGGTAGGTTACATACCTGTGACCATCTTTCTTCGAGTGAAGCTCTGTGAATCCACACTAACCCGCCCGGCCGTCCCCACTCTCTCAAACCACCCTTTCCTAGTTGCTAATGTGGCGTAGGAATGGGGTGGGCGCGCATGGAGGCGCCTTTTATGCCCTCCGGGCCGGCTGGCGAGCTACCGCCAAAACTTTTCACACTGGGAAAGTTTCCGTTGGAAGCCCGCGCTGGCGCGCAAACTTCATAAGTGTGGATTCACAAAGCTTCACTCGAAGAAAGATGGTCACAGGTATGTAACCTACCTTTATAAATGTATCAAGTCTCTAGTCATATTAAGTCTATATATAGTCTCATTTAGCCCTTTCATTTTTGAGAGAAGGTGAAACATTTTGAAAAGTTTTCTAAAGTTTTCTAAACTTACTAGGATGTAAGTTTCATGACTAGTGTCAAAAAGGAAGATAGAACATATTTGGAGTGAACACCTACAGAATGTTATACTTTCGTTTCTTAGGCATAATTATTATAAAAGTCTATGACATCAGTTAGTAAACACCAATAAGTAAAAAAGATCTACTGCACAATCTAAGCACGATAAAGAACCAAAAAATATTACTGAGGACAGATTTTAGACCGCTATTCTATTCAGTGGCATCCATGAGGGATGGCAACATAACTGTTTAGCAAATTAGTTTGTGATGGTAGCCAAAGAAAGACTTTAGCTGTTTCCCTTTAAAAAGGCCAAAAATCCTTGAAGTGAAATAGAATACATGTTAGAATCTCATTATCATGCTAAAACATCCCCAAATTGCTGCTAATATTAAAATCTACTACTAGTTCACCAAACACTGCTGAAAGACTAAATAAAGAAGTAAAGAAACTTTCAAGTAGGAAAATTATCTCTGGAATTTGAACGTATGAAGAAAGTAGAAGATAAATTGAACAGCTTTACAATTTGAAGAGAGAGAGAGAGAGAGAGAGAGAGAGATCCCATTATAAGGTTGAGCCAATGCAGCATCACTTATTACAAAAACATTTTCTTCTTCGAGAGCTCTGTGAATACACACTTATGAATGTTGCGCGCCAGCGCAGCTGGCTTCTAACGGAAACTTTCCCAGTTTGAAACTTTTTGGTAGCTCCGCCCAGCCGGCCCGGAGGGCATAAAAAGCGCGCCTCCATGCGCCGCCCACCCCATTCCTTTGTTTTCCGCCACTTGGGCAACATCGAATACGGCTGGTTGTGTGAGCATAGCATGTCCACAACCAGTTTGAAAGGTGCTTATCCTGCGGTAGCAAGATCCCCGGATTGCGACGGTCACTCGAAGTGCCTTCGGTGTCTCGGGAAGGACACGTCGTCTCGACCTGCCGACACTGCCAGGCCTTCTCATCGAGTACCAGGCGGCGAGAGCCCGCAGGCTTCAGGCCTACCTGACGGAGCGTGCTCTCTGCCCTCCGGAGATGGCGGCGGCTGTCCCATCTGCCTCCTTCGGGTCCGAGCGGCTGCCTCGGTCCCCGTGTCGACCGCTCACCCGGCCGGGAAGAAGCGTCCACGGAAGGAGAAGAATGCCTCTGTCTCCTCGAAGACTTCGGCGTTGAAGAGGCCCTGCACCGTGACCACCGAAACGGTCAGCTGCCTCCACCTCGTAGAGCTTCCACAAGCTCGATGGCGTCGGGCCTCTCCCAGAGGTCGGCCATCTCGAGGACTCCCTCTGATCGGGCTATGGAGATAGCTTTTCGGAGGTCGAGTGAAGAAGCCCGTAGAGCCCAGACCAGAGGCCTGGTTCCTGTGACTCTGGGCAAGTCTCTGGAGACCGCAGACTCGAGACCGCCATCGCCAAGAGGCGCAGGACTCTGACGTCATCGTCTTCGGTCTCCTGCCCCGACTCGTCGCCTATCCCTGTTCTCGCTGTGGAGACAGGGTAGAGCACCACGTGTCACCAGAGGATTCGGTACAGACCGTCGTCCGAATCCCACCCGGACAGACCTCGGTCCGACAACTGTTTGTCACCTCGCCGGACAAAGGCAGACAAACCACGAGGCTCGCCCTGGCCCCAGCCGGCGAAACCTCCCTCCTGTGGTGACTGCGGCCCCTTCAGCCTCGAGGTCGCTGCCTCAGTCACAGCCTACGGCGAACCAGGACACGGTTCGGCCTTGGTCGGGTGACGAGATGGAAGATGGCGGGTTCCTCGATCGACGAGATCGGGCTCCATCCTGTCCCTCAACATGGACAGGACCCCTTCCCATACAGGATGCGAAGTGGAACCTTCGTCTTCACCGACCGACAACGCAAGAGCCTTCGGTGAGCAGGTCGGCCGGATGGCAAGGTCTCTGGGGATGCAACCCCTCGTCCCCACGAGCCAGCGCCTGCCCGTTTTCAGCAGGGTGCAGGCCGAGGGACGCCCAACCACACCTCCCCATGCTGGAGCCACTGGAAGAGGTGGTTAAGACTTCGTGGATAACCCCATCGACCATCCCTCCTCGTCCGGGCGTATCGAGGCATGGTACAAGATAGATGAGAGGGAGAAGAGCTGGCTACATGATCACCCGACTCCCAACTCGATGATCGTCACCTCCTCCCAGTCTTCGGGCCGAGAATCCGCAGCCCCTCAGACCAAGAGGGAAGCGGTTCGACACAGTCGGTCGAAAAATCTACAAGGCCGGACTCTTGCTGACCAAGATGGCCAATTATGGGGCGTGCATGGGAGCTTATCACCAGATCCTGTGGGAAAGGGCTCAACCCTTTTTCCAGGATCTCTCCCAAGAACAACAAACTGCACTTCTCTCCATCTCCCAAGAGGCGCAGTCGTTGGCACACCACCAGATCCTGATGGCCCGCCACACGGGGACACCTCAGGAAGCTGCTGGCCCACGGTGTCGCCAGTCGAAGACACGCGTGGCTGAAGTCTTCTGGTCTCTCTTCGAATTCGAAAGAAGACCATTGAGGATCTCCGTTCGACGCCCAAGGACTGTTCTTTGCGGGCACGGACGATAAACTCAACTCCACTCACGACGATAGAGTCCTGATTGCCAACCTTGATCGGCCCCAGCCACAACCAAAGCCTAGGTACTACCAGCGGGCAGTTTCAGCCCAGGCAACAGTACCGCCAAGCTCCACGGCCTTACTCGGCCCCTCAGCAGCAGCAGCAGCAACAACAGCCGAGGCAACAACAACAACAGGCCAACCGACCCCGCCAGGGTAACAAATCGAGGCCTCGCCATAACAATGGCAATGGACAGTCCAACCGCCGCGTTTGACGGGGCGAAGGGCGACAACCCCTCGTCGCTAGGTACCGCTGCCACCATCATGCCTCCTCCCAGCATTCGACCTCCACCACCTCACCCACCATTCGGAGACCGCCTGGCCCGCTACATCGATGCCTGGCGTCGGATCACCTCAGATGCATGGGTTCTCCAGATTGTCGAAGACGGCTATGCCTTGGAATTCGACGAGCTTCCTCCAACGGGTTCATCGTCGAGACAGAGCCGTCAGGGTGATCTTGGAGGAGGTCGACGCATTGCTTCAAAAGGGAGCGATTTCACAGCTCCCCCAGAGCAAGGAAAGAGGGCATACTTCTCACGGTATTTCACCGTGCGAAGCCAGACGGTTCCTCGACCCATCCTGGACCTCAGAGACTTAAATGCGTACGTTTCGCCGAGGAAATTCAGGATGGTGTCAGTGTCGTCCATTCTCCCGCTGCTCGGAGAGGAGACCGCCGCCTCGATAGATCTTCGGGATGCGTACTTCCACATCTCGATCAGGCCTGCCCATCGGCGCTTCCTCAGCTTCAAGGTGGCAGGAAGGGCGTACCAACCAACGTCCTTCCCCCTCGGCCTCGGGGCGGCTCCCGAACATTCTCAAAGTGCATGTCGGTCGTGGCTGCGCGCTTGAAAGGGAGAAAATCCAGTTTTCCGTACCTGGACGACTGGCTGCTGGCGGCCCAGTCTCCAGACCTGCTGCACCAACAGGTCCGGCGGTTCTGCAATTACTCTCGTCGTTAGGCCTGCGGCTCAACGAGGAAAATCCCAGCTCACCCAGTCCCAGTCCATAAAGTTCATCGGGGCGATTTTCAACTCCGTCGATCAGCTCGCCTATCTGCCAGGCGTCAGATTCCAGGCACTTCGACGGGAGATCAACGCCTGCACCGGGCCCTGCATCTCGGCAAAAGCAGATCCAGGTCACGCTCGGCCACATGGCGTCCACGGTGTCAGTCACTCCGCTGGCAAGGCTCCGATTCAGGCCTCTACAGCGCTGGTTTCTCGACCACTTCGATCCGGTCAGAGAACACCACTCAAAGAGACTCTCTCCCGAGGACGGTCAAGGACTCCCTCCGATGGTGGGCGTCCGAAACCAACGTCTGCAAGGGGGTGCCTTTCCACACGTTGACCCGTCCATCACGCTGACGACCGATGCCTCGATGCTGGCTTGGGAGGCCATATGAACAACTTGTCGATCAACGGCCAATGGTCGGCGGTGGAGAGGCTCCACCACATCAACTACCTCGAGCTCCTGGCCATAGCCAAGACTCTTGGGCCTTCGCCCCTAGTCAGGGGACACGTAGTACTGGTCAGGACAGACAATATAGTGGCCATGTACTACGTCAACAAGCAGGGCGGAACGGGCTCGAGGAAGCTCCTGGCCCTGGCTCAGAGCCTGTGGGAGTGGTGCGTCCTTCATCAAGTGACCCCCAGGGCCATTCATCTCCCGGGAGTCGAGAACGTGGAGGCAGACTCCCTCAGCAGGACCAGCTGGTCGTCCCACGAATGGATGCTGCATCCGGACGAGCTCCACCGTGTCTTTCAACGGTGGGGATTCCCCGGATGCACGCCGGGGTTGCCTCGGGGACGCACTCCTCCTCGACTGGACGACGGGGTTCTTCTACCTCTTCCCGCCGTTCCCGCTTCTTCTCCGAATCATCGAGAAGATCCAGCTGTCGGGGACCGATTGCATCCTCATCGCCCCCTACTGGCCAAGACAAGTTTGGTTCCCGACCCTGCTCCACCTAGCAGGCCAGAACCACATGCCACTCCCTCACCGGCCAGACCTGCTGACCCGGAGAAGGGATGCTCCTCCATCCGGACCTTCCATCCTTGCACTTAACCGCATGGAGGATCCACCGGTGCCAGACGTTTCTCCAGCAGTAGCAGCGATCCTGGCAGCAGCCCACAAGCCGGCCACGTCGAAGGCGTGCTCGGCTTGCATCGCCCGCCACGCAAGGTTCCAGTCGTCTCGATCCGCCGCCGTCTTCCCGCTTTCAATCCGGCGGTACTGGAATTCCTGGCGGAGTTGGTCGACAGAGGTCTCTCCATGTCCTCGGTGAAGACCCACCTGGCGCTCACCTGGCAGAATCAGCAGAGGGATGGTCCCTCGCTGTTCCAGTTCCGATGGTCAAGAGATTCCTGAGGGGTGTCAACAACACTCGCCCCCCGGTGCATCCACCTACACCGGGTTGGAACCTCGACCTGGTGCTGTCCTGCCTGTCATCTCCACCGTTTGAGCCGTTGTCGTCCATCGACCTGCGGCTCCTCTCCTGGAAGGTGGCCTTCCTGGTCGCCATTGCTTCGGCGCGCAGGCCTTCCGAGCTGGCGGCGCTCCGGGTCGACGAGCCCTACTTGCTGTTTTTGGCAGATAGGGCCATCTTGCGGACGGACATCACTTTTTACATAAGGTGGTGTCTCCGTTCACGTGAACACCGACATTGTGCTCCCGGACATGGGGTCCCCAACCCGGGGACACGGACTCGACGCTCAGAGCTCTCGGCGTCAGGAGAGCCGTCTGGGTCTTCATGGACCGATCGGCAGACTACCGTCGGTCGACTAGACTTTTTGTTTCTTACGCCACCGACAAGCTGGGCTTGCCGGTGTCGTCACAAAGACTCTCGAATTGGGTGGCTTCCCTGGTTGAACTGTGCTATCAGATAGCACGTCAACCGTGTCCCCCCCAGGGTCAAGGGTCGCTCGACTCGGGCAGTAGCCACGTCGACCGCCTTTCTCCAAGGGATTCCCCTGGACCAAATTTGTAGGGCGGCCATCTGGGCCAACCCCTCCACCTTCACATCACACTACCGGGTAGACACCCTGTTTGGAAGGGAGGCGGCTTTTGGTAGGTCGATTCTTAACCCCAAGGGCCCTCGGGGTGGTGCCGAGTAGGCAGCCCTGTCTCTCCCCTCTATGCACAGTTCGGTCGACAGTTACGGTCGGTCGAACTTTTCCCCTCGGTTGCACTAGCTAACGTTTAAGTGTGTGCCGTGCCCCGGGTAGGGGCACAGTCTACCGGTAAAGCGCGCTTTACCCACTCACGGGTTCAAGTTGCACCAGTTGTGCACTTATATTCTCAGTTGTGCTTGTTGCACTCACTGTTATGAGGCCTGTGTGCCTGACATGAATGGTGCTTGTTGCACTTATGCTGTGAGGCCTGTGTGCCTGACATGAATGGTGCTTGTTGCACTGTGTTTACAAGTGGGAGCATGCCTTCCACTCATATTTATATGATTGATATGTTATTTATTCGTGTTGTGGTTGTAATAAACCTGTTCATTTTGTTCATATTTGGCTGGTTTGTTCCCACCTCCTTTACCTTAGCTCGGTAAATCTTCATAAGTGTGCATTCACAGAGCTCTCGAAGAAGAATGGTAGGTTACATACCTGTGACCATCTTTCTTCGAGTGAAGCTCTGTGAATCCACACGAACCCGCCCGGCCGTCCCCACTCTCTCAAACCACCCTTCCTAGTTGCTAATGTGGCGTAGGAATGGGGTGGGCGCGCATGGAGGCGCCTTTTATGCCCTCCGGGCCGGCTGGGCGGAGCTACCGCCAAAAAGTTTCAAACTGGGAAAGTTTCCGTTAGAAGCCCGCGCTGGCGCGCAAACTTCATAAGTGTGGATTCACAGAGCTTCACTCGAAGAAAGATGGTCACAGGTATGTAACCTACCAATATATTTTTCACATGCTGACAAAAACTCCCAAGTTTTGACTTTCATGTATGAAGGTGCTACCTTGCATGCTAACCCTAAGAGGCAGAGACTTTCCATAACTCCACACCAGTAATACTTTCCAAAGGAAAGGCATTGCTTATCTACAGCAACCGCAATGTAATTTTAAGATTGAGTCTAGATAATTTCACTTCCACATTGAGCACTGCATGTCAAGTAGTAATCAAATTACATATTTCTAACACACCATTGTATTTAAAAACAGCCTATCTTGCAAATGATCAATCCAATAAATGTTATGTTGTTGAGTACTGGCACACGAGGTAACAAAAGAGAAGGCACAATGTATAGCTCTCTCAACTACACAATGGTCAAAAACTCCAAAATGTCTTGGTTGCAGGTTTGATGAATTAGCCAGTGCAATCTACTAAATTACTAACGTTTCTAAAATCATTCTAGGTGAACAGAAACTTGACACTGCTATTCCCTGGGGAAGATTGGCAATTCTA
The DNA here is from genome assembly GCA_030556195.1 of Anolis apletophallus. Lineage (NCBI taxonomy): Eukaryota > Metazoa > Chordata > Lepidosauria > Squamata > Anolidae > Anolis > Anolis apletophallus. Next base: position 121,722,460 of record JARBWK010000002.1, read on the forward strand.
CCCCCTTTGGCCCAGAATCCAGCACAAGGTTATATGTAGTAGAACAAAGAAATTAAGAAAACCAAAACAAGGAGTACATTTTGACTGAGCTCTTTGGAGAGTGACTAGTAAAATCTGGGCCAACTGAGGCAGTTCTTGCTGCCGATATTCTACATATGTAAGCTCCTTGTTCTGCACAAAGTGACTTTAGAAGCATCTTTGCAAAATAAAACATGCTAGGTGATACTGTTCAGGCAGGACCAACAGCTTTCCAAAATCACCACTATTTCATTTTCCCGGTTCCCTGTCAGCAGCTAATCAATAGCTAACATTGAGTTAGGCTTCAAGTACAGAGATGAGCTAATGAGCAGTTACGGTAGAGTCAATCCATCCATGTTACTGCTTTGATCAAGCTTTTCAGATAACAGCAGTATACTTTTAATACAGATTAAAACTGCAAGGCTGGAGTAATTCTTTGGGGGGTATAATGCCGTCTCCCCTGGAGTCCTGCTCAGGATTGTTGCATTGGAGGAGGCTTTAACCTCTATCCAGACTCCAGTGGTCAAGTTTGCTGTTTTCCTATTGTAGTAATCCTTCCACCCTGCCCTGGAACAAACCTGCCCAATATACAGTTTGGTGCCGTATAGACATATGGCGATCCCTGAAATTCTATTTCTCATCTATTATATTCACAAGAGTTTTAGGTCCTGGACTCCCAGTTCTGTCTGCTACTAAAAACTAAGCAGAGTCAGACTTGGTTAGTACATGGATGAGAGACATCCAATGAAAACCAAGTGTTATAGGCTGTATTTCAGAGGAAAGAACTGGCAAAATCACCTCTGAATATGATTGTCTAAAAAAACCAATGAAATTGATGGGGTTGCCATACATTGACAGGAGATTTGAATGCATACACCAGTGGTTCTCAACCTGAGGGTTCACAGGTGTTTTGGCCTACAACTCCCAGAAATTCCAGCCAGTTGACCAACAGTTAGGCTTTCTGGGAGTTGAAGGCCAAAGTATCTGGGGACCCACAGGTTGACACAGACATGCTATGTAAAAGAAGAAAAAGCCAGAAGGAAGGACAATAGTGTGGTGGGTTTCCAAAATTTTGTGTTGATATCTTTTTCTTAGAGCTGTAAATATCATTTAGAAATGAGTCTTACAACTATATATTATTTGTTTCAAGGAAATGCAAAGCTCAGAAGGAAAAAGAAAGTGGTAAAATTTCTGTACCTTTGAAGGGACTAATGAAGATACCACAACACTGCCATTGTTCTGTTTTGTGCTTTGTATTTTGTTCCAGTGATTCCACTGGGGAATCAAATTTACTATAGCCATAAGATCTGATACAGCTCCACACATGACAATATGTTCTCATTAAAATCATCTTTGAGTCCTATTATGGGTTTAGTTTACATCTTGTGAAATGTAATATGAAGGGGGAGCAATGATGAAATACAGGATGTGACACAGGATAGTGCAATTAGCAAGCAATGCGTACAAAGGAATCCAACCCCTCTGATAGATGCTGTTTATCATTACCACACTTAAAACCATTGTTTCTAAACAATAAACCTTACCAAATGAAGACCAAACTTTATCCTTCTGTACTGATTACAACCATGTGATAACATTGAGAATACATTTATAAACCTGATCCACTAATTGCATTAATGCGCCTCCCTTTCTCTTGCCATTCAAAGAAATTACAATGCAGCTCCAAGTGGAATGGTGGGAGGAGTAAGTCTATAGGTCTTTCATTGCTTCCCATACTTTTCAAGGTTCCTTCCACATAGGCATATAATCCAGAATATCAAGGCAGAAACCCCCACTATATCTGCTTTGAACTGGCTTATCAGAGTCCACACTGCCATATATTCCAGTTCAAAGCAGAAAATTAGGATTTTATTCAGCTTTGTGGAGGGGGCCTCAGTTCACACTGTTCAGTGAAAGTTGTGGGAGTGGAGTGAACATCTTTTCCCCAGAAGAAAGCTACAAGGTTAACCTACAGTTAAAAGAATCTAAAACCAAAGGGAAGAAAAAAAATCAGAGCTCATGCTAATATAGGTGGAGGGTCATTCTTGGTTCTCTCAGGCGTTCAGAGAGGTGTGCTATTTCACAAATGCAAAAAGACCAAAACCTACCCTTTAAAAGCAACCTGCCATGTTAACACCAGCTACCATGGCAGGTTGCTTTGGAGGATAACAACCTGAAGCTATAGCACGGTTGTGTTCTGTCCCATCCTAAACTGTATCAGAAAGCAAATGAGAGTTGAAGAATGCTATTGCGTATGATCAAAGTATGCTATCCATCAACCGAGTTCATATGGCATACACACAAAAATAAAGGATATCTGTATATACCGATCAAAATTGGTATGGACCAAACTTGAGGACACACATCGTCTTACATTGCAGTCAAGGAAAATAACACATTGAATCCAGCTTTTCCCAAAATACATAAAAACCTGCCTACTTTGTATTAAGGTGGAGACCACCGACAATCCGTAGATACTAGAGAAAGACAAATCAGAGAGTATATGGGAAAATATTATGTAGTAATATCTTAAGAATCATGACAAAATGTGGCACTTAGTAATATTAAATGTTATTTTTTTAGGGAATTCATATTCTCCCATTTTGCAGTTCCCTGAATAAAAAGGATGAGTTGCCTTTTCTCCCCAAGCTTCGCTTGACATTTGTTCTAAAAAAAAATTCTCATCGAAACCCTTGGAAGATATGCCTTCAGATTGATTGCTGCCTCTACAGTTTGCCTTAGTTCCCTCTCTTCCTCTTCTCTGCCAGATCTCAGCACCTGATGCTCCAACCATCTGTGCCAGGCTCCTTCCCAGCAAAGATTTTGTTTCCATGTCCTTCTCCTGCAAAGAATGTTCTAATGCCAAGGGTGTGCGTGTGTTTAAAGTCTCTCCTTGCCAACTCCTTTGTACTTTTCTCCTCCTTCTGCACTTTTGCCATTGCTATTTCTTTTTCCCATTTGCATCATTCTGAGTGTTGGCCTTCAATTTCCACTCCCATCTATCTCTCCCCTTTAATAACATTTCATTAAAACATTGTTGAAGGTCAGAGATTGGAGAAATAAATGCAGGGTTTGAGATCATAAAAAAATTTAAAACACTAGAAGAGAAATTAAATTTATCACTTAATGGCGTGCCTTCACTATATACATTTTAAGTTTACATTATTTTTCATTTGCTTAGCTTCTCTATCTCCGCGCTCTCATACCCACTCACAAAAAACGGTAGAATTATAAACTATAATTATCTTAATTCTTACATAAGCTCAATGGCAAAAAGCGACAAATGCTGCTCATGAATTGAACTAATGCAACACAATAAGAAACACAGGACTAATGAATCTGATGGATATATAATAATGCATACCAGGATATTTTAAGGTAAGAGGACTCAAGATACCATTTTCATTCATTTCATTTAGTACCAGATGCTGAAGAATGTAAAAACTCTTCTGTATCATCCTAATTCTAGTTCAACATCCTTATCTGAGCTTGGAAATGCTAGGTTCTGGATTAATATTCCTAGAATCCCCCAACCAGCATGGCATCCTCACTAGGGGTTTTGGGGCATCACAGCCCCCAAAAGTAACTTTTCCAAACCCTGACTATATCTTTTGCTGTGACCATTCTGAGATTTAGGCCCTAAATTCAATGTATTTTTTTAGGTTCGCAAACCGAACTACCATCTGATCTATTGGAATAACTCGTAAAGCCACTGTCAGAATAAATCTATCCGCAAGTATTAGCCATTATAGGTAAATGAAATATGCCTAGGATTTTAAACAGAGGCTGGATGGACATCTGTCATTGCTTTGAATGTGATTTTCCTGCTTCTTGGCACGTGGTTGGACTGGATGGCCCACAAGGTTTCTTCCAACTCTATGATTCTAGAAGTACCATATCAGGAAAATATTTTCTATTTAACATGCTTAGCTTTTGAGTTTCCGAAAAGGATACAACTTTCAACTGTTGTTGAAAGCACAGGGTGGATATAACCTTTAGTCTGATTCAGCAAGGCAATTATTATGTTCCTATTCCATATGGAGTTTGTAACTCTTTTAGTGACAGCCTGCTCCTTCTTTTGAGAGACTTGATTCACAGCTTGACAGTCATAGGTTTAAGCAAGGAAACTGTGTAATGGGAAACAAATGAAGGAACGATGCATTTTATTGCATTTAGCCAAAGGCCATTGAAGAAAATTGGCACAAATTTAAAGCACAAAAAGCACAGAAAAATACTGTTTCTAATACAAAATACCGTATATACTCAAGTGTAAGCCGGGTTTTTATCTTCTTTTAAGGCTGAAAAAGCCCCCTTTCGCTTATAATCGAGTCAAAATTATTTATTATTTCACTTTGTTATTACTATTATTATATTTATTATTTACTAGCTTGGGGACCCGGCGGTGCCCGGGTGATTTGAGAAGTGCAGCAGGATGTAGAGTGGGTCAGGGGGGATCTGTGTGCCAAGTTCGGTTTTGATCCATCATTATTGGGAGTTGCAGTGGTATCATGAAATTACTGAAGGTAGTGCAAGTCCCATCATCTCTGGTCCACCCTCCCCCAAAGTGTAGTAGGATGTAGATTGGGTCATGGGGGCTCGGTGTGCTAAGTTTGGTCTGTATTGGTGAATGGATGAGGGTTGCATTGTTTTTAGGAAGTGAGTGAAGGTACTTCAAGTCCCATCATCCGTGGTCCATCTCGCACAAAACTGCACCAGGATGTAGAGTGGGTCATGAGGGCTCTGTGTGCCAGGTTTGATGTTGATCAGTCATTGGATTAGGTTTGTAACAGGCTTGGAAAGTGAGGGAAAGTACTGCAAGTCCCATCATCCATGTTCTGCCCCCCTCCAAACTTCAGTAGGATGTAGAGTGGGTCACTGGGGCTCTGTGTGCCAAGTGTGGTCTTTATCGGTGTTTGTTGGGGGCCGCAGTGGTCTGTGGGAACAGAGGGGTGTGAAAGTACTACAAATCCCATCATCCATTGGCAGTCCTCCCCCGAACCTCACCAGGACGTGGAGGCAGTCATAGGGGTTAAGTGTGCCAAGTGTGGTCTCGATCAGTAATTGGATGAGGGTCGTAACGGACTTGGGAAGTGAGTAGAGGTACTTCAAGTCCCATCATCCATGGTCCACCCTCCTCCAAACTGCACCAGGACGTAGAGTGGGTCATGGGGGCTGTGTGTGCTAAGTGTGGTCTGTATTGGTCCTTTTTGGTGGCCTCAGTGGTCTGTGGGAACCAAAGTGTTTGAAAGTACTACAAATCCCATAATCCATGGGTCATGTCCCCCGAACCACACCAGGACGTAAAGGGGGCTAGGGGGGTTATGTGTACCAAGTTTGGTGCAGGTCCATCACCCGCGCTGGTCGCTGTGGCCTGTGAAAGTGGCTGCCACATATCTGCCCTCCCGCCCTTCCGCCCTCCCGCCCTCCGCACACATACATACATACAAACATTCTGCTTTATAAAGGTATACAGATTATTCTTATTAAATTTACATTGTTCTACACTATTACTATTATTTTATTACAATTATTATTTTACTCTATTAGTATTACATTTATTATTTTACTCTATTTATTGTTGTTATTATTACATTTATTATTCCACTCTATGTATTACTACATTTATTACTTTACCATTATTATTATATTTACATTATTTTACTCTATTATTATTTTTATTCCATTTATCATTTTACTATTATTATTATTACATTTATTATTTTTCTCTATTATTATTCAACTTATTATTTTACTCTCAATATTATTGTTGGAGGGATAAGTAAGTACATTTACATCAAAGGTTAGAATCATGGTTTAATCAGAGTTGAACAGTCTTATCTTAAATTTCAGTTTTATTTAACTATTCAAAAACATTTAACCTACTGATGCTTCAATTAATGTAATTTTACTGGTATCTATTTTTATTTGGAAATTTACCAATAGCTGCTGCATTTCCTACCCTTGATTTATACTCGAGTCATTATGTTTTCCCAGCTTTCTGTGGTAAAATGAGGTGCCTCGGTTTATATTTGTGTCGGCTTATACTCAAGTATATACGGTACCTTAAAACGTAGTAATAAAGAATTCCAAACATGACCATTTCTAGAAATAGCATAGCCATTGACATAACTAAACCTGGGAACACATCTCAATATTATTAACTTCTGCAAGTGAGCAAGGTTTACAGAAAAAAGGATAGGCACATATTTGTAACTGGTAGCCAGTCTTCAAAAGACAACGTCTCCTTCCATTTATTCACAAAGATATGATGCCTGTAATCTTTACCTACTGGATATCCCTGAGGAGCTTCCTCAATTGATTTCACAGAACAAATTTCCATTGGGCTAACAAAATTTCAGCACATTTCCCAAAAGGTTCTAGCTGTTCCAAATGATCTCTGTACAAGTGTCCAAGGGTATTATCATCTCTTTACTGTTCTGCCATCTCCAAGTTCAAAGCAATCTGGCAGCGCATAAATTAATTCCCTTTCACCCATCAAGTGTTCATGTACTCAACAGAGGCAGTTAACTGAGGTTTGCTCCCTTGGATCTGCTACAACAGCACCAGATATTTGTAGATTCTACTTTCCCTCGTAACTTTAACCTAAAACATTCAGTTCCTCCGAATTTAGTGATGTAGACTGTGTGCCACTCTTTAGCTTTGAAAATATGAGAGAGTAAGTGGAACTGGTTGGCTTAGTACCAAGCTTTTTCAAAAGAGTCAAACATTTCATGCCAGCTCAGTGCAGAATAAACTGACAGCTGGCTTCGGAAGATGTCAATCTAGGTACTGGGAAAACACAGGTATAAAATGCCACTCCGTCAAAAAAAAGCTTACTTGGTAACCCTGAACCGACTGCTATATTTCCCAATTTAAGCTACCTTGGAGGGTTTATGTGGAAATAAATTTGTGAGGAAACTGTGTATGTTTCCTTTTAAGTCCTTGGGAGGGAAAGATGGACCGAAATCATTACATAACTAATGTTCTTCATATTTTCACAATATTCTACATTCCAGGAACAAAAGAGAGGAAATGTTTATCAAATAACACAGCACCCATGTGTCTTCTATTTGACTTCTGTGCCAGGGGCAGCATAACTAAGGCAACAGGTCACAAGGGAAGGAGAACATGTATATGCCATCCAATCTATTAAAACAAAAAGCATTACTGATGTATTCCAGGCAGGTAAAAATCTTCCCCACTACAATACAGAATCAGCATACTTTGTAACAAAAGTAGCACAATTTATTTTCTCAATCAGCAAAAATACATATAATAGCAGACTTGTACATTCCTTCTTTCTTCGTATTCTTAAAAGAGTTGAATAATTTCTTCACCGCGTTGTTGTAGGATTTTTCGGGCTATATGGCCATGTTCTAGAGGCATTCTCTCCTTTCATCCTTTTTTTAGGCTGAAACAGCCCCCTTCGGCTTATAATTGAGTCAAAGTTATTTATTATTTCACTCTGTTATTACTATTATATTTATTATTATTCTTATTAAATTTACATTGTTCTACTCTATTACTATTATTTTATTACAATTATTATTTTACTCTATTAGTATGACATTATGTTGTTCTATTTATTGTTGTTATTATTACATTTATTATTCCACTTTATGTAGTAGTATTATTACATTTATTATTTTACTCTCATTATTATTATTACTACATTTATTATTTTACTCTATTATTATTTTTATTCAACTTATTATTTTACTCTCTTTATTATTGTTGGAGGCATAAGTAAGTACATTTACTGTACATCGAAGGTTAGAATCATGGTTTAATCAGAGTTGGACAGTGTTATCTTAAATTTCAGTTTTATTTAACTATTCAAAAGCATTTAACCTACTGATGCTTCAATTAATGTAATTTTACTGGTATCTATTTTTATTTTGAAAATATAAACATGGCCATATAGCCCAAAAAAACTTACAACGCAGTGATTCCGACCATGAAAGCCTTGGACAATACAATTTCTTCACCATCCTTGACTTTTATGCTTTTCCACCCCAGCTCCTTTGAAAAACATCTCTGGTGTTTACTTCTTTGTATACGTACAGTGTACAAAGAAATAAACATCACTTAAAATAAAGAAGAATATTGTATAGTGAAGTGTATCACCTGGCAGGAACAACAGTCTCCAGAACACAAAACATGGCTATTATACTGAGTCTTGACCTTCAATTATACCTGGATGCTACAAATGCCTCCTTTCAGCATGGGGGATATTGGAAAAAACCTCTTTTACAGGCTTCAGGACCCAGAGTAAAATATCAAAGCTATGGCTGGAGGAAAGAGTCAGGGGACAAGCCTGCCTTTCAAAAACACCGTGAACCTGAAGCGGCCTACAGGTTACAAAACTGACCTCCTGCAATTCTCCCTCTTGGCATTTTAATAAAATCCTCAGGCACAGAATGGGGACAGAGAGTTCCCTAGCGAGCAATCTTTACCTCAGGACTGACAGGGAGAGCATGACCCAGCGAGTTATAAAGGAAGGATGATTCTCCAGCTTTCTTGGTATATAGCACAGTATAAATGGGCCATGGGATCTGCCGCATGAGATTAGTTTGAGATGCCTGTAGTGTCGCATGATGGCTTCCCAATCCTCTATGACGGTGGGGAAGAGAATCTGGAACTGACTGATTGTGCACAGAGCTCTCTGTGTATATTTAAACCCAGAATCGTGCCAGCAGAATCTCATGAATGTTTACTTACAAACTCACAACTAATACATTTTGAATATCGCAGAAAGTAAAATTATAAATAGGGTAAATAAATAAATAAAATAAATAAAATAGTGAAGAGTAGAGACATCACACTGGCAATGAAGAGCCACATAGTTAAAGCAATGGTATTCCCCATAGTAGCCTATGGATGTGAGAGCTGGACCATAAGGAAGGCTGAGCGAAGGAAGATAGATGCTTTTGAACTGTGGTGTTGGAGGAATATTCTGAAAGTGCCTTGGACCATGAGAAGATCAAAACAGTCCATACTCCAGGAAATAATGCCCAACTGCTCACTGGAGGAAAGGATGTTAAAAGCAAAAATGAAATATTTTGACCACATGAGAAGACAGGAAAGCTTGGGAAAGATAATGATGCTGGGGAAATGGAAGGAAAAAGGAAGAGGGGCCGATCAAGGGCAAGATGGATGGATGTTGTCCTTGAAGTGACTGGCTTGACTTTGAAGGAACTGGGGGTGGCCACAGCAGACAGGGAGCTATAGTGTGCAATGGTCCATGAGGTCACGAAGAATCGGAAGCGACTGAACGAATAAACAAGAACAACAAAGTTAGATGTAAAATAAGCAGAATAGCTGTTCTCAACAGTAATGTTTTATCCTGACACAGCCAAAGTAAAATCACTCTTCTGCCCCCCTACACTGAAGAAACAAGTTGATGTCAACACACACACACATACAAATCCATACACATAAACGTAAAATTAGGGTAACATTTAAAATCTACTAGGGAATAGTTACCTCCTCTTGGAAACTCTGCTACTAAGCTACCCTTTTGCAAATCTCTTGCAAATGAGTTTTGAAGAAAGACTCTAGTATATAATGCAGAACTCAAACTTATTAGAATATATGATTATTAGGGATTTAACAATAAGATGTGCCTTCTTCCGCTATTAATCTGTACTGCAATGCTAATATTTATTCACTTTATCCCTGCTCTACCTGAACTCATGTGTGTGTGCAGTATATACACCTGGCAACTGAGGATAAAGCCTTCTGGGGTGCAACGGAAGTACTGGAGAAAAAGCTGGAGACAGATTAAGGCATGACACAGACAATAGTTCACAAAAGCTAACACCATAGCAAATGTGTAAGTCTCTGAAGTCCTTTAAGGAACCCAGTTGGTTCTTCTCCATTAAAAAGTACAAGTTTAGTGTAACATACTGAAACATACTGCCTCTTAACAAGGGGAGGGGTGTGGACTGTGTTGATGTAATTTGTTGTGAACGAACATGCAACCTAAATATGAATGTTAGTCATGTTTTATACGTCCCCCAAATTCTATGGTGTAGTTCTCCAGAGAAAAAACAGAAAATTGTGGGAAACCGCATACCAAAGTGAGCATTGGCAAAAACGGATTATAAAAATCTATGTGTTTAGAAATGTTCTTGCCAGATATATTAAAAAATCACCTAGAAGACATTTCTTAGCAACAACATTTGTACCCATGTTCATATTTCTACCAAAAAAAATCTGCAGAAAACATTGTAAAGAAGATGAAATGAACAATGTGCTTCGATTTCAAAGTTTGAGAAAGTGAAGCTTATCTGTCCATCCCTATCACAAAATGAAGGGCAGAAGGTGGAACACCATATTTAACACCTGCTTTGTCAACACAACCTGCAGATAGCCAGCCTCCACGTTCATTTCCAACTCTATGTTTGTAAAGTGAAGCTGTTGTGTAAAATAAGCATCCAGAGGATAGGACACCTATCTAAAGCATTTACAGTTAATTAAGCTGGGCCCTGAATCATTTTTGTTTTGTTTTCTTAATTTTTATTTATTTATTTATTATTTTCATTTGTGAGTCGCCACATCCGACGTGGCTCAGGGCGACTTACAGTTTAAAAACACAATAAAACACTAAAACACAATAAAATACCATAAAATACATAGCAACAGATGAGGCAGAAAAATGAACTTAATGTTTTTTACAGCTTGGAAAACCATTTGAACCAAAATCTTCACCAGGATATATATATACAAAAACATGCAAAGGAGCTTGTATCCGGGGTGGCAGAGGTGAGGAAGGCCCCAAGTGAGTGATTAAGGGTCTGGGCTATCTCTATCTCTACCAGCTCTTCCCTTGCTACATGAGCAGCTAAGCCATTCAGTCTGTGTGAGTGACTTTGTCATGTAGCTCCGGGCTCTGCCGCTGCAATAATCCCTCCTGTATTAGCTGTTCATCTGAAAGAAGCTGTAAAACACATGTCAGCTTAAATGGTTACCAGAAGACAAAGCATGATTACATTTGTCCAGGGAAAACTGGAAAGGCGAACAAAAGCTAAAATGAAATGCTTTTAAGTGTTGGTGGGAAGAACCAGGTTTTTGGGGGGGGGAGAGAAGAGAAGAGAACCGTTTGGTTTATTCTAAGGCACTAAAACCACAATGCTATGACTATTCCCTGGGATTAAATCTCATGGAACTCCAAAGAACTTAGGCCTGAGAATTTTTGCTGCACCTGCTACTAGGTTCTTTACTTTGGATTTATCAACAGCTACACTTGTAAAACATCACAAAAACTACTTTATGCAGCAGTGCACCAATATTACAGAAATACTGGAGCTGATAAACTAAACATAGTTCAGAGGGCATGCAGGGAGAATTCAAACATTAAAAAAACAACTGCTATGTTCCCATTGCAAGCCACTGTTTTTATCTGGGGGTTAATTTAAATCCTTTACAAGATCGATGCTTCACTTGCCAAACAACAATTACACATTATTTATAATGCATGAGTGGAACTTTAATGTGCCCTTGTTACTCCCATTTAAACAAGTTTGCAGTTTTACTGGATTTAAAAGTTAGACTTCTTTGCATATGTAGCCATCTGGGGGAAAATATGACAGTAGACGGTGCTAAAAAAGGCAGGGTTTGTTCAATTAATTTGTTTTGCAATCACAACACCTCCATGAATTTCCAAAGAATGACAATCACCACGACAAATTTGATACCAAACCATTTTTGGGAGGTGAAAATTCCAGGCTTTATACAGGGAGAAAAACCTTTTATCCCATTCCGCTTTCACCATCATAAAAATAAGCCTTGTTTCCTGTTTTGAATCATAAGATTGTCCCTGTTAGGATTTGCACGAGAGCACATTTGTATGTATATTGGATGTTCAACTATTCCAACCCAAAGGACTTGTAATGATGCATTTTACCATTCTTTAAAAGAGCAGTACTGTAGGAGTTTGTAACTGAATCGTGCATAGGCACATACACCACGTAGCATGGACTCCCAAGTATTAAAAGATCATGTTCAAACTCACAACAGTGCTGATGTAATGTAGCAAATATGCAATACTGATTCTAAAGAATTTTACCAAGGGATTTTAGTTCATTTCTGAGCTTACATTTCAGGCTTACAGAAATAAACATTTCATTTGGCAGCACAAAACTTGTCATTGCTCAGTATTAAAAAAAAACCCTCCTTACATAAACCATAAGGTCAGTTATACCTTGAATATAAGCAAAAGAAAGGCTAAAGGTCAAATCTGCTCTATGCACAGCAGCGGATTTTACCCAGAGCCCAAAGTCCAAATGCAATTGACTCACAAGCAAGAGGAAAAAATGAACAGAAAAATATTTACTCTTAACAGCAGAGATGAAATATAAACTTTCAATGCTGCATACAAAAATCAGACAGTGCAACAAACCGACATAGTCCTTGAAAGTAACACAAAACAAGGCATCTTCATCTTAAATCAAATGAGAGAGCAAAATATAAACTTTGAGTAAATAGCTATTCCACCATAGCTTCCTTCAGAGTAGTGTCTCCAAACCGCTCCCCTGAGCAAAGCCTTTGAGCATAGATCTCCTCAGAGAAAAAGCTAAACTGTATTCAAAAAACCCATAGAGTTATACACCATCGGGAATGCCAAATTTCAGTCCATTTGGTACATTGGTTTTTATATCCTTAATAACTAGTGAAAGCGAGAGTAACTTCTGGCCCTCTGAGTTTGACATTTCTGGCATTCCTTAATACTTCCAACCATCTTTCATCTAAGGAGCACACAGCACCTGAGTGGTCACAGTTGTTCTTGGAATCGTATCTCAAACCAAAGTACAGATTTAGAGCAACCACAGTGTGATACAACACTCTGCCAATGTTCATTCATGCTGAGGAAATAGAGCAGGCTGCCTTATTGAGTGCTAAATAAATGGAAGTAATAGGAAGACATTTGATGGACGAAAATGCAGGACAATACTTGGGTAAAAGAAATACAATACAGGTCCTTCTCAAAAAATTAGCATATAGTGCTAAAGTTCATTGTTTTCCATAATGTAATGATACAAATTAAACTTTCATATATTGCACACCAACTGAAATATTTCAAGTCTTTTTTTGTTTTGTACTGATGATTTTGGCATACAGCTCCTGAAAACCCAAAAATACTGTCTCAAAAATTAGCATATTTGGTCGGATGGAATATGCTAATTTTTTGAGATATATATGCCAAAATCATCAGCATTAAAACAAAGAAAGACCTGAAATATTTCAGTTGGTGTGCAATGAATTGAAAATATATGAAAGTTTAATTTTTATCATTACATTATGGAAAATAATGAACTTTAGCACTATATGCTAATTTTTTGAGAAGGACCTGTATATGGCCATACTACATTAAATATGGGTATAGACTGCCAAAAGAAACAAGGCCATGCCACATGGCAATAAGCTGAGTAAAGCTTGCTGACACATCTACATGTGGGATAAAAACAAAAGGAAAAGCAATATTCCTATTCCCATAATTAGTATTACTTCTTTTTACTGTCCTTGTGGCAGAGCAGAACAGGCTCTTTTACTTGCCGGAGAAAAAGATATGTCCCCTTTCATGCTACACGGTTATAGCACCATGGCTCAACTTCAGCTGCCATGGGTCCATGCTGTGGAGTGCTAGAGCTGGTAATTAAGGAAGGGGCATTACAAATTCTCAGAGAGTCCCTCTGGTGTGGTGCCTCTGACCAAAGGATTCAAGAGGCAGTCAAGGCAGCTGAAGTGGGAGTCATATGACATGCCCCTAAAATGAGTGCCTATCTGCTGAATCCAGGTTGCATGTGACCTATGAAGTAGCAGAACTCACCTGGTTGGGGATGGGAAGAACCTAAGCCTAAACAAAGGTTTAGCCCATGCTGTTGTTCTGTGCCTTCAAGTAATTTCTGACTTATGAAGAACCTAAGGTGACCATATCATAGAATTTTCAGGGCACAGAGTGTGCGACTCATGTAACATCAAGGTTTGCTTTTCAGATTTCTTTTAATATTTTCAAACCATGGAATCCCCAGTGGCGCAATGGGTTAAACCCTTGTGCCGGCAGGACTGAAGACTGACAGGTCGCAGGTACAAATTCAGGGAGAGCGCAGATGAGCTCCCTCTGTCAGCTCTGGCTCCCCATGTGGAGACATGAGAGAAGCCTCCCACAAGGATGGTAAAACATCAAAACATCTGGCCGTCCTCTGGGCGATATCCTTGCAGACGGCCAATTCTCTCACACCAGAAGCCTCTTGCAGTTTCTCAAGTCACTCCTGACATGAAAAAAAAATGGATGGCCGAATTCTTGGATTCCAAGGGCTGACAACACTCCCTTAAGACAGTGCTAGAATGAGAAGCACAAGGCAAGGCAGTTATGGCTTCCACAATCACCCCTTCCTTCTTTCCTTCCTTCATAGAATCTTTGAGTTGGAAGAGACCTCATGGGCCATCTAGTCCAACCACCTGCCAAGAAGCAGGAAAATCGCATCCAAAGCATCCCCAACAGATGGCCATCCAGCCTTCTTTCCTGGAGGCACAAACATTTAGAATGGTGTAACACTGTTCTTATAATTTCCGATGATTATATCTGGAGAACCCATAAAAGAAAGAAAAAAGCTGGCCCTTCCATTTGCCTAGTCATTTCCAATGTCAATATCAACATTGACAGCAAAACTGCAGACTATTCACTACAGCACCCAACTAATATTGCGAGTGATGAATTTGAGTTTAGGGCAAACATTAGCCAAAGTCTTCTTCAATACGAAGATGCAGTCATTGCAATTCAAAGACAAGCTTTAGTTGAGATGGGCTTTCTGCACCAAAGTTTCCAGGAACCCTAGATCTCCATCAGAGGTTGGAAAGGGTTCCACGAGGAATTAGGATTGGGGAGAAAAACACACTTTTTAAACAGCTGCAGATGTAATAATTTCACGCATAGGTTCTCTAAGGCCTGAAAATTATTTTAAGGGTTCCTTGCAAGTAAAGAGATTTTAAAAGGCCAGAAATTATTCTGTTTAGTTCATTGGAGGTAGTAGAAGCAGAATTCAGCTGAAGTTAATGCCACACGAATTTTCCCCAAGGATATGAGGAATCCTTTGAGATTCCTCATAACTTTTGTTCAGAACAGTGGGCTCTCAATTCACATGTTAAGGGAAATGTGTATTTTGTGCTATTACAATGCCTTTCCTCCATGCAAACAATCCCTTCAAAGTGCCATTCCTGAGGAATCAGACCTGGGAAAAAAGCCTGGATTTATCACCTGATGTAGAACCACAAACCTAAAACAAGGTAATTTGCCACATGTAGAGTGAGAGAAACCCAAGTTACGATAAACACAAATATATATCTCTTTAGGAAGACCACTCCTGATGATGTAATAGTATCATCCAGTTAAAACAGAACTCTGCAAAGAGGACAATATGGGGGTGGGAGTAGAGAAACCCTTTCTTTTCCTAATTCACTTTCATAGGGACTAGTAAAAACTATGCATGACTAAAGAACGGACAGCCTTGCCAACCACTAGCATTATTATTCAGTCCTCTTTCTGGCAGGTCGGATTTCAGCAATCATTGTCTATATACTCTCAAACTTATTTTCTAAGCCCTTAGGCTGTCGCCTTTTCAAATAATTACATCTCAAATTCTCCATAAGCTGAATCAAGAGCCCAATACCTCTACAACAGGGGTGCTCACACTTTTTCAGCATGCGAGCTACTTATAAAACAACCAAGTCAAAATGATCTACCTACCCACTACTCAGAGAGCCATAAAAGCAAAATATTTGGAGATTTATTTCAGTGAGAGCCATATATTATATTTTAAGACTGAATTCAACTAAATGTGAGCATAAGCCCCTGAATTTATTCATAATAATAATGATATTATTCATTCAGCCTCTGCTACTACTACTACTAATAATAATAATAGTAACAACAACAATAGGTTCCTAGAGTAGAAGGAGACCTCCAAGGGCCATCCAGTCCAACCTCCTTCTGCCATAAGGGAAAAACACAATCAAAGTATTCCTTACAGATGGCCATTCAGTCTCTGATGATGATGATAATGGGTTCCTGGAATAGGAGGAGACCTCCAAGGGCCATCCAGTCCAATCTCCTTCTGCACCTGGGCGGCGTCGGGAGCCTGCAGGGCGGGACTGAGCCTTCCTCCCGCCCTGCCTGCAATCTACTGAACTGAACTGAACTTTATTATTTATGAGTCGCCCTCCACGTTTGTGCTACCAGGACACCCTATGCGATCTACCAGTAGATCGCGATCTACCTAATGAGCACCCCTGCTCTACAATGACTACATAACATGGTTTGTTTTGCTATGATCTTGAGGTAAAAAGTAGTCACAGACTGTAAAGGCAACATTTAGCAAGAGGAGCTCTAGGCACACAGAGAACTCACCTTCCAAGCATTCAGTCTCCCATGACATTCCACCACTTAAAAAAAAACTTTTAAATATATGTCATCTATAAAGTAAAATGTTGAATCAAAGGAAAAGATAATCAATTAATTCAGATATGGCTAAGATGTGATTTATGTATATACTAATCACCTGGATTGCATTCTCTTGAAAGAACAAGCTGTGGGGAAAATCTTATGGTAACACACTCCTCCCTTCATTTGCACATGCAAAAAGATTTGAAGGAAAACTGAATTTATTGTCAAAGGCTTTCATAATATGCTGGGTCCAGGAACATGAATGGCACTGCAGACTATTTTAACCAGAGAAGTGAGCCATAGCAGAGCACCTGATTAGCCAACCTGGACATAACATATTATCTGAGAACACAGAAATGCTGGACCACTCTCACAACCACCATGTCAGTCTACACAGAGAAGCCATTGAAATCCACAAACATGTGGACAATTTCAACAGAAAGAAAAAAACCAAGGAAATGAACAAAATCTGGCTACCAATTTTTTAAAAACCCTCTAAAATCATAACAATAAATAAAGAACAACACTCAAAAACAGGGGAACTCCAGACAAGAAACTATCGGGGATTGCTAATCACATCTCAACAAAGGATTCCTTCAGGCAGTAAGAAGCCAGATCTTGAAGCTGCAAGGCCATCACATGCTAATCAAGGTGGCCAATTGAAACATTCACACCTACCTCCAACAGACAAGAGTTCTTTTTCCCACTCTGGACATTCCAAAGATATATAAACCCCATTTTCCTAGTTTCCAACAGACCTCACAACCTCTGAGGATGCCTGCCATAGATGCAGGCGAAATGTCAGGAGAGAATGCTTCTGGAACATGGCCATACAGTCCAAAAAACTTACAGCAAACCAAAAACTGAATTACTTCTAGATAGATTCAGTCCAAGGCATCATAACTAGCGTGATTTTATGAGTTGATGACTGAGGTTCTTTGATGTCTCTCCTTCCTAGGGATGTCATAAGTTAAAGTTGACTTGATGGCAAATAACAATCACTCTAGTAGATTTATGGAACAATCATAACTAAATTGTAACCTAGACATCAAGATTTGCTACTTTCATACAGAATTCAAAGTACGAATATATAAGCAGGAATATGAGAAAATAAAAACCGGTAGAAATTGGGGGGAAGATGTGTTCTAAATGTTGTATTTATGCTTCATAATGGACTATGGCAGAAAAATAAGGGAGTCTATACCAAAGGTAACTGCAATTAATTATGTTGCATTCTTTTGGAAAAGAGGCAATACCTTAAACATTTGTGAGGCAGATCTCTGCATGTCTCTGGACAAATAAAAGAAGCCAAATTTTAGATAAACCTTGAATCACACGGATTACCTTGGGTATATGCACGTAACATTCTGTTGGCTGAACCTTCTCTGCCACCCATCATCAGCTGCATTCCTCTTAAGTTCCCCAATCAACACATCATCTCTTTCCTCACTTTACACTGCCATTCTCAGCATTGCTTACATGAATTCAGAAGAAGGTAAGATATTTTTAAAAAACCTCTTTTAAGTGAAACTAACATGAACAACATGGTGATGGTGATGCCTCATGAACCATCTTAAAACATGTAAGATCATCCACAGAGTTTAAATCCAGAACAGCAGCATGAATTCCAAGCTCTGAAACTGGTTTGAAATACCATAGAAAATCTCTGCTTGACCAAACCGAAGGTTCATAGTCCAGCATTTGGTTTCCATCTGTGATCAACCAGCAGGTTCCAGGAAGTCCACAAGCAGAGCATGAAAGCAAAGTCATCCTGTATTATTCTTGATCCCCAGAAATGGAGTTTTCAAGAAGGATTCTGAATCTATAGCTACCATGGCTAATAGCCTCTGACACAGATCCCTTTCCTAATAAATGTGACCACTCCTTCAGCCTGACTTTAATTTTTGGACATTAGTATAACTCTTTGGTGGAAAAAATATATCCACAATAATTTATTATATATAGTAAACTACTTAATCTGTTTTCAAAATAACAATCCTGTGTTGTGAGGTGATTTGCACATTAGATTATAACTTGGGTTTGAATCCCACTGGGTGACCTTGGGCAACTCAGACTCTCTCAGCCTCAGAAGAAGGCAAAGGCAAATCCCCTTTCAACAAATCTTGCCAGGAAAATACCATGATAGGTTCACCTTAGGATTGTTGTGAGACGATCCTAAAAGGCATATAATTTGTATGCATACAACAACAACAACAACAAATCCACCCTCATTATAAGATAATGAGGAATAGATTCAGCTTATTGGCAATGTACAAAAACAACTATTTTTGTTGGGTAGTGTGGATTCTAACTAGTTAGCTATGTTTTGAATCACAGGCCAAGTTTCAAAAACAAGAACTAAAGATTATTTCATTTTCACTTCAGCAAGAAAAAAAATGAAATATGACTTTTAAAAAAACTATAACTATAAAGGTTGTATCCTCCTGGTGGTATCTGTAGAACAGCAATTGTAACTAATTTGTAGAAGTAACTTTTCAAGCACTGGAAATTCCATCAGTTAATAATGTATGCTTTGTGTGAAGAGACCATTTATTTTTCTGCCCTGGGCGTAATGCCAATTATTTGGATGCATGACCTTTATCTCTGAGAGTGGGAGAAGGAATTATATAGAAGACACTCCTAATGCATGAATCTTTCACAATGCTACACTTCCATCTGAAACACAGGGTGTAACTTGACTGTTTGTACAGAGTGAGCAGAAATCTAGAAATCCAGAAGGGAAGTTTCTGTTATACAAGATGACTCTATGGGATCGGTACCCATCATTTTTGGAAATTTAATAAACTATTGGAATTACGGTAACTGCACCATAACCTTACTGAAAAAGTAAAAATGATGTCACATCCGTTTGGCAAATGTGAATCTCCATTATGAAAACCACTGGTCAAGAAAAGCATGACCTTGTTAGAAGTCAACCATTTGAACAAGTGATATTTATAAGCACTCATGTAATGGCACACAGGTAACTCAGTTGCTAAACTGAAGAACCTTGTCTTTAAACTGCCATGGATAAAAATATGCCACTACAAAAATATATTTGGTTATCAAAGGATAGTTGTTTCTTTGAAGATAAATTTGCAGTTGCTCAAAAGATATATATACTCCCTTGAAACCTCTTAGTTAAAATATGTACTGAAGAGAGACAAAAACAAAGTAGTCTTCTTTAAAAATAACATATCAGGTTTACTAACAAACTTCTTGTATATATTCAGCATACTAGTCCATAGTCCAATGTCTTTAAGCATATAGATGTAGTCCAAACTGTGCAACTGTACTCACTGAAGTCTGAAAAGAGACAAACTGCAATCCACCTCCATTGAGGTCGAAAAGCATATTGTATAACAAAAAA
Source organism: Anolis apletophallus (assembly GCA_030556195.1). Taxonomy (NCBI): domain Eukaryota; kingdom Metazoa; phylum Chordata; class Lepidosauria; order Squamata; family Anolidae; genus Anolis; species Anolis apletophallus. The sequence continues at coordinate 121,742,292 of JARBWK010000002.1, forward strand.
ATGGAGTCCTGTATCTGAAGCACCTCCCACACCAAAAGGGTGCAATCAAACTGGCAAACCAAAATGTACTGCAATATATGTTAACAATTATACACATTTACAAACAATTAGTGGAGGATTGGAAGGTTGCTATTTCCAACAGGTTTCACCTACTGGCATTTGACAGAATATGGTATGTCTTCTCTAGGAATTTTCTAGGTTCTATAGTAATTTTCTGCTGGATGTAGTCACCCTGGAGGATACCTTTCTCAGAATTTAATAGGTTCCCCAGGTTGACTCTAAAGTAACTTTAAGCAAAAGTAATTAATTAATAATGTTCACTATTCACCATGGCTTTTTCTTTCCATAGTAACACTTTCCCTGTAGATATGCAAGTACTGTACTGTAATTCTTGCTTACCAGCACCTAAATTCTGATATACCAAACTCTGATTTTCATGGAATAAAAGAATAATGGGATGACAAAGGCTTTAATAACTAAGAGATCTAGTGCAACCTTGATTCTGACTTGATGTGCTGAAGAAAACGGGAACTCTGTGTGTCAACTAACATTTGTTTCTCAGTATGACTCTGTACCGCTCCACATGACTCTGTACCACCAACCGAGCTCCAGACGGCCCAGTTTTATGCACACTAGTAATGTGCTTTGCTCAGTCAGTTCAGACATAATTTACTATTTAAAACATGCCATGGGGATTTTGTTTTGTTTTTTAAAAAGCAACATTTTCCAACTAATCTCGTAATTGTGAAGTCTACTGTAAAAAAGCCCTTTTCTTGGCTCTGTGTGATCACTGGGGGATTAGAGTTTAACCCTTTCAGAAAAACTTATAATGTTTGTTGGAAATGTGTACCACTTCTTAGTTTTTGTTTTAGGCAGTTTAGTTTTTGTACACACATCAGCCTTAAATAAAAGAAAAGGCTTAATTGCAAGGTAAGAGCTCAGCCACATTGAACAAACTTCCCTTTATTTCATTAGACACTGGAACATGGGTTTGAAAGAAAAGAACTATATCATTCAACAGCTTTGCGAAATGAAATACATCAGTATGTTTTGCAGTGGCACTTCATGTAAAAAGAACGTGGAAGTTTAATGAGATCACGGGGGGAAAGTTCAGAGACCACCGATTAGAAGAAATTAAGAATATTCTATGTAAACAAAACTATTCCTTTTTCAAAGATAAAAGTATTACTTCCTTTCTCTTAGAGAGGAGAGATCATGCACAATACACTGAATGTGATAAATGATTGTCATATGCTAAATAGAAAGAAATGTTAATTTCCTGATTAAAGGAGAAAAAAGCAGAGCAACTGAGGAAAAAATGAAATCACTCACGCTTAGCATCAGTTCCATTTCTGGTAGCTAACACTTGTATATCAAAATATGCTTTGACAGCTGCATACTTAATAACATCTTATTTCTCCTTAAATTTCTTTTTTGGAAGGGAGGGCAAGGAAATCTATCAAATAATCAGATGCAGTAGAAAAACGCTGAAAATTAGATTCCTGAAAATGTCAAAAGTAGGAAAGCTAGAACACTCTGGTAGAAATAATCTAATCTTGTTGATCAAACGGTAATGTTAAGTCTTATTTACATTATACGCAATTAGTGTTAATGCAATGCTTTAATGAATGACTATTAGCAAATGCTGAAGAATCCAAGAGATTAATCTCTGCAAGTTTTCTTTTAATATTTTCTCTAGCCATTGTTCACACAGTACTCCAAAACACTACAACTGTTAATTGGAATATCTTGACAGAAAGGCAGAACAGATGTTGAATCACAGATGTTACAGTCAAAGACTGCAAAATGATACGTCCTGGATTCTTTGATATAAAAAGGGATCTTTATGATGCTAGGAGAAGAGGTGGTCTTCAACTTTCAAATCTCTAGAAAAAATGTTTCTAGAACAGTGGTTCTCAACCTGTGGGTCCCCAGATGATTTGGCCTTCAACTCCCAGAAATTCTACCTCCTGGTAAACTGGCTGGAATTTCTGGGACTTGTAGGCCAAAACACCTGGGAACCCACATTGAGAACCACTGGTCTAGAGAGATGCGGCACATACTGTGTGTGGTCAATTTATTTCGCTGAACTATGAAGATCTTACATTTGTCACCAATCTTCCAAGGAAGCAAACTTTCACACCATCCTGATATTGTCAATTGCTATGTGGTGTGTCACAAGTTCATTTCTTGATTATTTGATGAAGGGGTTTACATTTTTTTTTAAAAAAAATCTGACACCAGAGGTGGTCTTAGCCAGGGTTTCTAAAACATTTTGCATTCATGATCCGTTTTGGCCCGAGAAATATTTACATCAACTCAGGTATACTGGTATAAAAAAATCAACATTTACTGATAATGGATTGGCATGTGCAAGGCTTGCTAAACAAGTTGATTTTCATTTTTATGAAGTACAGCTGAAGCATCTTCTGCAGAGTCCACTGTAAGCCCTGCAGAACAGATTTATATAAATGTTTAAAATGGCCACTAGGTGACTTTCAGAAAACCTTTACTGTTGGCAAATTCTTTGGGACCCCAACACCTAGCTATTTGGGGTCAGGAATCCGCAGTTTAAGAAGCAGTGGACTTAACAGTTGTTTCATAACACCGCTGAGCCTCCTCCCACCCCCACCCCCACCCCTTGCTCTGGTTTGGGATTTGTCACTTATAGAACAAGCTCTGTTCATTTTTATATTAGGTTATCATACAACAAACCAATCTGCCTTTTAAAAGTCACATCTGTTAATTTTTTGTTCATGTCAGGAGCTACTTGAAAAACTGAAAGTTGGGAGTGTTTTATTTTAACTTTGGCAAGAAGTTCTCCAGCCTCCACCTATGCGGGAGCATTTCGCTAGGATTACAAATACACTCATTGTGAGTGTTTTACTCTAACTCTAGCGGGAAGTTCACCTGGACATTTCTATATTGGACACAGATTGGTGCGCAGGCATCGAACAGACATTGGACCATCTAATTTGGACTATATTATTGGCGTTGAATAGGATTATCCTTTGTTGAAATTTATTTTTGTGTTGCATTATAACGACTGTGGTCTATACTGCTGATTAGAGTTCCATAAGGAAAAGAATTTACAGTTTTCTGTATGACTTGATATACTATACCACAACCTGGGTTTCATGTTGATCATATATAAATTTTTGGATCTATACAGCACTACGTGTTGACTCGTAGTATCCTGTTTTTGTTCGTGTTCTTCAGCAACTACCCCGTTCTTTTAGGTTATCTTCCTCAGAGGGAATCACACATCAAAAAAGAAAAAAGTAGGATGTAAAGAAAATGATGTCTGTTTCTACAATAGTAATCCACAAGAAGCAGAAACTTTCCAGCAGTGGGGGGAACGAAACAGTAGCAAGGATTAAACTATATCCTATTCATTCTGTGTGAATTATTATGAAATAACATAATTAGTCCAGAGCATCCACTTTTCAGTTGACTCAAGAGATTGGAAACTCAGGTTAAGGCCCTGGAAGATGAAGCTCTTAATCCCTCAAAGCTCTCTGCCTCTGACAGATTCTTTAGGCTGCCCTTTGATGGGACAGATCCCAAGCCTCCTGACATATACCTAAGGAGATATGCTCCACTTCTACCCACTTTCCTCTCTTTTGCCCAGTAATGGATTAGCTTCTGACTATTTATCTTTGTACTTTGTTCAAATCCTGCTTTCATTCCCTGCTCATTAGAAAAATAAAGAAATCCAGTCACAGAGACAAATCTGTCTTTTTAAAATGTGAGTTTCAGTTCTGAAACTAATTTGGTACTTCCTTTGAAAAACAGTCATGCTGCTAAAGATGATTGTAGGAGTGAAGTCATTAACTAGCGTTCAGGCCTGTGATCTCAACAGTTTATTCGTTAGATGAATGGAACATCACAGTCACAACAATATAAAACACAAAATGCCTGGCCCATTGTATTTGTTGTTGTTGATGTTGTTGTGTGTCTTTAAGTCATTTTCGATTTATGGCTACTCTAAGGTGACCCTACAGGTTTTTCTTGGAAATATTTGCCTTTGCTTTCTTCTAAGACTGAGAGGGTATGACTTTGCCACTCACTTTGGGTTTCCATGGCTGGGCAGGGATTCAAGCCCTGGTCTGGAGAGAGATTGTCCAACCCTAAACAGCTACACCATGGTGGCTCTCACTTGCCCAAAAGGCCAAGTTTGTTAAAACCTGACGCTACAACAACTTTAATAATGGTTTCAGTAATGTAGCCCACAATACTAGAACGAATGATTACTTTACTCTAAATGAAGCCACTACTGCCAGGACAAAAGGAATACATATTTTCAAACACAACTCTCTTTGGATAGCTTTTCACGCCTTATCATGTTGTTATTATGGAATTCTACAGAATTCCACTACTCAGCATTTTCTGCTCATACAGAGCCAACAAAGACTCGGGAATAGTGATGGAAAAGCAATTCAAAAACCTTCTCCAAAAGCTGCTGATGTCTGCATTAATAAAAGCTGAGGATTTCTTTGCATTGTTTTAGTTAAGCTTGCACAGCCTAGCTGTCACAAGACCAACTGAGTCTAATACAAAGCCCTTTCTTGGCAGCAGCCCATCCCTCTTTGCTCAAAGCACAGGAGACAAAGAATCTAGCAAGAAAAATATATGACCACTGACCATAAAACATTTATTTATTTCATTTATATCTACTTTCTCTCTAAATATGGAACTGTTACCTTTTTATTGCTTTATATTGCAATTTGATACTTTTATGTTTTGCATTGTTTTTATTTTATGGTCTATTGCAATCTGATTTTTAAAAAATGAAAAACAGCATAGATATACGATGGAATAGATAAATAAATAAATCATCTTAGTGAGAGAAACAGGGAATGTTCAACACCGAGGCCCCCACTGAAAATTCAGTATGACACAAAGTAGCAAGGCCAATTTTCTCCCAGTCATATCTGGGTTACCTATACCATATTTGGTGACTGGGCCTCCAACCCACTCATCGTCCTCTCTTACCATACCATTATTTATTTATTTTATATAAAAGGCTATTTATATAGCCTATTAATTACACAAACAGATAAAGTTTTTGACTGAAAGCGAGAACATACCTGAATAAGAGAAACGTTGTATAGACTTAGTCTGAAGAGGTAGTTTCTGTGAAAGCAAGCAAAGAAGTATTAGGTCATTCAGAAGCTTTCGAAATGAGCAAACAAGTAGTGTATAACAACTGAACTACTTTGGAATCAGAGGAGCACATGGCATTTCCATATCAGTTTGCTCCAGAGTAATTTAACACCAGGAAAGATCTGGACCTTAACAGGTGAGGAGCCTGTGGGAATTGACTCACCCCCCCCCAAATTTCCCCCCAAAACATGTACGTGAGGGAGCTGCTGGCAGCACAGGGCCCTCCGGAGGTTACTCCTGAAGGGCAAAAATAATGTATCAGGAGGGGGTGGGGAGAGGGATTATATCCCAGTTTCTCCTGGAACTTATTTAAGTGTAGAGAAATCCTAAGTAAAGGGCAATGCTGGAAATACAACTACTAGTAGTTTAATTCAGTAGACTCTCCGTTAACCAGCACCCATGAGAATTGGTAGATGCCAGATGTAGTTTGTGGTTGCTTAAGAATTACTATTAAAAATTACTCCATGCTACACCATATCATAAACTCTGTATTGATTTGATATTAATATTTAATTACAGAAATTAAGACAGAGACAAACTTAATGTAATAGTTTTAGTGTGTTATAAAAACATCTTTCAGCATGCAATATGCAATTTTAGTTAAATGGCAGTCAATAAACTTCTCAACTTAAGGAATTTCACTAACATAATTTTTTAAACTTCAAGTAACTTAGAAAAACACTAATACACACTTTATTATACATCCACTTGTAGTCCCAACATGTGTAAAGTGCCAGTACCATATTTGTGCCCAATGGCTAAAACTGTTTCTTTCCTATAAATCCACCAACAGACCACCAGATGTAGTAGGACTGCTATAGGAGATACACAACATTAAAGTTGAAGACTCAGGAAAGGAGTTGCAGAATCTAATGCAGTATCTGAGTTGGAAAAGGAAACACAAACCTTGATCATGCCATTCTGTAGATACACATCCAACATCTGATTAGCTGCAACCTCCCTTTGTTATAATGCCATCTTGTACTGTTTGTGCTACCGCGACGCTTAGTATGTCGCTCACCGTGATATTTTTAATTCACCATTTTTAATTGTGGTTTTAACTATTTTAGCTGTGTTTGAATGTCTTTTTTTATGACTGTGTGTGAGCCGCCCCAAGCCACTGGGAGTGGTGACTGATAAATGCGAATAATAAACATTTGCATGCATCTTTTTGATGAATTCTAACACCACAACAAGTAGAGAAAAACGTGGAATTTTGTACAGCAGAGCTGAACACTTTTCTTGTCATTTCTGTCCATGTGGCATGCCAACAACTTCTCAGATAATGACATTTGGATTCTTCCTTGTCTCCCGCACCATGAGCCCCATTCCACCATGAGCTCAAAATGGTGTCAATGCCTCTTCTCTTCTATGCTTTATCGTCACAACACTCTTGTGACATAAGGAGTCAAAGCTGCTCAGTGAGTCTGATACCTCATTGCAGACTAGAACTTGAGCCTCCCAAATCTAATACAATACTTTAGCCACTACACTAGGGCTTCGCAAAGCACAGCCCTTCAGGTATTGCTGGCCTATGAGCCCCACTATTTCTCCCCATTGGTTCTGGTGGCTAGGGCTGCTGGAAATTGTAGAACAATATTGTTTGGAAGGTCAGAGTTATCCAACCAATGGGGTGGTGAAACTTCATGCAGATACTTTGGTAAAACTATGTGGATCTAAATTTGGTAACAGATGAACAGGAGACCAATCTAGCAACATCTGGAAGGGCATAACATCCCTTCATTATGCCATTCTCAGTCTCAAAACACTGGGAGGGGGCTTAGGGAAGAAAGTATGAGCCAGAACTGTAGCACTGAAAGAAAACGATGACAGATACCCTTTCCCTAATATAAATCACCTCTATTTTAGACCATATTATTCAAAATGGTAATATCTACCTTTTACTATACAACAGGCATGAACAGTTGGACTAGGGAACCTGCAAGACATAGAGGAGAGTTTAAATGCCTCCCTTCCACCCAGTACTGCTCAAACTCTTGCTCAAAAGCCAAATAAAAAATGGTACCAGGAAACGTATAATCAGCGCTGAATATATTCTCATCCAATCTCTCTCGTCTCTTGTAACTCCTCTTTTTACCCATGTCTAAGGTGAGCCAAGAAACTTGTACTATTAAAGACAGCATGTAAGAGCTTGGCTTTGATTTATGAGTCCAATCTCCTCTTCCACCACCCATTCCAAGTTATGAATACACCACCTTCATTTAAAGCTTAGCAGGGTATACTGTCAAATTATTTGAAAGTATAGTTAAAAACTACAACTTCAGAGACTCAATATGCCTGTTCACCACAATGCACACTTGAAAAAGACTGATCTTTTAAAAAACTGCTAAGAGACTCCAGTGATCCTGACAAGCTGAATCCCTCCTCATTTTCATCTTTTCTCAGACGCGCTGTCATTTTCTTCATCCACTTTGGTCAATCTTCTGCTTGTGGCACAGGAACCAGTGATGTCTGCTTCAGTCAGGCCCCACCTCCACAGATGTAACCCAAGAAGCCTGTGGCTTCTCCACATCAGCTTTGCTTTGGAAAGAATCACAGTGTATACTCTCATATTGCCCAAGGGAAGAAGCCATCAGCCACATCTTAGCAACTCCCAGGGCACAAAGCCAATATAAAAAAGGACTTGGTCCAAATTTTAGAAATAGGAGAGAATTCTAAATTAAGGATAACTCAAAATAATTCACTCACGTAACAGTCTAGCCAAAAGACAGCAAATGGGTGGTTGTTTTAAACTGCTTTTAAAAACAACTATTAACTTGTAGGTTTTTTTACACAGTGATAAAAAAGAATAAACAAGTAAATGTTTATTTAGGAGACATTTGGATCACACATGAGCCATGAACTATTTATCTAATATTCTCACGAACAAGTCTCTAAATGTTAGCGAAATGATCAACCCAGAAATATCTGGGGCAACTAGACCATGGTTCAATGTGAGTCACCATAATAATTAGCAATCACTCGTGTCCGAGTATAATGCCTTCCAACTGTAGGGTCTAGACCAGGGGTGCTCAGAACGGTGATCGCGAGCACCTAGTCGATCTTCAGCCCTCTTCCAGGTGATCTTCAGGCCTCACCTCCAATGCGCGCGCTCCCGCGCGCTCCCGTCGCTACGCTTCTCTTGCCTCCGCCGGCGCAGCGCCTCCTCCACCCGTGGGGCACTGCAGGAAGGAGGAAGTGGCAGCAGAGCTGCCCCTGGAGGAGAGGCAGGGCGCTCCCTCCTTCTCGCAATGCCTTGCGGACGGAAGAAGCGCCGCCTGGGCGGAAGGCATGCTCTTGCTCCTGCCTTCTGCCCGGATCAGCACGGCGGCGCTCTGGCAGGAATGGAGAAACTTGCAGGGGAAGCGAGGCCTGGCGCAGCTCCCTTTCCGATCCGGGCAGCAGGGGAAGGGAGCTGTGCCAGGCCTCGTCTCCCCTGCAGGCCTCTCCATTGCTGCCAGAGTGCCGCCCGGATTGGCACGGCTCCGGCTGCGATGGAGAGGCCTACAGGGGGGGGGAGGCCTGGCGCGGCTCCCTTCCCCCGCCGCCCGGATCAGAAAGGGAGCTGCGCCAGGCCATGCCCCCCTCCCGTAGGCCTCTCCATCGCCACCAGAGCCGCGCCGATCCGGGCGGGGCTCTGGCAGCGATGGAGAGGCCTGCAGGGGAGGTGAGGCCTGGCGCAGCTCCCTTCCCCCGCTGCCCGGATCGGAAAGGGAGCCGCGCCAGTCCTCCCCCCCCCCGGTAGGCCTCTCAATTGCTGCCAGAGCCGTGCCAATCCTGGCGGCTCTGGCGGCGATGGAGAGGCCTACGGGAGGGGGGCGAGGCCTGGTGCAGCTCCCTTTCCGATCCGGGCGGCGGTAGAAGAGAGCCACGCCAGCCCCCCCCCCGTAGGTCTCTCCATTGCTGCTGGAGCCGCGCCGATCCGGGCTGGGCTCCGGCAGCGATGGGGAGGCCTGCAGGGGAGACAAGGCGCTCTTCCCACCTCTCTTTCGCCCGGATCTCCCATGGAGCCGGGCGAGAGGGGCGGGCGGAGAGGAAGGCTGCCCTCACGGAGGAAAGTGTGTGCGTGCGCGCGCATGCTCACACAAGGCGCAGTGTGTGGAAGCTGGGTGCGCGCGCAAAGCGCGCGCGCACATAAGGTAGGTGATCTTTTTGCCTTTGGTAATTGAAAGTAGCTCGCATGCTGGAAAAGTGTGAGCACCCCTGGTCTAGACGGTGGGTCCATAGGTAACTGTAGAGACCTATTATTGATCGGCATGTTCTTACACAGAGAGGACATCAATTTCTAGGTTGAAGGTGGTCCCAGTTAGGGTTGGCCTGACACACTTTCCTCTTGACACGTTTCTCCCTTTCATCCACAGCACTGTTGGTTACAGTTGACCTCCCGTTAGAATGCTCGAGGGCCACAGCTTCCCAGTTCTCAGTGTCTATGCCACAGTTTTTAAGGTTGGCTTTACACCCATCTTTTCCTGTCCAACAACATTCTGTTTTCCATTCTTGAGTAGGGAGAAGAGTAACTACTTTGGGAGACAGTGATCGGCATTCGGACAATGTGACCAGTCCAGTGAAGGTGGCGGAGGATCACTGCTTCAGTGCTGGTGGTCTCTGCTTCCTCCAGCATGCTGACATTTGTCTATCTGTCTTCCCAAGAGATTTGCAGGATTTTTCAGAGGCAACACTGATGGAATTATTCCAGGACTTGAGTGTGACGTCTCTAGATAGTGAGTACTGTAACTTAACTTTTATCAAAAAAGGAAACCATCTCTTTCTTGAAGTAGAATGATGAAAGATGAAAATGTCCTGAAAGAAGCTAAAGAAGCAGTGATACATTCAACTCCCTTCACAATACCATTGCTTCTGGTCTTTTCAAATGTTTGGGTGGGAAAATTTTGGCAATGCTCGCCATGGACAGCTGGCTCCAAGGGGCTGTGTGGAGATTTCTACATACCAAGGAATGACTCTTGTCTTGACTTATACATGGGTCACATCAAAATCCATAGTTGTGTCCCCAAAACCTAAACTTAATTTATACATGAGGCTAACTTTTATATAAGTATAGACAGTAAACATACATAGATTCACAAACTCTTATTCAGTTCCTTCCCCTGATGGACTGCCCCATGTATTCCTTGCATGGCAGGGGGTTGGACTGGATGACCCTTGTGATCTTTTCCAACTCTGTGATTCTATAACAGGTTTTCTGTATCTCTTTGCAATCTTTTCCCTGTTTCTATGCCATCTTTCCCCAATCTGCCTTTTTGCTTCAGTTTTATACCACTTCTCCCCCATAACCCCCCACTTCACAGCATACCCTGAATTGTGATGGGCTAGGACCCACCAGACTTGGCCACCTTCTCCCTTAAGAATCTAATGCTTTGGAATAAGAGGAACAAGGTTCCAGGTTGCCAATGTGTGTGTGTGTGCATAAAGAGAATTTCAACACCCCCAAACATCTGATTATTTCCATTCTTTTAATATTTCCAAAGTATTCAATTATGTATGCATACATTTTGGTGTCATTATCAGGCCATACACTAAATATTTTAATGAACACTATTTTATTTCCCTTTTTCTAAATCATCCATGCAACTTTTCAAAAAATGACATGTTGCCACAGTAAAAGAATGCAGTTTGTATGAGCATGTGTCTCTCTCTGTGTTTGTATGTACTCTTCTGTAAGTTTGACCGTTCATAAACTTCAGGTCTCAGTTCACTCCAAGGAGTACAACTTGAGGTTTAATGGCCCTCCATTACCAGGTCGTTGTTAAGAATGCTATTTAAATGCATGGGTTTTGAATGGATTACAAGAAAGATTCTGAGCTTGTCCCAAGCTTCTGAAAACATTGTATATTTTGACTGAATAAATAGCTTTAATATTTAAGAAACACTCAAAGTGGATTTTTTCCCAGTGGCTGTTGGGACATAAATGGGGAAGCAGATCTAAAAGAATATCAATCAGTACTAGCATATTAACCAAAGCAGACAGGACAGACATTTCTCAGATAAAGCACGGACCCCATTCATCAAAAAGTTGCATATACCCCTCAGTTCATTTGCAGGAAATATGAGCCAAGCTACTGCCATACTGAACACTAAAACACTATACTGAAACACATCTGCATATATAACAAGCTTTTTGAAAGGTTACATGTATTGTGAACATCTATCTCAAAGAAAAGGCTATTAAGATACAGCACAAGCCTCTTATTGACTGAATCAATATCCATGGTTTCACGTACTTATGCTCCAAAAATATTTCTATGAAGATGTATATGATCTGAAGAGAAACCAGTCCAAATATTGAATTTGCCATTTTCCATGGCTTCAGATATTTTGAGGGGGCTGGATGTCTAGCAATGTATTTCCTGCATTACCTAACACACTATGTAGTTTTATTTGTAGGGTTGCTGCTGCAATTCTTAATTTTCACATTTTTAACGGAACACAAGCAGACAGACATATATAGGACTTTGAAACTTTCAAAACAAAAAATCAAGGCCTTTTAATAAGCTGAGATGCTCTAGAAGAGGGTCCTCTTTAAAATAAACTTTGTACAGGTCAAGGGTTAGGAAGGACAGTACAAATAGACCAGTGGTTCCCAATCTTTTTTCCCTACCTTTAATGACAAGAAAGACGTAAAATACCCTATCCCTGTATTATATCAGAGCACTTTCTATTACTGTTTATTCAACACTTTTTATCCTCTTTCTATTCTTTTCCCCTACCCCTCCTTTCGACCCTTTTTCTTTTCTTTCCTTTTTCCAGCTGTGTAAATTCTTTCTATTCTCGAAAGAGAAATAAGATGGAAGGTCGAGGGGAATCTTACCCTCAACAGAAGAAATGCAAAATGCTTTTACTATGTACATGCATGAATTTGTTTCTTATTTTTGTATTCTTTTTTTAAAAATTAATAAAGAATATTTTAAAAAACCAACATAATCAATACATAGAACATAAACTATAAGATACTACAGTCAATGTAAAATTACAGTAAAATAAAAACATTTATGACGCAGGACAATGAGTGGGCCACATGTACAGATTAAAATAGAAAGATAAAAACAGGGGTGTGAGATAGCTGTGGGGAAAATTATTTGTGAGGGAGAAAGCTCTTTCAATGAGAGGTCGAGAAAGGACATTCGTATAAAAGGGGGGAAGGGGTGTACACTCAAAGCAGATATTGAAGGTGAATGGTGGCATGAGATTATATGATTAATCTTCGAAGGCACAGCGGAAGAGCCAGGTGTTAAGATTCTTCTTGAAACTCTCTAGAGTAGGGGCTCGCCTAATCTCACCAGGCAGTGCATTCCATAGACGGGGGGCCACCGAAGAAAAGGCTCTCTCCCTTGTTCCCACGAGGCAGGACTGGGACAATGGCAGAGGTGAAAGGAGAGCTGCCCTCAAAGATCGAAGGGATCGGGCTGGTTCATGGAGGGAGATACGGTCACAAAGGTAGGCGGGTCCCAAACCGTTTAGGGCTTTATAGGTGATAATCTATACCTTGAATTGGTACTGGAAAATAAATGACAACCAATGGAGCTCCTTAAGCAGAGGGGTTGATAGCTCCCTGTAATTTGCCCCTGTTATTAATCTGGCTGCCAAACGCTGGACGAGTTGTAGTTTCCAGGCCATCCTCAAGGGTAGCCCCATGTAGAGTGCATTGCAGTAATCCAATTTAGAGGTAACTAAGGCATGGACCACCATGGTCAAGTCCAACTTCATGAGGTATGGTAACAGTTGGCGCACAAGTTTTAATTGAGCGAAGGCCCTCCCAGCCACCGCTGACACCTGTGCATCAAGTGTCACCGCTAAGTTCAGGAGGACTTCCAAACTGCGGACCTTGGATTTCAGGGGGAGTGCAACCCCATCCAGCACAGGTTAAGAACCACTGAAATAGACAGTTTTACAAGAATTCCAGAATAACCAAACACTGAATTTCAGACACAGGTCAATAATATTTTTTTCTTGTTTCATATTGCTACAGTTCGAGGGTATTTTCAATAGAAATACTACATGAGCGGAAAAGGCTATACAGTTCCTTTGCCTCTATGCTTTGTTTCTAGAACTTCACATTGTAGTCTCAGCATTTGCATTATGTGTGTTGGTATATAAAAGAATAATGGCTCCAGCTTTAACAACCACTAGATTTTCTCAATTTCAAAATGTTACACTCACTTTTTCTTTCAGGCACCAGGCCACATCTGTCATATTGCCAAGCAGTTCCTTACTCTATTCTGCTGGCATGGTTTCTTTCAGCTTTGAAAGAATGGAGCGACCCACAGTTGCTTAGCAAACAGTTAACTTGTACCTAAATGCATTCACTAGATTGACTTTCACTCTGGACTAGACTAGGCTTGAAATTTCCAGCCCATGAAAGGCTCTGACACTGGGAGACTCGGGTTAAATACACACACACACAGCACAGCATAGCACAACACAGAGATTGCCTTTCTATTCCTCTCCTCTCTAGAGAAGCCCTAATACCTTTCCATTAGGTATGTAAGTGGCCACAATATATGTAACCATATAATTGACTGAATCTGTTTTTTCTTCTTTCTCTCTTATAGGAGTAAGTTCCTAACCAATTCAAGAGACCTTTTCTTTTTTTTTCTTTTCTTTTCTTTTTTTACAAAAATGCAGATTTCAAAAAGAGGGCCTCGCTTTCCCACAAGGTCACATTACCAGACAAGAGGAGCCCCGTGATCTGACTTTTAAATCAGAGCATTTCTTTTGTCTCCCAGGAAACCCAGAAAAACCATGTTGGGGGGGGGGGAGATAAAAGCTGTTTGCTCTTCACAATTTTCCTTGACGATTCTGCAAGACTTCAGGTGCCTGTCCCTCAATATTGTGGATTAAGCCTAGGCATCTTCACAGTGTTTGCCTCTCCGCTAATACCTCAAAGCAGGCAAGATAATTTCTCGGCTAAGCGTGACTTGGCAGGGGGTAAAGTCAGACAATTACAAGATCGTTCTTAATGCAGCCCATTGTAACATCAGCAACTCAGCTTATTCTGTCTCACACAGGCAGCCAATTAAAGACTGCTGTCTGTTACAAGGGCATATCAGGAAGAACTAAATCCATACTGAAAAAGTTCCCATTCAAATTCAGTGCAAATACATAGAGTCTTGCTTCTCCAACACAAATGGGGCGGCAGAACATTGGATAAGCAAAAATGTTGGATAATAAGGAGGGATTAAGAAAAAGCCTACTGTCAAATTACGTTATGATTTTATAAATTAAGCACCCAAACATCATGTTTTACAACAAATTGACAGAAAAAGGAGTTCAATACATAGCAGTAATTACTGAATTTACAAATTTAGCGCCAAAACATCACAATGTATTGAAGTGACTGTGAATCCAAGCGGGAGGTAGACTGTGTTGGATAATACAGAATGTTGGATGAGCGAAGGTTGGATAAGCGAGACTCTACTGTATAGGAAAAAGTGATAAGGGCTAAACACTGTATCCTCATTTTTTCATCACCAAAACCATAAGTAGGATTTCCCTTTGATGCCCAAATATTGCAAAGATGTTGCCTATGAATCTCCATTTTTTTCCTAGCAAGTATTAAATATACAATACTGCTTTTCCATATTTAAAGAGCAAGACAGACAAAAAGATAGGCAGAAAGTAAGTAGGTTACATACTTACTTCTAGCCCTGGAAGTCACAGGATCAAAACTAACGGATTCCAATTAATATCAGAACAATTCTAGGACCCCAGATTACAAGCACAAACTGGAATCTATCTTTAATTCTTAAGTTTTTTACCCAAAAAAAAAGCAAAGGAAGGTTGTGGTCATCAGGGATCCAGAATCGTTCAATACTCTACTTGGCCAGTGTTTATTTTATATGTACACATTCACCAACAAAGCACTTACTGCTCCAAGATCTTTCCCAGGATGTTCTATGTTTATTCTCACAACATTTGTTTCCAATATGGAAAACATACATGCAAAAGGAGTCTTGAGGCATATCTGACCAGGATATGTATGTTGATAGACTACAACCTGAAATCCCCCCCCCCCCCCTCCCCAGTTTTCAGTCCCTCAAAAGCCCTAATATGGACTAATGTTCTATCATTCGTACTACTAGAATCTGCCAAAAAGGCTTCCATTTATCACAAACCAAAAAAGAAATGCTTCAAGGAGGAAACATTTTATAGCTCCTTTGAAGACTGGCAGTAATCTTGCCAGATGCTGTAATACATTTTGGCTGCTCTTGCAGCTACTGCTGTGAAAAAAAAGATAATCTTTAAAATGTTTCTCCAACATCCATCCTTCCAGCAACTTCTAGTACCACAAAATGCACACCTCCCACAGCTTTTCCAAGGAGTTGATAAATGGGTCTTCAGGCCACCTTTTGTTTCAGCCACTTGTCTATGTTGCATACTGTGCTATCTATGCGTATAGATATGTCTGCTCAACCATGCTGCATCTCACAACTGTCCCTCTGTAAAGCATCCAATCTGAACAGGTTTCCTGAAGCAACCATATCCTTATCTGCTCTTGACGCAAATGATGTTCTAATGAATCAAATTAGAAGGAAACAGCACTTATAAAGTTTTGCCCCCTGGTCATAAATTCCTTTAGGCACTCCCCACAAGACACCCTTCTCTGAAGAAAATCTAACAACCTCAAAATGGTTCAGAAACAGTAGGACTAAAATAAAAAGGATACAGAACATGCAATCCGACTTGCTCCATGTTGGGTAACTTATAAAGAGGAAAGTATCCTCTCATAGTTCACTTCAACTATGAATTCAGTTGTGATCTCATTCAGAAAACATTATCAACCCTAAATTCTGCATAATCCTAGATACCCTACTCCTTTTCATATCCAATTTATTTCCCAACATCCTTTCTCACCCCGCTGGTATTCCCACCTCATCATTCCTCCCACCTGGAGCTCTTTTTCTTCTTTGTCACTTTCTGTGCATCTCCCCTGCCTCATACAAGCAAAAACAACTGGAAGCATGCCCAACATCATAAGTATGCTAATACAGAATACTCAAACAATATTTTGTTCCCTCAAAAGCTCTATTTCATACACCTCCAACCTCCCCATCATAACAGCAGTCACATTTCTTTCTTTATCCATCTTTCTTTCAATGGTTAGAAAAGGTCAAAGCATACGGAATAGGAAGCTACAACTTAATACCCAAGCTCTTGAGCTGGCCAGACTTCTTCTGAGTCAATTTTAAATTTACATTCTATTAGTATTATTTTTACATTTTGTACTATGTGTATTTTAATATATGTATTTTGTGGTATTGTGTTTTACCTGGATGTTCTAACTGTTTTAGCTTTGCTGTACCTCACTTTGAGCCATGACAAAATGCAGATGCTAACTTCATCTATAATACTGCTACTTTAAATGTTGGTTTAAAAATCAATTGTGATACACAAGCCATTAGGTTCTGGTCTGCAGTTAATTTCCAATTATAAATGCAAACGGGATACTAATTTGGTATTAATATGGTACAGGTCCATGATACCAGAAGAAAGTACTAGTTCACCATTATCAAATATGTAAGAAGCACTTCTCTACAGTCCTCATTATCTTTTCCAGCTGTTAAATCCAAGATCAACAGAATTGGAAATGAGCTACCCTGTATAGAGTTAAGCGGGAAGGGGAAAGTGAGCACAGGAGAGGGAAACAAAGGTAAGGAATGTAAAGAGCATGAAAGAGTGGGTGGGAATGTCTTTGCTTGTAAGCTCTTGACTTTTAAAGAGAAAAATGCAATGGAATTGTGGAACATCTAGGCTGTAGAAACCCACACCTTCACCCAGAGAGACATCTCTAATTTGTCAATTTCATTGAAGCTGGACTTCAGAAGACAAACTGATTGGCATCTAAGGGATGGATGCATTGTTCTGACTCTCTGGACTTATGCTTCATCATGAAAAGTTGAAGACTTTTCTTTAACTTAGACTGCACTATGCTGGTTCTGTTTTTATACATGTGGACAAATACTGAGAAGAGATTTTGTAGCATCTGGGATCCTTAGGAGATGACAGCTTTATGAATTAACTCCTAATTTTTATCACATTTTCCTCCTAAGAATGAATGGCAATTTTCCCCTCCTCAGCATTATTACTTTATTTTTTAAAATTTATCTCCATGAATTATATATTTTCTTTCAGAATAATACTGAGTGTACTTGCAAGCTAGAATTTGCAATTTTTTTAATGCAGAGTTACATGCAGGGAACTAACAAGAATAAGATAGTTGTTCTCCAATTAGAAGAATCTAATTTACCTGGCTCCAACAATGAGTTGATTCCTATTGGCATCCAGAGCAAGCTGAGAGAAGTCCCGTACACCTGGATAGGTGAAATTTGAAACCCAGGGTTTCAGATCTGCAAAACAAAAGTGGAAGAAAAAGAACAATGACTCTGTTTGATAAGCAATAATTTCTGGAGTGTGTTCCAACTAACGAATTTCCAGTTGAGCATGTGCCAATAGATGGATAACAGTCTATTAACCCTCATGGGCTAGGATTTAGAAACATTACCTCCATAGTGTGCATTGTGCTATATTTACTGAACTGAATTTATGAGTATAAAAATGTTACATGCTCAAAAATGTTTTCATGTGTGTAAAATCAAGTGTTCTAAGTTAAGCATCCAAAACCATGGTGAAAAAATAAATAAAACAAAATCAGATAAAATAAAATGGAAAACACACAGTTTATGTACTCTAAACTATTTGCTCCCTCCCCCACGCAAAATTCCAAATCCACTCTCCAATAGGTTACGTTTTGAAAACTATAATCAACAAAATACAATCAATAATAAACACCCAGCACATAACACTTTGTTACAATGGCTGTGGAAAAAAATTATCCCAAAGGCAAAACCCAAAACATTTGTTGGAACATTTTTATCCCAACCACTTTTGCTTGTAGAAAAGATCAGACATCTAAAAACCTGTACACAAGTTACCTAAATTCGGAAATACTGCAAACAACAATTTAAAACTGCAGGCGACAGTATTATAGATTATCCAGAGAGTAGACCTGTGAGGACTCTTCAAAATTTAGATATTTATTTATTTATTTATTAACTTCGATTTAGTATACCGCTCACTCCGGAGCTCAGAGCGGTTTACAGAAGAAGCATAAACACCGTGAGTAATAAAACAGATTAAACAGTTAAAACACATTAAACATCGACTTCCGGTTCGGAGGCCGCGCAGAGGGGACGCGTCTGGAGACTGTGCTCTTCAGGCGAAGCGAAAAAAAGGGGCTATTGGGGCCGAAAGAGCCCCTCTAAGTACTCAAGAGGAAAGAGGACGACTGACCAAGGACTCACAGGCTGCCACAACCGCTAGACCCCGAACCCTCAAGGTCCGGGAGACAGCGGGGGGGCGAGAAAAAGAGTCTGGGGGGATAGCCCACACGGCGAGACTGGTCTTACCCGGTCACAACCCTCTGCCGGCACGAACTTACACCTTTGCACCGGGAAAAGAGACGAAAGGAAGAAAAAACAGTGAGTAGAAAGGAGAGGAAGGAGGAGGTGGACAAAGGGTTCTTCCCCTGAAAGATCACACCGGGAAATAATATAAATAAAATACCTGGACCTGGGCGACGAACGCTGGACGCTGACCATTTTGGAAAGAGTCTGGAGGGTTCTCGACGAAGCAAGAGGGAAATAAGAAGGAAACAGGGTAACAAAGGAGGAGGAGGTGGAGGTGAAATAAAGCTCCAATAAAGGTCAAGAAGGACAGTAATGGCGACCAAGAACGCGGAGACGCGGAAGGGGGGAGAGAAGGCTAATTAGCCGTTGCCTTGGATACCGTGGGAGGGCGGAAAAGAGCGCAGAAGATTGGAGAAGACGGAAGTGACGAGGAGATCCCCCCCCCCAGTTCCCTATTGGCCTGCGGAGCTCCACAGCGTATTATAGAGCTAGGAAAGATACAGAACCCGGAAGAGACGAGAAAAGACCAGAGAATACGGAGTCTATGGGCCGTCCATAGAGGGAAGAAGACAGAGGAAATAAAAAAACACGGAAAGGGCCGAAAGGGAGGGAAACCTTCCACTGGTCAGATTTGTTTTCTAGCTATTATTATAATTTAATATAATCCTTGCTAAGTACTACTTCGAAAAGGGAGGAGAGGGAAGCTGTAAAACTAAAACCAAGCACAAAGTGGGACTCCTAAATACCTTTACTAAAAAGATCAAAAAGATCTAACCACCAACCTTCCAAATTATCAAACTTCAACCACAGAAGAAAGCTTGCCCCTAGGGGCAAAAAGCAGATGATCGTAATGGCCACAAGAGGGAGGATAGACAAAGACAAGAAGGGGGAACAGACAAGAAGAGGATCAGGAGCAGGAGAAATAAGTCTTAAGGATGTATTCTCGGAGATGCAAGAGATAAGGAGAATGATAAAAGGAAGTGAGGATGAAAGGAAAAAAATGAATGACAGCCTGAAGGGGGATATAAAAGAATTGAAAGGAGACACAAAGGATACGAAGAAAGAAATGCAGAGACTAAATATAAATATGTCAGAGCTGAAAGGCGAATTAACAGAACTCCGGAAGGAAAATAGTGAGCTAAAGGAGCTACAAAAAAGGAATCTGGAAAGGATAAAAGACCTGGAACATCAAAATATGATATTGGAGGATAAACAATTAAAGATGGAATACTCCGAAAAAGAACATTGGCTAAGATTCCGTGGAATAGAAGAAGAGGACCAGCAAAACCCGAAGGAGCTTATTGCCGCAATTACATCGAAAATCCTCAACATGCCAGAAGTCTACATTCTAGATAAGATCGATAGGGTTTATAGAGTGAATTCAGACTTCGCAAGAAGAAATAAAGCCCCTAGAGATATCATCGTACAGTATACTAAAAAGTGCATCCGAGATGAGGTGCTGGTGAAACAACCAAATAGACAAGGCACTTACAAAGGAAAAAATGTACTGATCCTGAAAGAAACCCCCAGTGAAGTATTAGAAAAACGCAAAAAATACTTCTTTCTGACTGACATTTTAAAGAAACACGATGTAAGATTCAGGTGGCAGAGAACGGAAGGTCTGATGACTACATATAAAGGGAGGCAACACTGGCTTACATCTACAGAAAAGGCTAAAGAATTCTTAAAAAGATATGGAGAGAACCTAAAAAGGGAGGAAAGAAGAGAAGAAAGATCAGAAAGAGAAAGAAGGACAAAATACTCACCACAGAGAAGAACACCAGCCACGCCAGACCCAACCGAGGAGGAGCAAATAGAAGACCAACTGAGCGACAAAGACAGAGAGGAGGAGGAATCGGAAGAAGAGGTGGAGGACCAAAAGGATGACGAGGAGGACTCCCAAGAGATAGGTTAAAGGATGTGGAGGTGCATTACCTGGAACGTGAACGGGCTCAACAGTGGGAATAAAAGAAAAAGAGTATTTAATAGTTTAAAAAGAAAAAAAGCAAAAATAATAGCGTTACAAGAAACGCATATAAAGCAAGCCGATGAACGGCTGTTAAAAAGAGACGATATAGGGGAGGCATTCATTGCCTCATCAGAGAAAAAACAAAAAGGGGTGGTAATTTACGCAGATAGCCTTTTGAAACCTAAGTTGATTTTTAAGGATAAGGAGGGTAGATATATTGGAATAACTATCCAAAATGGCCAAGAAAGAACTTTAGTTTGTAATGTTTACGCCCCGAACGATGCAAAAACCAAATATTTTAAAGAGTTAGAAAAGAAAATCTCAGAACATCAAATGGAATTTGATAATATTATTATTTTGGGAGATTTAAATGGAGTGGTTAACCCAGGGATGGATAGGTCCTCACCGAACAAGAAGGATAATCAATGGAATGGGAGATTACCCAAATCTTTTTTTGATTTAAAGGATATGTTGGATCTGAGAGACAGCTGGAGAGAGACTCATCCAAGAGAAAAAGATTATACTTATTTCTCGAATAGACATAGATCCTGGTCTAGAATAGACTATATTTTAATTTCTAGCAACATGTCTTATTTGGTGGAAGAAAGCAAAATATTACCAAGAACAATCTCCGATCATTGTCCCATGGTAATACAATTTAAGAATACAGTAGCAGAATTTCACTGGAGGCTCCCAACTTGGATCTTAAGAGAACAAAAATTAATAGAGGAAAGTAAAAAGTTACTAAAAGAATACTTCCAGATCAATTGCAAGAATAATGATAAGATAGAGGTAATTTGGGATGCCGGAAAGGCATATATGAGAGGGTTCTTTCTGAAGCAACAATCAATACGGAAAAGAAAATCTGAAAAAACGGTGGAGGAAATATATAGAAAAATTGAGGAACAAGAGAAGGAACTCAAGGGCGACCCAAAAAATAAAGAAACAAAAAATAAATTGGACCTTCTCCATAAACAATTAGAAACATTAGATCTGGAAAAAATTGAAAAAAATTTAAAATACCTAAACCAAAAATACTTTGAATCAGCCAACAGACCGGGAAGACTTCTGGCCTGGCAGTTAAAAGAAAGGAGGAAAAGGAATATAGTATCTAAATTAAAAATTGAACAAAAAGAATATACCTCAGAAGCCGAGATTAGAAAAGCCTTTGAGACTTTCTACTCAGAGCTTTATAAAAAAGACGACATAAAAATCTCAGATATTCAGAGTTTTATCGGGGATAGAAAATTGAAAAAGATAAGCGAAAAAGAAAGAGAAATGTTAAATGAGGAAATTTCAAAGGAAGAAATCATTAATGCTATCCGGAAAGGAAAACATGGGAAAGCTGCAGGGCCAGATGGATACCCGTTAGAATGCTACAAGGAATTCCGGGACCAGACAGTAGAAATAATGATAAAACTTTTTAATAATGTAATGACCAAGGGGATAATACCTGCCTCGTGGCAAGAGTCAAATATTATAGTGATTGGAAAACCAGGAAAGGATCCAGAAAGCCCAGCTAATTACAGGCCGATATCTCTGCTAAACAGCGATTATAAAATCTTTACAAGCATTTTAGCAGACAGATTTAAAAGATTTTTGGGGGACTGGATTAAAGAAGATCAAAATGGCTTTCTGCCTAATAGATATTTGAAGACAAATATAAGATTGATAATAGACTCTATTGAGTTCTATAATAAGAACATAGACAGAGAGATCGCCTGGGTATTTATAGATGCCGAAAAGGCATTCGACAAGACCAATTGGGACTTCTTGGATGTCTTATTAAGAGAATTGGATGCTGGACATCAAATAACTAACGCGGTGCGAGCTATATATAAGGAACAACAGGCGAAAGTGATTATAAACCAAAAGAAAACGGAAAATATAAAAATCCAAAAAGGGGTGCGCCAAGGATGCCCGCTATCCCCCCTATTGTTTATTTTTATGTTAGAAATATTATTAGAGGATATCAGGCAAGACAAAAAGCTAAAGGGGCTAAATATAAAAAATGAAAACATCAAAGTTCTAGCGTATGCTGACGATTTAGCCCTAGTGGTGGAGAACCCTAAGGAAACTTTGACAAAATGGATTGAAAAAATCGAAAGCTTCGAGAAAGTAGCTGGGTTTAAAATAAATAAAGAAAAATCCCA
The DNA here is from genome assembly GCA_030556195.1 of Anolis apletophallus. Taxonomy (NCBI): domain Eukaryota; kingdom Metazoa; phylum Chordata; class Lepidosauria; order Squamata; family Anolidae; genus Anolis; species Anolis apletophallus. The sequence goes on from JARBWK010000002.1 coordinate 121,765,001, forward strand.
AATGATGACTAAAAATGTGAAGGAAAAGGACAAACTAGATTTACAAAAAAGAACAGAAATGAAGATAGTCGAAAAGATTAAATATTTGGGAGTTTACCTAACAACTAGAAACTCGCAATTGATCAAAATAATTATCAAGTAAAATGGAGAGAAATAAAAAAAGACTTAGAAAGATGGTCTAAATTAAATATATCTTTTTTAGGCAGGATAGCCACAATAAAAATGAATGTCCTACCAAAGTTAATTTTCCTTTTCTCAACACTCCCGATAATTCATAACTCTTCCATCTTTGACATGTGGAATAGAGATATCTCCAAATTTATATGGAGTGGAAAAAAACCCAGGGTAAAAATGAAAATACTTCAGGAGCCCAAGGAAAGAGGGGGAGTAAGTCTACCTAACCTTAAATTATACTTTGAGGCAAACTGTCTTGTATGGCTTAGAGAGTGGGGCAGACTAGAGAATGATAAAATTTTAAACTTAGAGGGACACGATCTAAAATTTGGTATGCATGGATATATTAGTTATAACAAGGCTAAAATTGATAGAAATTTTAATGATCATTGCGTAAGAAAACCATTATTGAAGGTCTGGAATAAATACAGAAATAAAACTCAAAGAAGAATACCTATGTGGACATCCCCAAATGAGGCCTTTCAAATTCGACAACTAGGAGAAAACAAATGGCATACATATAAAGAACTACTAGTCCGAACTGAAACTAGTTACGAGTTAAAAACCAGGCAGCAGTTGATAGATGAAGGCAAAGAAATGGGATGGTTCACATACTTTCAAATAAGAGAAAAATTTAAATTAGACGAAAAAACAGGCTTTGAACAACAAATGGGAGAGCTAGAACAGATATTCATGGGAAAGAACGAAAAAATGATAACCAAGATTTATAAGCTCCTACTGGAGGCAGAAAATGAAAAATATAAAATAAAAACATTTATGAGGGAATGGTCCAGAAATGTAGGATTTAGAATAAAACCAGAAACCTGGAAACAGATATGGAAAAATAATATAAATGTATCATATTGTTACAGGTATAGAGAAAACTGGCTAAAGCTACTATATCGCTGGTACCTGACTCCAGCAAAATTGGCAAGGATATATAAGAGAACAAAGCCGAACTGTTGGAGTTGTGATGGAAAACACGGCACTTTTTTTCATCTATGGTGGCTCTGCCCGAGAGCTAAGGCTTTTTGGGGGATGATTAAGGAGGAAATAGAAAAAAATTTTACAAAAAAGATTAAGTTAAGACCAGAAATATTTCTTTTAGGTATAGTGGAGACAGAGCTCCCTTCTAAAGAAAGAAAGTTATTTATTTTGTTGACTACGGCGGCCAAATTGGCCTTTGCCAAATATTGGAAATCTAAAGACTCCCCCTCAAAGGAAGAATGGTTAAATAAAGTAATTGATACTTATCAAATGGAGCTATTAACAGATAGACTAAAGGAAAAAAGATATGACAAAGAAGGAGCCGATAGTAAATGGGATTGGACACCCCTCCAGAGATATTATAAAAACATATGGAAATTAGATTTAAAAACGGGATAGAAAGTAGGGAAGAAAGTGTTGAATATATAGTAGAAAAAACGAATCTCTCTTCTCTTTTCTTTTCTTTATTAGTAACTTCGCTCCAAAGGAACAGTGAACCATTGGGAAGAAATAGCTGTTCAGAGTCTATAAACACAGATTGTAATATAGGAAATGAATAAGAACAGATTTGTCTCTTATCTCCCAAAATTTCTCTTTGCGCACAATGTACGTTTTTTCTTTTATGTTGATGCTCGTATGTTTTTAACTTTTCCCATGACCCCTCTTTCCCCATACCCTACCCCCCCCCACTCAACCCCTTCCCCAGCATCCCTATGTGAATTCTTTTCTGTATTATAAAACCCAATAAATTTTTTTTTTTAAAAAAACACACACATTAAACATCAAAGCAGTTAAAACATATTAAAAACACTAGCCCTCAGCAAAGGCTGGGGGGACAAGATAAGAATCTGGGGGGGCCATAGGCGGCATGGCACACAGTGTGGTTGAGTTAAGGGCCGAACGCCTTCCTAAAGAGCCAAGTCTTCAAGGCCTTGCGGAAGGGCGCGGATCTCCTCCGGGAGGCCGTTCCAGAGACTTGGGGCAGCTACAGAGAATGCCCTCCGCCGTGTAGTGGCCAGTCTGCAGGTTCCAAGGGAAGGCACCTCAAGGAGGTTAAGCTCCTCAGAGCGCAGTGATCTCGCGGGCACATAAGGGGTAAGTCGCTCCCTCAGGTACACTGGCCCCAAACCATAGATGGCCTTAAAGGTGAGAACTAACACCTTGAAGAGGACCCGGAATTCAATCGGGAGCCAGTGCAGCTCGCGCAAGAGTGGGGTTGCGCGGTCAGATCTTGCAGCACCCAGGAGGAGGCGGGCTGCGGCGTGCTGCACTAGCTTAAGCTTCCGGATCATCGACAAGGGAAGGCCAATGTAGAGCGCATTACAGTAATCGAGCCTCGAGATGACCGTGGCTTGGATCACCGTAGCAAGGTCGCGTTGGGAGAGGTAGGGAGCCAGGCGCTTAGCCAACCGTAGGTGGTAGAATGCTGTCCTGCAGGTGCAGCCGATCTGCTCCTCCATGGACAGGTGGGCGCCCTGCCGGACCCCCCGACTTTTTACCGATGGCTGAGGGCAGAGGGCCACACCATCGAACGTTGGCAGCTGGGTCACTACCCCCCCCCCCCCCCCGGGCAGCCCAGCCACAAGATCTCCGTCTTCGCCGGGTTCACCTTCAACTTACTGGCTCGCAGCCATCCAGTAACGGCTTCAAGGCAAAGATGGAAATTATCGGGTACAGAGACTGCCCCGGGTCCAACCTCAGAATGAGCTGGGTATCATCAGCGTACTGATGACACTCCAGCCCAAAACTCCGTACCAGTTGGGCGAGTGGTCGCATATAGATGTTAAATAACAGCGGGGAGAGGATAGCCCCTGAGGCACCCAGCAACTCAGCGGGAGCCTCCGGAGACCGCCCCTCCCCACTTCACTCGCTGCTGGCGGCGTTGGAGGAAGGAGGACAGCCAGTTGAGGGCTGTCCCCTCACCCTGCCACCGCCAGGCGGTGTATCAAAAGTTGGTAATCGACGGTATCAAACGCTGCCGTGAGGTCCAATAACACGAGCAGCGCCGATCCACCTCAGTCCAAGTGGCAGCGGAGTAGGTCTGTGATGGAGACCAGGACAGTCTCCGTCCCATGGCCTGAACGGAAGCCGGACTGGAAGGGGTCTAGCCAGGTTGCGTCATCCAAGAAGGTCTGCAGCTGGTCCATTGCTGCCCTCTCAATCACCTTGCCCAGGTACGGAAGGTTCGACACTGGGCGGTAATTGGAGGAGCCGCGGGGTCTAATCCGGGCTTCTTCAGCAATGGACTGACCACCGCCTCTTTTAGCTCCTCTGGAAAAGCCCCTTGCTCAAGGGAGCAGTTGACTATCTTCAACAGAGGGCCTCGTGCCCCTCCACGCAAGCACGAATAAGCGAGGAGGGGCTCGGGTCGAGGAGCAGGTGGTCGGCTTAAGGGCTGCGACAATCTTGTCAACATCCTCTGCGTCCAGTGGTCGAAACCGGTCGAAGGTGGACCCGGCGGAGGGCCACGGAGTCTCCAGCTCCTGGACTGTATCAAGTGTGGAAGGAAGGTCCCGGCGGAGCAACGCAATCTTGTCTGCGAAGTGATTCTGAAAAACCTCAGCAGAGAGGGTCGAATTGTCATTGTTTGGGATGGTAGGGACCATTGTCAGCTGCCGAATTATCCTGAACAATTGAGCTGGGCGTGAATCCAGAGACGCTATCAAGGAGGCATAGTAAACTTTTTCGCCTCCTGACAGCATGCTCATAAGCATCCATAAAAAGCTTATAAGCTGATGTCGATGGCCCGTCGCGGAGCTTCTTCCACCTGCGCTCTAGCCGTCTCTTCTCCCACTTCATAGATCTTAGTGCATCTGTGTACCAAGGGGAACAGGATGCGCGGGGTTTGAGAGGGCGTTTAGGGGCGATCTCGTCGAGAGCGGAGGACAGCGCATGGTTCCAGGTGGTAACCAGCTCACCGAGCGAATCGCTGGCAGGCTCCAAATCCCTCAAGGCATTCAGGAACCTAGTTGGTTCCATAGGTCCCCTCGAGCGAACCCAAATTGGTTCGGCACCTTTGCCGGGGGGGGGGGGGGCGCGGTTGCTCAACCCGGACTCCCAGAGCACAGTGGTCCGACCATGGCACCTCTGTAACAGAGGTGACGGACACTTGGACACCTGCATGGTGTCACATATTCAGGAGTAGCTTTTTGACCATGAGGAAAATATAAGAAAATCTACAATCTAAAAATATTTGGCCATGCAATTGTGTTGGAGGACCTAGAGATTCCTAAAGAGGTGTTCTCTCAGGTTAAACAGGTGGTTTTTAATTTGCACTTTTCTGCTTTCATGGGGGTCCTGTGTCCCTAACCCCTGACTATGGAAGCCTTACTATATACCCCTCTGTCATTAGATTTCAGGCGTAGCCTACAGTTGTACATGTTCTGTATGTACAATGGTTTCAGGACTACGATGTACCATGGTAAATAGTATCACCAATATTGTTCATAGTATCATCTGCTTTCATCTATTTCATTGACTTTCCTGTGTTTTTCTTCTGTTTTTGGGAACCTGCCTCTCTTGGTTTATAACCTTATTTTTTACAAGGCATGGTTTCCTTTTCCTGGAAAATAAAAGCAACGAGTGAACTACAAAAGCAAAGAAATACCATCAGTATATGACACCTTTAAATATATATACGTCACAGAAAAAGAACTGTGTATTAAATAATTCCCTGGACTACCACTACGAGATTCAAAATGTTACCACAGTGGTTTGACTGTTTTTATTTCTATGCCTTAAATCTGAGGATAGACAAGAAGGGAAAAACAGACTGTTTTGGAACTGTTGTTAATTTTGCAGTAAACATCTACTAACCTTGACTCCTGTTTCCTTATGGTCATAGATCATTCCTATAAATGCCCTTGAATTCCACTGTGGTTTTAAAGAAACTACATATTCTTCCCTAAAGGAAAGTCAGAATGAACCTTTGACACACCACATCACTACAGTTAGTGAAACAGTTTCTTGCTTACTGACTCATCTCCATCACACCAGGAACTACACTGTACTTGCTATAGGCCCAGACTTTTTCCTTTGTACATAGCATTATTATAATCTTCTCTATTCACTATACCACCTGTGATTCTCTGCTCTGATTATTCAAAGCTATTGTACAATCAGACAGGTGTGTTGAATAGAAAGGTCCCCTAAAATATGGTCTTGTCCTATACATACTAACTGGAAGGCAGGCAGCAATTAAAGCAGGGATCTTGGGGCCAGAGTATTATTGGTAAGTGCCAGTTAGAGTTGATTCATTGAATTCACTATTGAAGAATGGGTCATCTGATAGCTAAATCATTGATTCAGTTGGCATACTCCAGTTGAGGCTAACAACAGAGCCCCAAAAAGGTAGAGGCTAGGACTAAACAAAGCAAGAATCCTGAAGCTGTTCAGAGTACTGGAAACGAGACAGCACCTGAGAATCAATGGGCTTCCAAGGGAGGACAGTGCAACAGTGGCTTCTGAGCCTGGTCAACTGGCACAGCTTTGTGCAGGTCATCCTGAGTTTTGTTGTTGCTGTTAATTGCTATTGAAGTCATTTTGATTAATGGTGACGCCGAAGCCTCATCACAATGGCCCATAGATTCACTACGCATCATGGCAAATTCATTGGCTTCCAGTAGGGGCTGTAGAGAATCTGTCACTCCATGCCCCATATCGCTCGCCTTACCAATACCTCTATCCCATGGGGGGAAGTGCCACCGCCAGGCTCCCCCCCCCCCATTGCCGGTAAAGCAACATGGGAAGACTGCCTTTGGCGAATGAATATATATTTCACTTTTAGTCTGTCCCAACTGCAGCTCCGGCCCATGATGCACTTTCCCCCTGCCCCTAATGAAGGCTTAACCCCACTGTTTGGCCCTTTTGAGTTCACCCCTCAGAAACACATTCTACTTCAGAAACATATTCTACCTATCTCATCCAAGATTTTATCAATTTTATTTTTAGTACATTTGGCCCGCCCACTGTGTTCTATTTTTCTATCATGTCATTTTGGATCTGTTTATTTGATTTTGTTATGCTATGTATTTATTTTGATGATATTTTTGCTTTTTGGTATTTTATTTTGCTGCACTTGTATGTTATTTTCTTGTAATTTTGGGCTTGGCCTCATGTTAGCCTCCCTGAATCCCCTTTGGGGAGATGGCGGCGTATAAATAAAGATGATGATTATTATTATTGCTATCACCGCAACATGCGCCGCTTCCTTTCCTCTTTTGGCATGGAGTGCGACCGGAAGTCCCTGTGTGTCATCTAATGGGCTTCATGCTGAAAGTAGAGAGGAAGCAGTCTACGATGGGCAAATCAGCACATTTGATGAGGTAGGAAGGCAAAACCTCTTAACTCCGTTGAGGTTCTGCAGACTCCTGGGCATGGTTTTCTTGCTTGAGTCTATCTCATCTTGCTCTTTTCACACTGTCTTCTACTGTCCCAAGAATTATTGTCTGTTTTAGTAGGTCACTCTTCTCATGACGTTTAAATCTCAGTTTAGTTATCTTGGCTTCTTAGTCTAGTTATCAAGCTTGATTTACTTTAGGACCCATTTATTTCTCTTTTTAGCAATCCACAGTATCCATAGATACCTGAACAGAGCTGGAAAAGTCAGTCTGCCTCCATCCCGTGTCTGTTTTACATGGTACTCTTCCACTCCTATTATGCATTACTCTATAGATGCGTGCTGCTTTGAAATCTGCTCCATACATTCTCATTACATGCATATTCTAATCAAAAGATTCTACTCAAATACACATGTCTAAGCATACTTTGATATTATGAGCCAAAAACTGTTTCAGAAGTCCAAAATCCAGTTGATAACAAGGTTCTGATCTACACAACAAATGCATATCCTGAAGACTCAAATCTGGTAAATTTGTATTGAAATATACAAAAATCAGTTAGCATTCCAAATCATGAGTAGGGTAAGGTAGAAAGGTACTGTCACTCCAAAGTTAAGAGGCTATTGAGAAACGTATGGTTCATGTAAAGAAACTGGCATATAATTTTACCTAGCTCAGACTTCAGTACTTAAAAGTTTTTAATGTTTATGTATAATGAATCATGCCCCAGCACTGAATGTTTGCCGTTTGTATGTTGTGCTCTGCCCTGAGTCCCCTTTGTTGTGAGAAGGGTGGAATATAAATGTTTTTAATTAATTAATTAATTGTTTAAAGAAAAGCCTACTAAGGATACAAGAAAAGCCCCAAAGCACCAAATCAAAGGCCTACCAAGTCCAGCACAGTGTTTCCATTGTTGCATCTACACTGTAGAGTTAATGCAGTTTGACACCACTTTAACTGCCAAGATTGAATGCTATGGAATCCTAGGAGTTGTAGTTGTGCAAGTTCTTTAGCCTTCTCGGTCAAAGGGTTCTGATGCCACACTAAACTACAACTCCCATGATCCCATAGCACTGAGCCATGGCAGTTAAAGTGGTGTCAAACTACCGAATTCCTCCTGCTCCTGTTCTTGAGAGGTATACTGCCACTTGTACTGGAGGTGATACCATTGATATCCCCTGACACCTATAAGTTACTTATGAAGTTATTCCATTTACGCAGCTGTTTCCATCACAGAGGATCTCCCACAGCCCTAAACTTTCTGAGAAATCACACTCCAACTCCGCACACCACTATTTAATACTGGTATCCAACTCTCCTCTAACCTGAAATTCAGGTGGACCTGCAACCATGCTACTCTTCCTGAAGAAGGATCTGCCAGAAGAACTAGTCATGTGCAAACACCGCAGGAAGTGCAGAAATGTCACCTACAGTATTTTTTTTTCTAATGAAACCCTGTCTTTTTTAACATGGATCTATGGTTGTAAGAATTTTTTCCTGAACCTAATCTAGAGAAATAACATGCTTCAAAGCTGGATAATGCACCCACTCCATGTATTCTTGGGCATTTATGTTCTCTGATAGGAGGGTCATTTTATAACAATGGACCCTTTTATGGATGCTGCTCTGATGCTCTAATTTTCTCTTGTCATTTCCTGCCCACTTGAGTTTTTTCCTTTTCTCAACTAGCCCATTATATGATGTGATGGCAGAAAAATACAAGATGGGTCTTTTCCTCTCTCGTCTTTTCCCTCTTTCTTCATCTGCCATCACTGTCCTTTTTAAATAGCAAACACTGAAAAAAAATTACAGGTACAGAATGGTGGGGTGAAAAATATTTGCGGTGGAGGTAGCACAATCCTTTCCATGATCGTTATAAATGTCAGTCAAGCCCAGGAAATAACAGGCAACTGTCCCGATTTATATTTACGACTGCAGGTGGCAGAGCATATAAAGAAAGCCTTTCAGATTATTAAATTAAAGGCTGCAAGCCATGCATCTTCATAGCACCAAACACAGGCCTTTATAAGCCATACAGTTGAGAGATGATTAAACACAGTATGGTTCTCTCAGCTAAGAAGATCTAAGGACCAATCATTCGAATTAATGCTGAATGCCTTCTCTGACCCTTCTGAGCCCACTCTTTGTAATGAGGGGGAAAGGGATGCAATAGGGAAAAAGGAGCAGCAGAGGAAGGACAGAGGAAGGGTTTTTCATTCTCCATATTACATTTCATTATTACCTAGGGTCACAAGCAGCCACTAATGGCAGTACTTAGCTTTTATCTTAAAGAATGAGCTGAAGAATGAAACCATATGAAAAAGGTACGTGCTCCACGACTCTCCACATATAGCTCCACACAGAAAAAGTGTTCTGCATTAGCCAAAGTTTATACATATGGACTCAATGAACTTTTGAATTTGCTTACATCTGACCTTCCTCAAAGCCCCCTCTTTTAAAAAAATGTTCTTGGATTGCTTTGAGGTTCTTTTCACCCTTAAGAGAAGTCTCTTTAATTTCAGCTAAAAGCCCCCAGAAACCAGACAGTGTTTACATTTGCAAAACATCTCTCTATATAAACACTATGAAAAAATTAAAACCTAAAAAGAACCTTTGGAAAGCAAGGCAGGAAATCCAGAAGTGAACGAACTCAGGACAGATCATCAAGGCCCCCTTTGTGCCTTGACTTTTCAACCCATTCTGAGGTGGAAAAGAAACACATTTTTTACTCTTCTGGCTCTGCGTTGCTAAATGTTTTAAAGGGTGAAAAAGTTTCAAAGCAACCACAAAATGAGTGGAAAGATTTAGGTTCACAACTGCCCAAACAATGCTACTCTCTAGAAGAACATGATTTCAACTTTGCAAAGAAAAGGAGAACAGCAATGTGGAAATACTGGCAAGCTGAGCCAGCATGTGCAAAAGCTGGGTGGCAGTTAAACAGAAAAAAAGAAAAAAAGATTATGGCAACCAGACTGATTGATAACTGGCAAATAGAGGGAGAAAACGTGTTTTTTTTATTTCTAGGAACAAAGATTACTGCAAATGCAAACTGCAGCCAGAAAATCAGATGATGTTTACTTTTGGGATGAGCGCAATGACCAATCTCGATAAAATAATTAAGAGTAGTGACAAATATCCACAGAGTTAAAGCAATAGTATACCTCCATAGTATGGATGTGAGAGCTGGATTATAAGGAAGGGTGAGCGAAGGAAGACAGCCCCTTTTGAACCGTGGTGTTGGAGGAAAATTCTGAGAGTGCCTTGAACCACAAGAAGATCCAACCAGTCCATACTCCAGGAAATAATGCCCGACTGCTCACTGAAGGGAAGGATATTAGAGGCAAATATTCAGTACTTTGGCCACATAATGAGATGACAGGAAAGCTTGGAGAAAAGAATGATGCTGGGGAAAATGGAAGGAAAAGGGAAGAGGGGCCGACCAAGTGCAAGATGGATGGAATGGTATCCTTGAAGTGACTGGATTGGCCTTGAAGGAGCTGGGGGTGGTGACGCCTGATAGGGAGCTCTGACATGGGCTCATCCATGAAGTCACAAAGAGTCGGAAATCACTGAACAAGTAAACAACAATAAATGAGGCAGCATGATGAAATATTTTGAATTTTGAACTAAGACTGGGGAGAAAATCATAATCAAAGCTCTAATCAGTCATAAAAAACTGGGTCCAGCCACCATCATGACCTTCACCACTACCACAACTATTCTTAGCTCACAATGCATTCCTTTGAGGCAAAATGACCTAAAAGGCATATCTAGTGAGGACCTGTGGGAGAGCCTTCTGAGTAACTTCTCCCAGGCTTGAAACTCCCTTCTACAGAAAGTTAGTTTGGTTCTTCTCTGGTATTCTTCTGGCAAGAGATAAATTTTATTCAGATAAAATTTGGGCTAGTTACTAGGGGTGGATATCTCCTTAGAAAACTGTTATTATTTCGTATTAAAATAAATTTAGACCCTAATTCGACCCTTGGCCAGCAACCCGGAAGTGACATTTCTAAATCGAAACCGGGTCCGCCATTTCCGTAAAGGGCATGTTATTATGAAGAATAGTCTTTATTGATTAGCCCACTAGTGTGATTTTGCTTATATTTAACTGCTTTTTAATTGTTGTCTAATACTATATATTGGCTGACTTCTACAGTGTTTCATTTATTTTTAAAGCTGTTCCAGAATCTCTTAAGGAAGAAAAGCAGGATATAACTTGAGAAAACAAAATCACTTCAAAGCATCTGAAAACAAATTCCATTTTAATATTAAAATATACAAAATTACAACCATGACACTGAACTCCACAATCTGACAAGACAGTAAACCAAGGTCTCAAAACCTGATTCTGAAATTAGGCAAATGCTAATGATTTTTACCTTTTAAAAATGGCATTTCCCATCCAGGGTCCTATAGACAAGAAATCATGTCCTGCATGACGTGATGCTCTAACACTGGGATATTGAAGAGTGCCGTCTCCATGGTCAACTCTTAAACACTGACATAAACTCAAATATCAAGGTCACAAGCCATGAACACAATCCTGAAATGTATTGGCATCCAATGTACGTAATTCCTTTAAAATTGGTGCAATGTGATTTTTGTACAATGCTCCAGCCAAGAGTCTAGCCATACCATTTTGCACCACCCGCAGCTTACATATCAAAGTTCAGAAACCCTACATAGAACATGCAATTACCAGTGTATGAACTCCTTTTGTCAGATTAGGCCTGCCTAGGAGTGATTGCAAGAGACCAAAAAAAACCCCATTTTGAGCCACAAAACCTACTTAAGTCTCCGATAAGAGAGAAGAAAAGTACAGTAAAATACCCTTATTCATAGATTCAATATCCCTCCTCTAGAAATGTTTATGAGCCTCTCTATATTCTCCAGTGTGATTTTATGGTATATTTCTGGCCCAGGTATAGTTTAAATATGGGAGTCAATGTTACCCATAGTTTCAGGTATTCACGGGGGGTGGGGGAGACTTGGGAGCATATTGTACTGTATTCCCAAACTGCATTTTTGATCCTACTCAAGAACTTACTCAGTTCTCAGGTGTGGTAAACAACTGATATATGCGGTCTTTATTTTACAAGCATTCAACTTCACCTTTTATCAGCATAACCGCACACAGTTTTGGGAGTAAAAATATGGGGAGGGGTGGAATTGTATACATTACTCCAAATATTACAAACTTCGGGGGTCCCAAAAACCCGGAGGACCAGCGTTTCCCCATGCCTACATTACACTCTTAAAATCTTTACAGGAAATGTTGGGAAAATGTAATAAACCAAGATCTAGTATTTATTTTAAGGTAGGCATTCCAGAATATTCTGTCTGTGCCTCCCATTAGAGTGAAGTGATACTGAAGAATTTTTGTTTTGATCGAACATCCCAAGTTCCTCCTTAAGGCACTTAATGTGTCAGCCTGCATATTGACTGGGTACTACCAAAAGTATGATGGAAAGTGTTATACTATCCATCTTTCTATGTGATGGTTTTTCACTTCAAAATAGCACAAGTAAAACAGTATAGCACACATTGAAGATGTGACTATTTTGACTAGTAAACAAGATATTATAACTAGAAATGACATGAAGCTATTTGTGTGTGTAATAAATCTGAACGATCCATGTACCTGAGCAACACATGTTCAAATGCAGTTATAAAACATGACATGGGAAATTTCACCAGGCTTCAAATTAGAATATGCTATCTCTGTACTCATCAGTTAATTACTATGTGAACACGATAAAGCACGAAGGGCTCAAGCAGACAAATCAAATGCTTGACCATTCACTTGGGTGTAATGTTCATTCATGATCTCTGATACTCCCTAAAGTAATTAGGAATTCAATTTCTCCAAAACATCTTATATAGGAACAGCCATCCTTTTCTTCATCTGGCTCTTAATAGCAAGATTAAGGAAGCAGCAGACTATACTATTTGGGAAACAACAGGCTGTGCTATCTTTAGAGCTAACGCACTTGGAAAAATGAAAGTGAAGAGCCTTCCTAACAGAAAGCTCATAAGGGAACATCAGTGTGCCCTTCCAAATCCTCCAGCAGAACTTCAGAGGGACATCCTTTAAGAATCCTGTACACATCTCGGGAGAGGGTTCCAAGACGAGCACTGAAAGACGTGAGCTTTCTTTGGATGGACCAAAATTCTCCTTAAGCCATGAAACTCTCTTTCAGAATTGGAGCTCAGTCCCAACATTCAGAGAAGCACCAAATACAGAGTACTGTCAACCTTCCACATTTGCGCATTTTGTGGATTTAATTACACAGCCCAACCCCCCCCCCCCAAATCAGTGTCTTGGTTTTTAAGCGTCTTCCTGGGGTTGTCTGGGGTACTAATTCAGAAAATTGCATGGGATATACTGCATGAGCTCTAGTTTCTTAAATATTGTTATCACAATTTTCTATGGATGGACAGATGGAGACTGTTAGATGTCAGAAGTTCTGTATCTCAAAATCTAGGCTGAATGTTGGTCAATGTTATTCACTGATTTGATTAAAATGTTCTGTCTTAGAACCTCTAGGTCTCTCAGGTTTAAAAAAATAGCATTTTTTAAAAAAATTAGCCATTTTCACTTTTATACGTTTCCTCTGCCCCTAAATCCAGCAAATGTGGAGGGTTCACTATGTTTTTCATGCACACAGTAAAAACTTTGCTCTTCTTATCTTCCCTTTTCCCCTTTTTAATTCAAAGTTTTAACAGACAAAGCAGAAAGAATACAATACTGCACATAAAATAGTTTTAAAAGAGTATTTCCTGCTTCCCTTTTGTTGATTTCTCTATTGTTTAACTTTTTTCCAACTTTATTGTTTACTTCTGCTTGTTTCCACATTAACAAATGAATGCCCCAACAGTTTATATCTCCAAACCTGAATATAAAGTCTTTCCCTCAGATCTATACTGTATTTACTTGAATCTAATTCTCACCTTTTTTAGCTAAATGACCTTGTCAAAATTGGAATGTGCATTAGATTCACATCATACAGTAATCTTACAGCTGAGCCAGAGCAAAAGGGAAAACTGCTTCAGGAGCTGCACCTAGAGCTCCTCTTTGTGGGACATCAACTCTAATTAAATGGCCATTGCTCAAGGTCACTTCTATGTTGTTCAAAAGCAAATAGTTTAAAATCCATTTTATATATTTCTTGGGACTGGCTGTACCAGGTCATAATCCATGGAGGGATGAAGTCTGGTCATCTTCACCTCTTCCTCTTCAAAATGGACACTCAGGGAGATGTTGCCAGTCCAACGCCTGAACTTCCTGCCTCCTTCCAACTCAAAACAAAAATCTTTCACCAAACAGTAGTTTGTACATGTACACTCATGTATGCACACATATACATATATTGCATGCAGGTTACAGATAACATATCTAAATATTGAGTTATCTCAGTGGCAAAGGCAGTTCTAATGAAGGTTTCCAACCTAATATCTCATTCACATCCCTGTTGTATCCTATTAAAAAAAAACATAGAAAGATTACACATTCCAGCTCAGACTTTTGTCCAATATGATTTATTCTGTAAGAAGTGTGTATCAGAATCCACCTGGATTTAAACACAAGTGAAGAAACTACCTTACAGATTCAGATTATGAAGGACTTCTAACTAGTTTCCTGCTAGAATAATACATATTTGTGATGTGGAGGATAAAAACGCTAGAGGCACTTAATCCTGACATAGTTTAGGAACTCCGTAAATCTTAATCTGGCCAGATGTAGAATTACAGTTTACTATGTTTTCACTGGCAAGAACAAAACTAGCCTTCAGCAAGTATCTGTATGACATGTACTAAAAGCTCATAATCTATTAGTTGTCCATAAACACTGAAATTCCCACCTTGGAGATGGTGGGAAGGGGGCACTGAATGGTACTGAAAATGTTAATAACGTAAGAACACCTGAAAGACACATCACAAAAACTCTGACGGAAAGTATCCCAGAGGATACAAATCCAAAGAACAGCCAGCACCTCTAGCAAACCCCTTTAATTAGCCTTCAGGGTAGAGATTTATATCAGAGAACATTGTCATAAAATAAAGCTGATTCAACAATAAACACTTCAGTAATAAAGCAAAACATATTATACTGCTGGGTGCCTGCCAGACCCAGTGGGCATAAATAAATTCACATCTTGCAAATCCCCCAACCATTGCTGCAAACATAGAGATGCAAGATCGTTTTGTGTATGTGTATGAGTGCAAGAGAGAGAAAAAACCGGACCATTAAAAGGCGCCAATATTCTATTTCTGAAGACTCATGTCCTGTTTATTATTCACAGAACTGAGGAATAAATTCTCTCCATAGTGTTCTAAACAGTCTTATTTATATCTGGGCCAAATATCAATGGCCACTTCTAAGCAGAATACTTGAGTATTACGTTAGGTCAACTAGTTTGTTTACTTGTTTCTCTGATGGGTTTTTTCCCCCAGAACAATGCCACCTTTCCTTACTGATTCCACCTCTTCATACTAATTCCAGTGCAGTTAACTGAAACTATAAAATACAATGAATTTGGCCCAAGAATTAAAAGAAAAATAGAATTAACTTAGTCCTGAAAGTATACAAAAATATTTCCACCTCCACTGCCACCAAAAACACACATCCTTGCCTGTGAGAGCTTCCTTTAGTCAGGATGCTACAGCCAAAAAAATTTAAATCCCTACAAAGCACTCTACGTAGTCAGCAGTGACTTTGCCTCTGTCTGAAGGGCCCCAGAGTATTGCCTCATGACCATAGGAGATTGATATGATGCCAGGTGGAGCCTCATAGAGAAGCCCCAGTATTCTGAAATAGGTTCGGAACCAGACAATCAAGTTCTAACTTGTATCTCAGAGTAGAAGTGTGTATGATTCTGTTAATAGCAATCTGTCTGAAGGAATATTCATTTTTACTATTCACACTCGAGTTAAAAGACCCGGGCAGGACAATAGAAACATCTCTCAGTCTCATTTATCATCACAACAACCCCGTAAAGCTAAAAATACTTTGAAATGCTCATCTAAGACAAAGTGTGACATTGCTAGATTGCAATACCTAGTATCCAACAACACTGCCTATGCTGTCAAGGGCTACTGGGAGCTTCAGTCTGACAAGAGCAAGAATACTACACTTTGCTCACCTCTCAACTAAAGCAACAGTGGATGGGAAGTTCATTTCAGCTCTTCTTTTTGTTTATTAGTTCAGGCAGTTCCGACTGTTCATGACCTCAAGGATCAGCCCATGCCAGAGCTCCCTGTTGGCCATTGCCATCCCCAGCTCTTTCAGGGTCAAGCCAGTCACTACAAGGATAACATTCATCCACTTTGCCCTTGGTCTGCCCCTTTTCCTTTTCCCCCAGTATCATTATCTTTTCCAAGCTTTCCTATCTTCTCATTATGTGGCCAAAGTATTTCATTTTTGCTTTTAATATTCTTCCCTCCAGTGAGCAGTTGGGCATTATTTCCTGGAGTATGGACTGGTTTGATCTTCTTGCAGTCCAAGGCACTCTCAAATTTTTCCTCCAACACCACAGTTCAAAAGCGAATATCGTCCTTCGTCAGCCTTCCTTATGGCCCAGCTCTCGCATCCATAGGTTACTATGGGGAATACCACTGCTTTAACTATGTGAATTTTCGTTGCCAATCTGATGTCTCTCTACTCTTAACTATTTTATTGAGATTGGTCATTGCTATCCTCCCAAGTAAGCTCTATAAACTCCAAATGCACTATCAATCAGACTACAGTAGATGACAATGGATATAAAAAGGAGGCAATGGATCGTGTCAAAGGAACAGACTTCCTAAATCTGCCAGCAGAGTTCTGATCATTTTATTTATTTATTTATTTGTTCGATTTTGTATTCCGCTCCTCCCTGCAGGCTCGGGGCAGATCACATCATCTGAATGATCATCTGACCATTTGAAACTGACTGCCATTCTGACGGTCATTCTTCCATTATCATAATTTCTTTCCTTCAAGTTAAAAGGTCAAGTGAAGATTTGTTCATCATCATGTGGCCATTATAGACTTTTGAATCACACAGTCAGTTCTCTGCAGTGAACAAACCAACAAATCCAACATGCTTTCAAAAATACCTTTCAGCTGAATTTATTCATTTCACACGAAGACCAGATAAGCCACTAAATAACTCCTACAGCCACTAAATACTGTATAGTCCAGGGTGATACCATCAGTCCCAAACCAAGGACAAGTCTTTGGAAAAGCCCAGCTAGTGTTTCAGCTCACTACATGTTTTGGCAGTATCTGACTGTTCATTATACTGCAGTTCCAAGAAAAGGGTTCATTCTTGACTGGGGTTGTCAGGTAGACTTTGAAAAGTAAACACCCATCATCCAGATACAATGAAAATGACACACTGGGATCCAAGTAACTCTGCAGGCAACTTTAATCAGAAACTACAGTACTTTTATAAGCACACTATTTATTTTCAGTATTCTCCATGGCAAAAAGGGAGGTAAAGTTTAAGAGAGGACTACCAAGACTTCTGTATAGCCAAGTCCCACAGTATACATACAGAGGGATACTGCTGTCTTTCTCTCTCTCTCTCCAAATATCCTCTGCAGATCCCTCACACGTACATCAAGCCTCATCAGAACTACTATTTCAGCAAGAAAAGCCAAAATCAAGGCTACTTCCTTCAGTAGCTCTACACATCCCTTTCTAGGTACTTTTAGGTTCTGGAAACATGGCCCATAGAGAACATCTTTAAATCCACTCTTAAATACCTACAGAACTTAGAAGTAACACATTGTAAGTGCTTACTAGCACCCACTATTTTGGGCAGTAATAGGGACAGAACATACTGTAGGTACCATCAAGAAGTAACAGAGGGCAGTAAGGAACGGTTTCAATTCAGTGAGAAAGGCTATATTTACATGGTGAGACACTCTACTGAAAAACACCTCCAGTTATTGTTATTTTTCTGTCCTTCCACAGGAATGTCTAGTACACTGGTTTTTGCACTAGTAGTAGTGTCCAGAGACCTTTGAATGCAAAATACATGACCTGGGAGCCTCCAGAATAATTTAGGCTTTACCCAACATTTTTTTTCATGTGGAATATTAATTATAATACTGAAAAGAGGCATGTTTTATTGATCATATATTCTGAAGGTGATTTGGTAGAGAAGGAAAACCTTCAGCCTACACTAGAAAATAAATACCTTGTACAAACATTGCTCCATAGCTAAAACACAACAATGCATCAAGGAAACAATCAATTAAAGACTATAACACTTAACAATTGGCGCTATAAACATGGATTAAAGTTGTACAGAATACATTTCTTAATTCTGGCTTTCTTTAATGCTCCTGCATGTGCCCTTTCTTTATCGGCTACTCACAGCCTGCTTCTACACATTCATTATCTACCTTAACATTAGCACTCTTTATGCTCCATTACTGGATGCTTTTCTGTTTGGCCTTCTGTGAGTTTTCCTCACTTGGAGGTCACCCTTATACAGCCTCAGCTCTTTCACCCTTCTATGAAAACACTGATCTCTTTCACCCCTCTATGGAAACACTGAATCACTTCCCCTCTTTAATTCTCACCATAAAGTCTTCCCTTTCTCTCTGTCTTATGAGAAATGCTCTGTATGAGGATAGATTTGTGAATGAAGGGCATCTTTCCCAGATCCGTCTTTTTACTCCAGTGGTCTTTCTGGCTCAGTACACAGAATTATTTTTTATCAGTTCTCATTATGGTTTATGCAAAATATCTAGAAACAGTAAAAGGCAGCATGTGCATTTATTGATGCATTTGCAGTACTCATTTTTATTTTAAAACATATTCTTTTTTAGAATGCTGGAGGTGCCATTTTTTCTAATTGACACTTTTATGGCTGTATTTGTGATTGCCAAATAAATATTAAATAAATGTTTCATCTAAATTATTTCATTTAAAAAAATTGCATATGATTTTATCACTGCATAAGAAATCCACATTTAAATGCTTTAAATGTTATTTTCAAATGGCCTGAAACACTATTAGGCATGTGTCCCCTGTGGTTGATGACTGTCACTTTACTTTAGCCAAACATTCTCCTTTCCTTGTGGAATTCCCAGCTTGGCAATGGGAACAGTTTTAAATGCTAGGGCTCTCTTCTAACACAGATCTACAGAAAAAGCAATATATTATTCACATCACATATCTCTCAGGTCTTTCTCTTACTCATACCACTGCTGATATTCTTATTAATTGAGACTCCTTATCTGCTGGGTGAAAATAATATTTGGCCACATTGACACTCCCATTAAATAACATTTGAGACTGTATTACATAGTCAGACTAGACCAGTGGTTCCCAACCTGTGCTCTGCTGAGTCCTAAGGGCTCTGTATGCAATTCCCAGGGGCTCCACAACTGCTCCCAGACAAAATAAATTAAAAAAAACTTGAATAAAATTAAAGAATAAAAAACAAAAAGTAGAAACAAAATTAGAAAACTAGAAAGTACATTCTGAATGGAAATTTGCCAAGTTGAATTTCATGCCTCCTCTAGAATTCTGTTGCCACTAGCTCCCAAAATATTATAGTGCAGGATAGAGAGGCGCTGAGACCGAGTGGGGCTCATGCACACTCTGTTGCTGCCATGTTTTAATGGCCCTTCCAGAAACTGAGTGTCTGAGTGATTTCTTGGAATTGTACATTCAATAAGTTTCTCACTCATTCTTGACCCTTCAAGAATTCCTGGAATCAGCTCAAAGTTTCCTGGAACTTAGTCCCATATATAGAGAGGCTGCCTAGTCAATTTGAAGTCACTTCATAGTGAATTTTTCATAGTGATAACATTGTGATTTTTAAACTATTCTTCCATTGTGTAGTTTGTAAGTATTCATTAACAAAGTGTTGTGTTTTGTTCTACTTGTATGTCCAAACCTTAAACTACATTACCAGTAGAAAAATGTTGCATTATTGATTGACTGTGATGCTCTCTCTCTCTCTCTCTCTCTCTCTCTCTCTCTCTCTCTCTCTGTTTTCAAGTAGGTAAGTTCTTGGATTTTATTATAAAATTTTTATTTGCTTTATTTTTGTATTCTGGGTTATGAAAGATAATGTTGGAGATTCTCCTATTCCTGTGTGATTTTCTTTTAGGCATATATCACTGGCTTCAAATGGGTACTTTGAAGAAAAAAGATGTTACATTTGAAAAGGAGAACACTCCATTACTTCGCCAGATGAGCCAAAAACAAAAAAGATAACCAAGCAATGTGCTCCAGCATTTGTGTCAAAAGGGCTTTCCACAAAAGAAACCATTTCTGAACATGTGGCACCATCTTAATCATTGTTTGCAAAACACAATAGAAGTGGGGAAATTGGGAAAGACCCCACAATAAAAAAAATGATAATATTAAGGAAATTATTTGAATATGGGATTCACATAAACAAATGATGTTTGGTCTCTGTGTGATTTGCAGAAATGTGTTGACCAAGAGTTCCATGTTTCCTACTAAACTATGGCATCATTTCAAGAGAGAGCATCCTGACTTGAAAACATTCAAGCTCATCTCAAAGCTTTGAAAGACTCATCTGAACATTATTTTGCGACAGCTCAAGAGGAACGGATGACTTCAAATAATACTGAGTGTGTTTAGCAACGGCAAAAAGTCACTCAGCTTAAACTCGGCAGAATACAAGGTCCTCAAATATTTGACATCTCACAGCAAACTAAAATTGTGTTTCAAAATTAAAGTCTACTGGAGTTTTGTCTCCATTTACAAAATGAATGCAAAATTTTGTCTGAGAAAGCAAAATTTTATATTGCTGCCTTTCTCTACATACCTCTGTGAAATGGATTTTTTTGCCTATACAGGTATCAAAAATACAGAAGTCACTTAAATCCAGAATCAGATATTCAGCTGCAATTTTTAATCGAACCTAAAATAAGAAAAGTGCGAAAAATTTGCAACCACAGGTATCTCATCAAACGTTTATACATTATTTTATATTATGTCTAAATTTAGGCATACTGTTGTACTACAGTGGACTCTAATACTGTTGTAATGCAAATTATATGATTCATTGAACTTTGGAATAATGTTTATGTATGGCCAAGTTTTGACAATATCATGTTGGTGGTACAATAGTTGAGAATAAATTGAGATATTATGGTAAATGTCAAGGTTTTAAATATATAATTTCATTGCATGGACTGTGCAATTGTTTAGATATTTATTTACGTTACACTCCCTTACTATCCCCTCTTCCTCCCCTGTAACGTTACTCCTAAACATAGGGTAGGCCTAAGGGGCTCTGCCATAGAAATTGATCCTAAAAAGTGCACCAAGAATCAAAACAGTTGGGAACCACTGGTGTAGATTCATTTAAAGCCCTTAACGGTTCTGGCCCAACTTACATGTCCGAACGCATCTCTTCTTATGAACCTTCAAGATGCTTAAGATCATCCGGAGAGGCCCTGCTCTCGGTCCCGCCTGCTTCGCTAATAACTTACTCCTGATTAGTACTTAGATGGCAGACTACCAATTAATACCATGCACTATAGGCTATATTTCAGAGGAAGGAACTGGCAAAACTGCCTCTGTGTATCATTTGCCTTAAAAAGCCCTATGAAATTTATGGAGTCGGCAAAATGTAGGCATGCACACATATACACATACCCCTATATCTTTTCTTACAACAAATATGATTTTTAAAATATGTGAAAATTACCACTAGTGCAAAATGCAGTATATTATTTGTGGGCCACAGGAAAAAAAGAGAATTGGGGGGGGGGGGGACCCTCATTCAATGACTAATGAAGATCAAACTTGGCACACAAAGCCCTCATGACCCACTCTACATCCTGGTGCTGTTTGGAGGGGGATGGACCATGGATGACGGGACTTGAAGTACCTTCACTCACCTTCTGAGACTACTGCGACCCTCATCCAATGAATGATCAACACCAAACGTGGCACTAAGAGCCCCCATGACCCACTCTACATCCTGGTGCTGTTGGGAGGGGGATGGACCATGGCCAATGGGACTTGCAGTACCTTCACTAACTTCCTGAGACCACTGCAAGCCACATACACATCTAATAGGAACCAACCTTGGCACACAATGCCTTCCTCAAATAACCCGGGCACCGCCGGGTCCTCAGCTAGTATGTATATATATATATATATATATATATATATATATATATATATATATATATAAACTACCTACAGAAATTTCTGGAGCTGAAAATCTCATTCCATTTGCTGGGCCCAAAAGAAATGGGGGTCCTGGAACAAAACGCTAGTGGATGCCAAGGGCTCCCTTTAAACCTATAACAGACATATTGTTCACAGGAATACTCCCTCCCTCCAACCATCTGCTAAAACAAACAAACAAAACCACTAAAACTAGTTAACTTGCTTCTTCCATTACTGTAAACAGTCATTGTAAACAGTATTGCAAAGCCAGATATTTGGGATCTCATCCTAAATGTCACTGGCCCTTCATGTCCACCCAAACCGACCTTCTCTAAATGTTGGAGAAATATTATTTTTAGTGGAAAGGTCAGATAGGTGGGAGAAAGATCAGGACAAACCTGGATAAACATCTCTTACAAGCTTGGAACGGGATGCTATTTATACCACTTACAGTGCCAGCTTTTTCTTTGACCATAGCACTTGAAAGGAGAACAGAGCTGGGCTCGGTTGTGGTCTTCCCCTGCCCCCTTTCCTGTGCTGCTTCAGTGCCTTCCAAAAATATGAGAACACATGACACCACAGTGTTCATTCAAGCAAAGACGACTAAATAAAAGAGAATAAATATAATGTTCATCCAAAGGTGTTAAAAAGACTTCCTGATTCAAAGACCTTCAACAACTACAATAGATTTTGCTGTTGTTGTCCACTGTTGTCAAGTCCATTTCACCTTACATCCACCCTCTCAATGAGAGACTTCCAACAACAGCCCTGTAGAGTTACTGCAGACTCAGGACCATGATTTCCTTGATTATATCTATTCACTTACAGTACCGAATTCCTATATTCGAAACACGTTATTGCTATGACTATATTTTTAATGAATTGTGTCTTCTTTTTTTTAATTTTTAAAAAAGGCTTTATTCACATAGTTGCAACAATAACAAAAGTAGAACAGACAAAATGGGGGGGGCGGCGAAGGGGGTATGGGTAAACACTAGGGAAGATAAAAGCAGTATTACATAAAGGATAAAACATGAAAACGTTGACTTCACATCTCATGGAAAAGCAAATAAGTCCAGATTTAGGTTTGAAAATCTTTGCTCCATAAGGTGGGGATTTATAAATTTAGTCCTTTCAGATCAATGTTCTTTTTTTTTAATATACTCTATGAGGGGTTGCCAGGTTTGGTAGAATCTTTTTGAGGAGCTGTCCCAAAGTAGATGCGTGAGCTTATCCATCTCCGCCACTTCCAACACTTTATTGAGCCATTCCTCTTCTTCCGGAACTTCCAATGTCTAGCTAGCGTAATTCACGACGACGCCGTCAAGTATGTTAATAGTTTTTGGGAGTCCTTGTTCATACTTTGTCCTGTAATATTTAGCAGGTATAATTCCGGTCCGTCCCCCGGTCAAGTTCAATATTTCAGAGATATTTTTATGTATCATATTCCAAAATTTACCTACCACTTTGCAAGTCCATAATTGGTGATAGTATGTCCCCTTTTCTATATTACACTTCCAACATCTATTGTTACCACTCTTATTTATTTTTTCCAATTGACTGGGGGTTATGTACCATCTATAGATCATTTTATAGGTATTTTCTTTTATGCTATAGGCGTATGTATATTTTTGTTTAATTTCCCATATTCTATCCCATTCCTCCCGGGGGATTGTATATCCAAAATTAGTTTCCCATTTTTTCATATAGTCATTGTCCGTTTTTTTTTTTCACAGTCTGTTAAAAAGTTATATAATGCCCTCACGGTTTTCTTTTCTGTGTGTAGCCAGCATTTTTCTCCTCTGGGTACTTCCCACTCCCACCCTGTCTTTCCATCCAATTTGCTCCTTTTATCCAGCTGATTGTATTGAAACCAGTTTAGCTTAAGAGATTGTAATTCCTCCTGGTTTTTTAATACTATATTTACTCCTTCTTTCTTTAGTAGGTCCTTATATTTTGGCCATGTTTCATCGGCCGTTCTTTTTATCTGTAGGGTCTTCTTGTGGTATGTCCAAAGCAAGAATGGGAGGCTTCAAAGCCACCCTATCATCAACCGATCTGCAGATTCAGGAATGTGTTTTCCTCTGTATAAATTTATAAATTTATTTACTTATTTATCATGTTATAAGCAAATTGAGAATACAGTTATACTGTATAGAAAACTACAAACAAAGTTAGAAACTTGGCATTGGCAAGCTGGCCACTTGAAGTGCCTCTGGTGTTGGTGTAAGAAGGTCCTCCATTATGCATGTGGCAGGGCTCAGGCTGCAATGTGGTCCGTGGTTTGCTCTTCTCCACACTGAAATGTCATGGTCCCCACTTTGTAGCCCCATTTATTAAGATTGGCTCTACATCTCATGGTGCCAGAGCATAGTCTGTTCAGCACCTTCCAAGTTGCCCAGGAGTTTCTCATTTAGTCTCAACCACTGATTGAGGTTCCAGGTTTTAGCTTGCCACTTTTGGACTCTTGCTTGCTGAGGTGTTCCTGAAAGCATGTCTATAGATTTTAGGAAGCTGTTTCCATACAGGGGATGGGCCAGAGATGCCAATGCCTTGGTTCTTTCATTACTGGCTGCTACTTCCCTACAGATATCAGGTAGTGCAATGCTAGCTAGACAGTATAATTTCTCCAGCAGTTTGGGGCATAGACATCTTGTGATAATGTGGAATGTCTCATTAAGAGCCACATCCATTGTTTTAATGTGGTGAGATGTATTCCATACTGGGCATGCATATTCAGCAGCACAGCAGCAAAGGGCAAGAGCAGATGTCTTCACTTTATCTGGTTGTGATCCCAAGGTTTACCAGTCAGCTTTCATATGATATTATTTCTAGCACCCACTTTATGCTTGATAGTCAAGAGTGCTTCTTGTAAGTCAGAGCACGGTCCAAGGTAACTGCCAGGTATATTGGTGTGAAGAAATGCTCCAGTGGGATTCCTTCCCTAGTAATATAAACTTGGATTATGGTTATATTGATAGGTTTTTCCTGAAGTCTTATTGACATTGTTCCACCAGACTTTGCATTATAGCATTTGACTACTTTTGCTACATACATTAGATTTTTAATGTTATTGTGTGTCTTCAAGTTGTTCTAACCTAGTGGTAACAAAAAGTTCCAGGACTGTACTTTGTTTGCTCCAGCAAGGAGGAAATGCGAAGGAATAAATTACTGGGATGTAGCATCAATCATGATTACACCCCTTATCTCTTTTATAGGAAGCGGGCATTGGATTTGGCAATCCCAATTGCTCTATGACTTAGAATAGGCCCTCAGACTAGTAGTTCTTGTTTTTTGTTTTTGTTTTTAATGGTACCAGCACTTACTTGAAAATTTGCTATGTCATATCAATTGGAACCCCACCTAGTAGGCAAAGTTTTACTCAAAGAATATCTCGGTTACATCTTTGCTGATTGCCTTGAATAAATTATTTCCTGTCAAACAAATAATAGGGGTGAAAAGAGAAATTCCAAGAGGGAGTTCAATTAACAAATTCTTTTTTAAAAAATCAACATATTATCTGAGACAGCCTAGCAAGTTAATTATTGCTGGGTTCAGTAATCGACACATAAGAATGCCCAGAACACTTCTAAGCATCTAAACAGTTTGCGAAGAGACTCACCAAAAGCAACTGATCAATTCACAGAAAGGATCAGTTTCAGAGCATCTATTGCTCATAGCTAAAAAAGAAGACACTCTTCATGCTAACTTTTTGACAACTGAATGACTATATGATTTAGCCCAAACAACATTTCTACTCTGCATTATGTTACCATCAAGAGTCTATATGAATTTTTTGAGGAAAAGCTTTTAGCGCAGTGGTTGTTCACATAAGGTGCCAAGTTCAATGCCTGGCAACTCCGGGAAGAGGAACGAAAGATTCCTCCCCACCAGTACAGAGTACAATCTTTAGCTAAATGGACTCCCTGGTGTCACTGGCCAATCTTCCTTTTTTCAGTAAGTCTAAAGAGGATTGGCTCTGACCTGCCCTTTCCCTGGCTGCCTTCTTCCAGGCACAAAAACTTTTATTTTTGTTTAATACAAGTTGGGAATCCCTTACCTGGAATTCTGAAATATCCCAAAATCTGAAGCTGTCAGTGTGTGGATGAGACACCTTTGCTTTCTGATGGTTCAATGTACACAAACTTTGTTCTAATGGACAACATTATTTAAAACACTGTGTATAAAATTATCTCCAGTATCTGTATATAATATGCATATAAAACATAAATGAATTGCTTGTTTAGACTTGAGTCCTCAGCTCCAAGAAACTTCATGATGTATGTGTTGGGAATTGGAGCTGTTAGGCTCAAAATAACCCTCACTCTTGGGGTGATTCCACAAAAAATATAGCAGAGTGCCAGAAGCACAGTTTATAACCAGCAGAAATGTACATATGGTGAGATAGGATTAGCATTCATTCAAGAGGATGGATCAGGATTGCAGAGTCACTTTAGGTTCCAAAATGGTAGGTTACATACCTGTGACCATCTTTCTTCGAGTGGAGCTCTGTGAATCCACACTTATGAAGTCTGCGCGCCAAAGCAGGCTTCAAACGGAAACTTCCCAGTTCGAAAAGTTTTGGTGGTAGCCCCACCCCGCGGGCCCGGAGGGCATATAAGCCGCTCCATGCGCGCCCACCCCATTCCTGCGCCACGTGTAGCAACGAGGAAGGGGCGGTTTCTGAAAGAGGGGCCGGCAGGGCGGGTTAGTGTGGATTCACAGAGCTCCACTCGAAAAAAGATGGTCACAGGTATGTAACCTACCATTTTTCTTTGTGGGCTCTATGAATGCACACTTATGAAGAATTAGCAAGCTAAGGTTCAGGATGGTGGGAACAAACCAACCAAGTGTAGGAACCAACAATTTTTATTGCAACAAGCCATAATGATCAATGACCATAATAAATAAAGGGGATGGAAGGCAGGCTCTCAATCCCTGTAAACAAAGTGCAACAAGCACCATTCATGCCAGGCACGCAGGCCTCACATTGCTTAAAAGTGCACCTAGGAAGTGCAAACATAATAACTGCAAACATGCCCAATCGGGCGAAGCGCGCTAGTAAACATAACACAGTGACCTGAGAACATAGGGCACGGTACAAATGGTAAACAGTGGTCATAGCCCGGCTTCCATAGGAGGGGGCGACCGGTTATTGCAACTTGACGACCTACCAGAACCAGGTCGTGGAGGGGAAGGCCTAGGGAACAACAGGCCCTAGAAGTAACTCTGGTGACACGGTTCGATCGAGGGTATGCCCTTCGATATGAGTCCATGAACCTCCCTAAGGGTGAGGGGTGAGTACCGATCGGCCGAAGGCCGCCTCCCTCCCATGCAGTGTATCCACACGATAGTGGGAGACAAACGTAGAGGGGTTGGCCCATATGGCGGCCCTGCATATCGAGTCCAGCGGGATGCTTCTAAGGAAGGCGGTCGAGGTGGCTACCGCCCTAGTCGACCGTCCCTTAACCCGCAGGGGTTGTGGTTGGCGAGCTATCTGGTAGCACAACTCAACCAGGGATGCAACCCAATTTGAGAGTCTCTGCGACGGCACCAACAAGCCCAGCTTGTCGGTGGCGTAGGAAACAAAGAGTCTGTTAGACCGTCTAAACTCCTGTGACTTCGACTTGTATACCACAAGGGCCCTTTTGGCATCTAGGGTATGGAGGGATTTTTCTTCCTCCAAGTTAGGTGATGGGAAGAGGTCTGGCAGGACGATGTCCGTATTTAGGTGAAAAGGCTACACCACCTTCGGCAAGAAAGTGATGTCAGTCAACAGTATGGCCCTGTCAGCTAGGAAGATCAGAAAGGGCTCATCTACCCGCAGGGCTGCCAGTTCTGACGGCTGGCGGGCTGAAGCGATGGCCACTAAGAACGCCACCTTCCAGGAGAGGAGACGTAGGTCGACCGATGTGAGAGGCTTGAATGGCGGCGCCGTGAGGCAGGACAGCACCAGGTCCAGGTTCCATCCCGGCGTCGGTGGGTGCACCGGGGGATGGAGATTGTTGACTCTCTTCAGGAACCTCCTGACCATAGGGTACTGGAACAGTGAAGGGCCGCCTCTCTGCTGGCTGTGCCAGGTCACCGCCGCAAGATGTGTCTTCAGCGACGACATGGAGAGGCCCCTCTCGACCAGCACGGCGAGGAAGTCAAGGACTGTAGACACCGAGGGAGGAAAAGACCGGTCGGTGTGTGTCGCCTGGAACTCAGTGAAGCGGGAGAAGCACGCTGAGTAAGCCCTAGAGGTGGAAGGCTTATGCGCCGCTGCCAGGATCGAGGCCACTGCCGGGGTGTAGCTGGTCATGGCCGGATTCTCCACGCTGTAAGGTGGAGAGATGGGAGGTCCGGATACAGGAGGAGACCTCCTTCCCTCATCAGCAGGTCTGGACGACACGGTAGGTGGCGGTACAGGCCGTTGGCAAGGTGGAGCAGGGTTGCAAACCACACTTGTCTCGGCCAGTAGGGTGCGACGAGGATGCAGTCTGTTCTGGACAGTTGAACCCTCTCGATGACCCGGAGTAACAGCGGGAATGGAGGGAAGAGATACAGGAATCCCGTCGACCAGTCGAGCAGGAGGGTATCTCCGAGGCAGCCCTGGTGAGCATCCAGGGCAAGTCTGGCACCGAAGCGGGGCAGCTGATTGTTTTCCGGCAACGCGAAGAGATCTGCGTCGGGGAATCCCCATTCCCGGAAGAGGTGATGCAGCTCTTCTGGGTGAAGCATCCACTCGTGCGAGGACCAGCGGGTCCTGCTGAGGAAAACCGCCTATGCATTGTCGATGCCCGGGAGATGTATTGCTCTGGGCACGACCTGATGGAGTACACACCACTCCCACAGCCTTTGGGAGAGGGCTAGTAGCTTCCTCGACCCGGTCCCGCCCTGCTTGTTGACGTAGTACATGGCCACTATGTTGTCTGTCCTGACTAGTACTACTCTGCCGGTGACGATCGGCGCGAAGGGTCGCAGGGTCTTGAAGATGACGAGGAGCTCGAGGTAGTTGATGTGATAGAGCTTTTCCACCATTGACCACTGGTCTTTGATGGATAGCCCCTCTGTGTGGCCTCCCCACGCCGACAGCAAGGCGTCGGTTGTGAGGGTAACGGATGGAGGGCTTGTGTGGAACGGGACCCCGATGCACACGTTGTGGCTGAGCGACCACCAGTGAAGAGAGTCTCTGACCTATTGTGGCGGGGAGTGTCTCTTTGAGTGATGTTCCACGACCGGGTCGAAGTGGTCGAGGAACCACCGCTGCAGAGGCCAAAAACGGAGTCTTGCTAATGGCATCACTGCCACGGTCGATGCCATGTGACCTAGCAGGACCTGGACCTGCTTTGCCGTGACGGTCGACCGGTTGCAAAGGTTGACCTCCCGTCGGAACGCCTGAAATCTGACGTCTGGCAGAAAGGTGAGCTGACTGACGGAGTCGAACATCGTCCCGATGAACTTGATGCAGGTTGTCGGGACAAGTTGTGACTTCTCGTCATTCAGATGAAGGCCCAATGAAGAGAGTAGTCGTAGAGCAATGGTGATGTCCTCCTGCAGTAGATCTGGGGACCTGGCCGTCAGCAGCCAGTCGTCCAGATAGGGAAAAATCCGGATTTTCTGCTTCCTCAAGTGCGCAGCCACCACCGACATGCACTTTGAGAATGTCCTGGGGATGGTTATTAGGCCGAAGGGCAGGACGTTGAATTGTTACGTCTGTCCGGCCACCTTGAAGCAGAGGAAGCATCGATGGGAGCGCCGTATCGAGACGTGGAAGTAGGCGTCCCGCAGGTCTATGGAGGCGAAGTGATCGCCGGAGTGCAGCAGTGGGAGAATGGACGACACTGACACCATCCTGAATTTCCTCAGCAAAACGTACACGTTTAAGTCTCTGAGGTCCAGGATGGGTCGCAGGGTACCATCGGGTTTCGGCATGGTGAAGTACCGAGAGAAGAATGCCTCTCCGTCCTGGTTCGCCGGTCGTGGCGAAGCTGCTCCCTTTTGAAGCAGAGTGTCGACCTCCCTCAGGATTGCTTCTGACGGCTCCGTCTCGACGATGAACCCCATGGGCGGGAGCTCCTCGAATTCCAAGGCATAGCCGTCTTGGACAATCCTAAGAACCCATGCATCTGAGGTGATGCGTCGCCAAGCACAGATAAAGTGGGTCAGGCGGTCCCCGAATGGAGGGTCTGCGGGTGGAGGTTGACAGATGGGAGGAGGCATGGAGGTGGCAGCGGTACCGTGCGAGGAGGCGGTGTCGTCCCTCGTCCTGTCAAACGCGACGTCTTGATTGTCCGTTTCCAGAGGTCTGGCGTGGCCTAGACCGTTGGTTTTGGCGGAAACGGTTCTGCTGCTGCTGTTGCTGCTGTGGAGCAGAGTACGGCCGAGGGGACTGGCGGTACTGTGATCTGGGCTGGTACCTTGCCCGTTGATAGTACTTTGCCCTTGGCTGAGGCGGCGGACGATCGAGCTTCGCCGTCAGGACCTTAAAGTCATGGTTGGCTTTAGGTTTGTCGTCTGTGCCCGCAAAGAACAGTCCCTGGGCGTCGAAGGGCAGGTCCTCGATCACCCTGCGGGAATTTGAGGAGAGACCCGACGATTTCAGCCACGCATGTCGCCGTATGGCGACACCGTGGGCCATCAGCTTTCCCAAGGTGTCCCCTGTGTGACAAGCCATCAGGATTTGATGGTGGGCGAGGGCCTGGGCCTCCTGGCTGATGGTAGCCAGGGCAGCCTGTTGCTCAGAGATTCTGGAAAAAGGGTTGGGTCCTTTCCCACAGAATCTGGTGGTACGCCCCCATGCAGACACCATAATTTGCCACCTTGGTGAGAAGGAGGCCAACGGAGTAGATCTTCCGACCTACAGTGTCAAATCGTTTCCCCTCCTGGTCGGTGGGAGCAGTCGACTCTTGACCGGAGGTCTGGGCTGAGGTGACGATCATGGAGTTAGGCACTGGATGATTGTGGAGCCAGTCCTTCTCCCTCTCGTCCGTTTTGTACCAAGCCTCAATGCGTTTTGAGGTTGGTGGTATGGAGGATGGGGTCTTCCATGATGCCTTGACGACCTCCTCCAGTGGTTCGAGCATGGGAAGATGGGGCTGTGCTGCGTCTTCCACCTGGACACGGCTGAAAACTGGACAGGCGTTGGCTCTACGAGGGATGTATGTCTCGATCCCGAGAGCTCTGGCCATCCTCCCGACCTGATCTCCGAAGGCTCTCGCAGAATCTGTCGGGGATGAAGACGGTTCCGGGTTGCATCCATGATGTGAGGGGGTGCGATCCAACGCCACCGACAGTATGGAGCCCGACACCACAGACCTTGGGGCCCCTCCATCTTCCAATTCGTCGTCCGACGGTGTCGGTGGAGCTATAACTTTCTTGTCCAGCCGGAAGTGAGGTCGAGGGAGCCATGACCGATGCTGGGATAGCTACCGACGAGACCGTAGCAGGGGGAGGCCTCTTGGTGGCCGAGGCCAGGGCCAGTCTGCTCGTCTGTCAACCCCTCTCCAGCGTCTGAGACACGAAGAGCTGTCTCACCGATGGTTGAGCCGGAGGAACTCTGATGACCGTCTGCACGGAGTCGTCAGGCGAGATGGTCGGTTGTACCACCACTCTCTCCACAGCGAGAGAGGGGGTAGGCGAGGAGGTCGAGAATGAGGCAGAGGTGGGTGTCCTTGAAGAAGCCGACGTAGGTGTCGTAGTTCTTCGCCTCTTCGGAGACAGTGGTCTTGAGGCGGCGGCCTCCAAAGACTTGCCCAGAGTCACAGGTACCAGTTCCCTGGTCTGGGCTCTACGGGCCACCTCGGTCGACCTCCGGAAGGCGATCTCCATGGCCTTGTTGGAGGGAGCCCTCGAGATGGCCGACCTCTGGGAGAGGCCTGACGCCACCGAGCTCACTGACGTCCGTCGGGAGGAAGGCAACTGGATGGTTTTGGTAGTCACCGTGCAGGCCTTCTTCGACACCGAAGCCTTAGATGTTGTAGGCTTCGGGTCCTTCTCCTTCCGTGGACGCTTCTTCCCAGCCGGGAGAGAGGATGACACGGAGGGGGCCGGAGCAGCCGCCCCGACCCCAGAGGAGGTAGATGGTGCAGCCGCCGCCATCTTAGGTGGAGCAAGGGATTGCTCGAGAAGGTAGGCCCAAAGCCTTCGGGCCCTGGTTCTCCTGGTCTGCGCGGAGAAGGCCTGGCAGTGTCGGCAGGAAGGAACGAAGTGCCCTTCTCCTAGACACCTGAGGCACTTGGGAGTGTCCGTCGCAGTCCGGGATCTTACTACCGCACGTAAGACACCTTTTAAAACTGGTTGTGGACATGCTACGCTCACACAACCAGCAAGGAACTTTCCGATGTTGCCCAAGTGGCGGAAAACAAAGGAATGGGGTGGGCGCGCATGGAGCAGCTTATATGCCCTCCGGGCCCACGGGGCGGGGCTACCGCCAAAACTTTTCAAACTGGGAAGTTTTCATTGGAAGCCTGCTTTGGCGCGCAGACTTCATAAGTGTGCATTCACAGAGCCCACGAAGAAAAAATATATATACTGAAGTAAAAAAAGGAATCCATTCTAGATAGCTTGAAAGATGAAGTTACCTCATCCCTCACAGAGATTACATTGCTACATCTTCAAAGGGGGAGGAGATAGTGGCAAGAGAAGAAGGAGAGTAAAGGCAGAGCCTCGTCTGGGATAAGCATGACAGGAACGTGGGGAAGGAATCCCTCACTCTAATCCTATCTAGTCTAGTTACTTATTGAGGACTGGAGACCTGTGCAGTCAGGGATGAAACCCAACAGTAGGTATGGGATAATGCAAGCATTTAAAAATCCCAAAAATATAAAATCCAAAATACTTCTGAACTCAAACATTTTGTATACAGGATACTCAACTGGCACCCTACATTTTACTTCTTGGTTGTTTTTTTAAAGGACCCTCTGGGTCTAAAACAACTCTGAGTAAAAGAAGTTTACTCAAAATTGTACTCAATACCTGCGGGGTCACATTCTTTCTCCCCTCCCCAATGTTTAGAATATTAACAGTTCTTTTAACAAAAGCATTGTAGGTTATACAAACTGTTTCTGTAAATCTGCTTAAATGTCCATTTCAGAAAAATTGCCCAGCCTCATTTGGTACTCAAGACTCCTCAGAAACAATTTACTAACCAGCAAGAAGTTAGACAACATGGAAAAGAGCAGAAGTATTCACTAGAAGGTGAGAATTCATTAAAAAAAATCTAAGTCATTCTTTCCGATGTGATCCAGGATAATTTAATGACCACTTCATTTTGCCTCTTGTTCCAACAAGCCTATTGCTACACTGTACACTGAAACAGCCATCCCAGTTTCTCTAAAACAGTTTATTCAGTCAGGGGACTTAATAAGCTGGAGCATGTGCCTTATTAGAGAAGAGCAATATTTTATTTATTTATTTATTTACATCATTTCTACCCCACCCATATCAGCCCAAAGGTGACTCTGGGTGGCAATAAAATACATGGTCCAATTTAAAGGCAATTTTTAAAAATCTGCATTTATATTCTGATTCTATAGAATCAAGGTTAGAAGCTAGCATTTTATTAAGCAAACATAAAGGTTTCACTAATCTAATTCCATCCATTTGAAACACAAAAAAGAACAAACAACAGAAATGTTGCTGATGTATTTGACAAACAACAGCAACCATTCACTTCCTGCTATAAAAGATTCGCGTGTAGCAAAGAAATATCCAAAAAGGTCAGTAAGGTCTTCAAGCCTTTGACTTCTCTTTCTTCCTGTTTGCAAAAGGTCATTAGAGGTAGCTTCACTCATCTGTTCTCACTGAAGAATCTAATTGCAAATCCGTACCCCTTTGCCAAAGGGAAAGAAATACACTGCTATTTCAGAAATTATTAAAATTGGAAAATGAACTTGGGGGAAAATGCTACAAGACTGGCATGCTGAAGATACAAACAATATAACGTTTTTGCAGCAACATTTCCTGGATTTGAACATCATACCGGGAGCCCTTTCACACTACATAATAACAGTACAGTGATTTCTACCAGTTCCTGGGGTCTGCAGCTTAGACGTCGCCATGGGAGTGGAATAGCAGCACTATGAATGTATAGTGTGAAAGTGCCCAAAGGAAAGCTACAGATCGCCAATTAAACTAGAATATATCACGTTCAAAACAAGTAAGCAAACAAAGGGAAACAATCTACTGCTCCTCAGAAAATGAAAACTGAATTTCGGGACTCCATATAGCCTGACAATAATTAGCAAGAATGTGTGTATTTTACATACCTGTCAACTTGCCTTGTTAAGTGAAACATCTATTCTGTTTTAAGGTACAGCTGCGACCGTACCTCGAAAAGCCTGATTTGGCCACAGTGGCCCATGTCTTAGTTACATCTAGAATGGATTACTGTAATGCACTCTACGTGGGGATGCCTTTGAAGACAGCTCAGAAATTGCAATTGGAGCTAATTACAGGGAGCACACCATGCTCCTATTGAAGCATATCCACTGGCTGCCAATAAGTTTCTGGTCCCAATTCAAAATGCAGGTTATCACCTATAAAGCCCTAGACGGTTCAGGTCCAGCCTATATTCATGACCACATCTCTCCCCTATGAACTGGTGCGGGCTCTAATATCTCTTGGAGAGGCCCATCTTTCGGTCCCGTCTCCGTCTTTAGTACAGTTGGTGGGGACATGGGAGAGGACCTTGTCAGTCGTGACTCCCCAGCTCTAGAATGTCCTTCCCAGTGAACTTAGACAATCACCTACACTACTTTACTTTAGGAAAGAGTTAAAATTTGAGTTTTCCAGCAGGCATTTGAGAATGTTTAGACAGTAACCCGAATTGATTGCCAATCACTTAGCACTTTATATTTACATCCTGTGCATTCAGCTGGGCTGTTATATTGATTACATGGATATTTTAACTGATTCTACTTCTAATAGAGGCTGTTTTATCCAATTTATATACCTGATTTTTGTAATGTATTATTGTTTTCATGTTGATGCATTTTATGTATTATGCATTTCATGGATGGCATATTTGTGTTCTATTTTGTAAACCATCCTGAGTCCCTATGGGAGATGGTGGCAATGATGACGATGAGGCAAGGAATGAATCCAGAGATATAGCAGTCTGAGAGTTTAAGCTCTTTTGTTATCTAGTAATTTACATTTCTCTTTTAAAAATCAATCGGATCATGATTTCGGTGAAATTTCTAAAAATATGGCAAAGTCTGATAAAAACTCAAGAAAAAGTAACATGAAGACTATTCTGTAACTCTCCAGCAAGAACTATTTTTTGACCCATATGCTTCTTTAACAAATATCCTATGACTTTTTCCACAATCTAATTTTTCCTCGATATTCATAGCTAGAACAACTTGCAGCAGCATACCTATGCACCTAATTACAATATAAAAATCACTCTCCCTAGACAAGAGCAGAATTTTATTCACAGTATGAATAAACTCAGGTATAGAGTGATATTGGGAATAGAAAAGAGGAGCAGTTATACTGATGGCTAGTTGCCTAAATCAGTTCTGTTGGGGAGGGATAGACAATCAGGTAGCATCCCATTTTGAATTTTCATTCCCATTTATTTTTAATAGTATAGCAGTTGTTAAGGATCATGGAAGTTATAGCCCAAATATCTGGAGGAAACTACCATTATTGCAAAGACATGATCTGGACTGAGGAACCTGAGAAGAATAAAAACACTTCTACTTAAACGATAGACAGAGATTTCCTGCCTCTCTTTGGTATAAATTGAGATTCTTAGGAAGTGGGTAGATTTCATAGTCAAAGAAACTATGAGCCATGGTGCAGCTATCGCCTTTACAAAAGAGTTCTTATTGTAAACCAATTGAAGGAATTGTTGTTGTATGCCTTCAAGTAATTTCTGACTTATGGTGACCCTATCCTGGGGTCAGCTCTCCATATATCTCATTATCCAAACATTACAGTTGTACTACAGACTGCTGAGGGGTGATCTACACAAATAGCTGCTATTTCCAATAATACTAACTTTCCAGATCAGAATGTGACAAAACTCTTTTTTAATTATGGAAAGGGCAGATTTTGAACTCTTTTGGATTAAGTAAAAATCACAAGTAATAAATACCAAAGAACAGGTCCAGTCCTCACTTTAATACCCTCCATTAGGGAATGAAATCTAAGAAAAGTAACAGGAGTGTCTCCAGAAGGTACAATCCAATGCAATCTAACTGCTTCTCTTTGAACCAGGACAGAATGAATAGAAAGAGTCTCACCTTCAAAAGAAATCACAGGATGCTCTTTTCTTGAACACTGCTGTTCATTTTCGGGGTAGTCAAGAATGTTCTGTGACGTTGAAAGGTGAATGGTGAGAAGAAAAAAACCAGGCAATGACAGCGGAACAGCCATTAATCCTAGAATAACCATGATTGACGACGTGGGACAGATTTAGCATCCAAGGTAGACCCCCCCGGAGAAGATCTGTAATAGAAAAACAAACCAACATATAAATATTTTTTTAATTTTAAAAATAGAGTTTGTAGAAAAAATCTGGCAAGAGGAGATAATTTTGTTACTCTCAGAACCAGTTAGCATGGCTATATAAAGAGACAAGAATCAATATATATTATTTTTTTCCAAATTCTCCAGCAAAATAAAGGTGGGGTGGTAGGATAACAGAAAGCTTCTTTCCCCCCCCCCCAAGTCTTTGTACCTTTGTTGGATTCCAACAATTATACAAATGCTGCACTTCCCAGATTGGTAAGGCAAGCTTTTCGAGGCTAGTATGTATATTCCCCCAGAATGATAAATAAGGTATGTGAGACAAAGTGCTCAAATATTTTCTCCTTTCTCCACATTATTACTAAACTGCAGGATGTATGTACGACTGTATAGCAGCACTACTCAAACTGGTGGCCTAGTGCCAAGGCACTGGCCATCAGCGACTAGTCTGCAGCAAATCTGCAAGCAAGCAAGAAAGAGTTGTAACCAGTGGGGACAAATATAGTACTAATCCCTGGTACATGGCGGAGGGGGTGGGCAGCAGCCCCTTTTTTATCAGCCTGAGAAAGTCTGCTGTTTAGTATCAGATCACATAACTCCTATTCTTGATTTGCTTTTCTCAGTTCTTTTGATGGAAAGGACTGCTTTATGTATGCTAAGTTCAGACTATGAAGGATTTGTTTTACTGAAGTTGATGGTTTCTTCTAGTTTCAGTTCAGTTCAAGACCTTGTAGCCTCATTTGGAAGAACAAAATGAAATTGTAAACAAGTTAATTTTCATGTATACAATTTTTCATATATAAAATATATATACAATTTTTCATATATAAAATGTTAATTTTATGTCAAACCCCAAATTATATATAATACAGATTATGATCCTGGAGTAGCAAAATATCTTTCAGTCTAACATTTCATTTCCTTCCATTTTTCCAATCATTCACAGGGTATTTTTCCGAAACTGAAAAGCAAGGAAGGAAAGAAGGCTGTGATGGGAAATGTCAAAATCTCTAGATCCCAATGCATACCCAATTCTAGTTCCCAATTGGCTGGGATAAACATGGGCTTTCTTTGCTGCATCTATTAATTTCCCAGACATCTATTGTTACTTTTCTACACTACTGCCTTTGTCTCATCTTCATCACCCTTCCATCAATCTTTAGTTCTGTTCTGGAGCCCAAGGTGTCATATCTCACCTAAGGTTTTAATAAGATGCAAAGGATTAGTTAGATGGAAGTGAGGGAGCCCACGTTGGCTGCATTTTCACTGTAGATTTAATGCAGTTGGGAACCACTTTAATTGTTATGGTATTGTTTAGATGGCCTTGCACAGCATGGTAATGTATAATCAGCAAGGAAGACTTAATGAAATTAAGCAGTTTCAAGTGAAGGTTCCTGGAATTACCATGCTGTGTGGGAGGAGAAAGTAGACTAGCAGACTTTGGAAGGGTTTTAACTCAAATACACAAACACACACTTCATTTGGTGAGTATTCCAGAAATGCAATCACAAAACGAAAAGGTCATTAAAGCATGTTTACACTGCACTGTGGGAAGGAGCTGTGTTGCCAGTCATCAGAAATGGCAAGGTGCTGTCCTAGGAGGAAAGGTGAACAACCACCTTGCAATCAGCACAGCAAGTGAGGAACACAGGAAGCAGGTGGTACAAATACTGAAATGAGTAATTATAAAATTCACCCACAGCAGAGACATAGAGAAAACATATCTTGATCCAGCATAAACTCCACTCATTATCATGGTGCAATAAACAGAATATATGAACACATATTAATTTCATATTGTCCAAATGTGGCAAAGCTGGAGGAAAAACTTTTGGGGAGCCACCCAACTCCAATAATACTGCAGCAAGCATGGTTCCTCTGAATTAAAGTCCAAAATAAGCAATACATTTGCTCAAAGCAAATGTGGTTAGAAAATCAGCACTGAGAATATCAACTTTTGATAAGTCAAATGTGTTGAAAAAGCTTATAAGGGAGTCAAACAGAATTATTTACATAAATACTGCACATAGGAAGAACAAGGGAAAAAGCAGAAGGGCACAAAAGTAAGAAATTTTTGTTGCAGTTGGCTATACATTTTGAAGGTTTCTAAGAATGCTGTAAACATTAAGCTATGACTCTGAATCAGCTGGACAGTCATCACTCTCAATTCACACTAAAGGGTTTGGGAAAGACAAGTTATCATTTAATGAAACCAAAAAGGAGAGGGGGCTGTCACTCAGATCTTGATAAATGAGAGGAAAATCTCAGTGTGAACACCTAGTGACTTCAGCAAGCGCCATCTCAGAGAAAGCGAGTATATAATCAAGCACCACAGTAACTCAGCCTGATGCTAAGGGCTTCTGAAATTAAGGGAAGGAACTACTGTGACTGCAATGGTCTAAGAAGCATGGCAAACTGCTAAATGAAGGCTATTTCAGACAATACAGGTTGCGGCACACCATGGTTCTGAAGTTTTATTTAATTCCTGAAGCAATGGCAAACCTCTCTCTGAACAAATCTTGTCACGAAAACCCTGTGATTGGTTTGTCTTAGGTTGCCATAGGTCAGAAATGGCTTGAAGGCACACAAAACAACAAGTAAAGACAAGGCACCTCTTGCCAGGTAAGCTTCAACTCTTCTAGAACTGATTGATTGGTTTAGCCTTTCTGGGGCAATAAGGCCAAATACATTAGCGCAACAGGAGTTTGCTTGTTTTCTCAATAATGTGGAAGTTGTTCGGATCGTTCATTTTCTTTTGGTTGTATAAATGTTGGAGAGGAGGTGTAATAGTGATAAAGGTGGGTCCATTGGTGTAACCATGAAAGTATTTGTGTGAAACTACTACTACTAATACTACTACTACTTTAAAATATGCTTAGTAGAAGAAATACACTTATGGCAACTCTTGAAATGTATTCCTCCTTCATGGGACTTACTTATACATAAACTGGTTAATGGTTAAAGTATTGCTTTTATTGTCCTAGCTGTCCTCTGTTCTAGTGAAAACCACTATACCACACAGACAACCAAACTTTTTTAGTTCATAAATGTTCTCAAGCCCAACCTCCTCCTTTTCTGCCAGCTCTCTTATCATTTATCATTTTTTCTTCATTTTATTGACATTTTACGAGTTATCAAACATTAAAATCTTATTGGTGCATTACCTTATGTCTGCACCCCCTTTTTTCTTGTTATTTCTTATCTCTGGAATGCCCTGCCTACATGACTTTCCATTTTTAAGACACGTTTCTTCTTTCTAGCCTTTAGTTGTAAGTTTATTAACCTGTATTTTATTTATTTCCACATTTATATCCCGCCCTTCTTACCCGAAGGGACTCAGGGCGCCCTCAAAACAGGCAGCAATTTGATGCTGACAACATAGAATTCCAAAAATAGCAATTGCAAATAAAACCACAAAAGTAAAACATCAATTATTAAACATCAATTAAAATCACAAAAGTTCAAATCATAGTCCAAGACCTTTTCATTTGTCAGTTACATTAAAATTACTCGCATTATTGCACTGCTACAATTACTGCTCAAATGCTTAGTCCCACAACCATGTCTTAAGTTTCCCCCCCTGAAGGATTGGGGGGGGGGGGCAGCACTGATTTCATTCAGGAGTTCCACAGATGAGGGGCAATCAATGAGAAAGCCCTCTCTGTCGTTCCCACCAATCACGGATATCAATTCCCATGGTGTTTCTTCCATTCCCCACCTTCAAAATTACAAGTGTCCCTGAAGCCAGGA
Source organism: Anolis apletophallus (assembly GCA_030556195.1). Lineage (NCBI taxonomy): Eukaryota > Metazoa > Chordata > Lepidosauria > Squamata > Anolidae > Anolis > Anolis apletophallus. Next base: position 121,804,874 of record JARBWK010000002.1, read on the forward strand.
CTCTTTCACTCAATGTGTATGGTTCTATTTTGAAAGTCTTTTGGAAATTATGAACGGAATCCAAAACAAATCCTTCCAAGTACCATGGCAGTGTCTCCTACTTTATAATTTCCAAAAACAGATATAAAACAACCTATATACCACAATTCTACCAACATTACCAGAACAATGATAACAGTTGTTTTACCTTCTTCTGATATTTCTTTAAGATACTTATATAGTGCTTCTTAAGAACTTCCAAAACAGTTTCATTAAATTATTAAATGCAAAGATCAATCTATAAATAAAAACATTTTTGAACACAAGGTTGGAAATTTGAAAACCAAATCTCTCCTGCCCTGAGTCTAAGATGATTCTTCAGTAGATCTGAGTAGATGGTAAGGGAAGAGATTATCTGTAGAAGATACACCTTTTCCACAACTGATCTTGTCCTATGTCAGAACAAGGACCAGCTCCAGCTCCAAGATTGGGGCGGTCACCACAGAAGACAGATGACAAGCTCTTTGGAAAGAGCAGCAATGTCAGTCTGCCCACTGTGACCTCCTGCTGGAGGACAGGGCAATGTGTGCAATGCATTACTCCTGCCATCCTGGAGCCCTCAGATGAGTTGAGGATATTCTTCCATCACCAGTTCTACAGTAAAATTCAGCTGCTAGCCTGGTTCCTTTCTGTAACTGAGATAAGAACAGACGCACCTTCTGTAAGTGAAATAAGAATCTTTTTTTGAGGGGCTAATAGACTTTAAACTGGAGAAAAATATAGAGAAATTGTTTGTATATTGTATTACAGCTGCTAGATTAATCCTTGTGAGACAGTGGAAGGAGATGGAGATACCAAACCTCGACATCTGGAGAACAAAACTTATGGAGATCATAAAGATGGACATTTTAACTACAGCATTATCGGACAATGACAATAGGAAAAAAATGGACTGGTCACCAATAATAAATTACTTCAAGAAACTGAACTGACATGGACGATTAAGTTATAGTTATATATATTGTCACAGTTTAGGGTAGTAAATAACACTATATGAAGGTACTAAAATACTCAAAATGGACTCCCCCCCCCCCTTTTAAGGGGAGAATTTAAGGGAAGACGAAAGGACGGGGGAAGATCCTCCTGTCGATATATGCTCACGTCAAGACACTTTCCTTCTTTTTCCTCTTTTCTTTCTACTTTCCTTTCCTACCTCCCTGGGAACACTTCCGGGAGGTTTTTCTAGCCCTTACCCCTTTTTCTGACCCCTCGCTTTCCTTGTACTTTTAATCTATCCTTTGTTTTTAATAGTATGTGTTTTTTTCTTGTGTTTACTTTGTGAAACCAATAAAAATCATTTTTCAAAAAAAAAAGAATCTTGAGAACATTTAGAATAAAATGTTTTTGTGTAAATTTGTCAAAAATCCACTAAAGCTAAAAAAAATAGATATATTGTAAAATGACAGGCATAATTTCACATGAGATTTATCTGGGCCAAGGAGCATCTAGCCCATGTGGAAGAAGGGATCTGTGTAAACCAAAAACCTGCTCACCTTGTTCAGTACTGAGAAATGGCTCTTCATTTCTATTATGGCTGCATCAGCAACACCTCAGAAATAGTAACTATAAAGACAGATTGCTCCACTATAAATTAAATATTCCCTCTAAAATATGAAACTTCCCATTTGTGAGTCTTCTACAGGTATTACTTTTAGTTGCATTTTTAACGCCCTACTTTATTTGGAAGAAATAATGAACACTGGTAGATACAGCAGGTGGCCATCAATGTTCCTCTAAAGTCAAGGGCAGTAAACAACATGCCCCTAAAGCATCCACTTCTGACGAATTGCATATAGTACTAAGAACCATAAAACACCTACTGCTCTGCAGTGCCCCCTGCCAGGCTTACAGGGCCATGTGCTCATTAATAATACAAGAAAGCTAAATAAGTAATGCAGTACTACCAAACATGATGTTCTCTTCTGAAAGCATCCTTTTAATGAGAAAGGATTCTCTATTCAGTTTTAGTTTGTGCTTGCATGATCAAAAAGTAGAGTTGAGAATGTCTAATTGACTAGTCAGGCATAATAGCGGTTTCCGAACAAGTTAGCAATTATTTCGGACAAGGGATATGGTCCAAATTTCACATATACATTCTGCTGAAAAGGGAAGGAATGTGCGGAACTTGAAATAGGGATTTCACCCAGCCAGTGCCAGAGCCAGTCTCACCATTGGATCGATGGGGGCCACCTTAGCAAATTTTAGGTAGGCAAGAAAGAGTACCAGAATGGCAGCTGGTTAAATTTATACTGCATTTCAACTATCTAGGATGTAGAAATCGTTGATATTACACGGTCTGGTGGAATAAGTGGGCAAGTGCCTTTATTCCTAAACTTCACTGAAAGTCCGGGCCAGAGGTCTCAAGCTTCAGACGTTTTGGAATTCATCTCAAATCTGAGACCACAGAATGGGACTTATGGAGTTATGAAGATGACTAAAAGTTGAGAACTACTGGTTTTACCTGGACTACCAGCCTAACTAAGCAGTCACTTAACACAAATGCCAGATCACATACTGGCTTCAAAGTGAACCGCTTTGTCTAGGAAACTCTAGCAGAAGATTTCAGCCTAGGACACGCTCCCTTTTCTAGTTTACTGTTATATCTTAATTCCAATCCAACTTTGGCAATGCAGCAGCCTCTGGTCTTGTATGAAATTTACTGGTCACTTGATCATGTTTTCAGAACTACTTAGCAGTCAAATACAGTTCTCAAGGTCCTCAACATGGAAATCTTGGTGCTTTTAAATAATACTGTAATCTCTCCAAGCATACTTCAGAAATTTTCATTGATATTACACACTTTTTTCCACGATGCAACTCAAGACAACATACATAGAGTTCTCAACTGATTCCAAAAATGGCACTCAATCACCAGTTTTCCGTGATCAACTACTATCTACCAGTTTTCATCTGCTCTCCCATAGAAAATCACAATAACCACATCTACGAATCTAGAGCTGATGCGGTCTATCCTATGGAATTTTCAGAATCATCACCTAGGCACAGGCCTAAAAACCAAGGCACAAATAATTTCTTTTCATTGGGCTGTGTTTTATGTGAACTGACTCTCTCAGCTTATCCCCTCTGACACTAGAATAGTGCCTACACAAGAATTTATTTTCTATAGATCTTCCTTTTTGTTAATGAGTTTTTACATTGATTCAGTCACTGCAATTATGACTTTTGTGCATGTCTACAGGAGCTCACATATATGCACAGTGGTCGCAAAACACTCAAGCACTATCTCCCCTGGTTTGGCCCAAGACATTTTGCTGCCCACAGTGAAGGACAAAATAGTACCCCTTCCTCTATTTCATGCACAGCAGCTGATCAGACTGCCAAATGAATCATTCTTCACTGCTGAATGCGATATAATCCTCCTCTGCCTCACCTGGGGAATGCAGGACAGTTTAGGGCCAACTGTGTAGCACACAAAGTTCTATTCTCTTTCAAAAGAGGGGAAATTGACTGCTGTGAGCTACCCAATAATTTTGATAGAGAGAGTTCAACTCTTCTCCTTTCATGTCTGGAGGATTATGTCTTCAGTGAAAAATTCACGTCAGCACATAGGAATACATACACAGTTCTGGATGGAACCAAGTGGAACTGTAGAGAGAGATTTTGGAGCTGCACAGAACTGATTAATTACATTATTTGAGGTGGGGGTAATAACAAAAAAATAAACAACTTTAGCTAATGCCTTCAAGTTTACATGGGAAAGACTTCACACACAGAACTAGTAATCTGTTCTTTTTTAGTACAGCCATCAATTCTACTTTAATAGGGACTATTTAACAATCATCACGGGAATAAAGCAATGGAATGGGCACAAAATTATTCGCTATAATTTGGAAGCAGATAAATGTAATTTGGAAAGGAGCTTTTCTTTTTGAACCAAAGGGTTGGATTTTTCCCATTACAAAAGGAGAGAAAGAAAAATGGAAGGAGCGTGGCATTTTTAATGGTTGGCTAAATTCACAGTTTTATTAAGTTGGGATATTAAATCTAAAAGGACTAGCTGCACCAGATAGAATCAAATGAACCAGAAAATACTTTTTAAAATGATTGGCTGGATAAACATAAGGAAATATAAATGCTACAAAACCTGACAACTGTGCCATGCAGCTTGACATACTCATTCCTGAACCTGTTAAAATCTCCCCCCACCTTCAAAAAAGGAGAATTCTTTCAATAAGTAATAACTCCTGCTCTCTTCATCTACACCCATCCATAACCAACTGAGGTGGCCAAGATGTCTTCCTGACAGATCTTTTCAAAACTTTTTGTGGCAAAATAAAAAACAAGAAACTTTCCCTTCCAGCTTTGGCAAAGAATGCATTAACCCACTGCTATGTTTATGCCACAAATAGCAGATGCCTTACAACCCAGAACAATTACATTGCATGAGGTACCAGGTCTAGCCATCATTTTCATAATACAACATCCTCTACTGGAGCATGGAAGAGCCTTTTCTACTGTTTAAGACTGCCAGATTGCTCCCATGAGAGAAGAATCCAGTTGGCTTCAAAGTCACACTGAAAAGAAGCCCAGAGTGGAAACACAGAAACTTTGGCATGTGACTGGTACCTTAGCCTTCCTACCAAGCAGACTTCATCAATCAAAGGGGAGCGTAAACACGTAGTACACCTGGTATACACACCATGACCGTTGCTAACAAGACTCACAGCTCTTGGCTGAGGGCAATGAGTAGGAACCCCTTCAACTCTCTCTTTGTAGTTCCACAATGGTGGAAGACTGTCCACAGGTAGAAGAGAGAGAAGTCTTATCTCACGCCATATCTGGGAAAAGTATGGGCCTTCAGATTCTGCTAGACTCCAACTCTCAATATTCCTCATCTCTGACTATTTTGGCTATGAATATAGGAGTTGCTGGATAAAACCAAAAGGAGGGCTGTACGTTGCCCAGCTTGTTTTACAGCATAAGTTGTGTAAGTCACAGAAGTACTTCTTGACATGCTGCTGGAGTCAAGTGTGAAGTCAGGGATCACAATGGGAAGTTTATCCAGGAACCTTCTCCTTAGTAAACCCAATACCCAGAAATTCAAGAAGATATTTGTTAAGCTTTATATAACAGAAATTAATTTGGGGAGCATACATACTATTGTGTCTTGTGTCATTTTTAAGCAGAATTTTTGTAGAATTCTTAAAGATTAAAAAGGACTGCCATATTTCTCCCAAAAGATAGGGATCCAATCAACTGCTGCTCTAGAAGGTATCTGAAGATTTTTGGTTTCTTCTGTATGACTTCACATTGCAATACTTAAAAGGATCAACTACCTTTAGGATCATCTAGCAATAGGTTCCTATGCAACATTAGATCTTCTGAGGTCTGGTTTCAGGAAGCAAGGTATTTGGGGCTATGGTATCTAGAATCTGGAACATGGAGCGTCAAGCTTCCCATCTCTGTCTTATCCAGGGCTAGGAGACAAAGACTTGACACCAAGATTGGGGTGGTGGTGGAGCTGTAATTTCATCTATCAATAGCTAGACACCACCAAGCCAACAGGCACATTAAAAAAGCTATTCCAAATAAAATCTAAGAAAAAATGTTCTACTAACATCAATAATTTAATGCATTAATTTCCTACTTAAACAACTTCATGTTTCATTCAAATGCTGCTTGTTGCTAGTAGTGGCTTACAAATAGTCAGCACGGAAAAGTCAGCACAGAAGTACTCCAAAGGAGCAGCATTGCCATTATTGGTAAATCAATCAAACAAACAAACAAGCTTTATTTATATCCCGCCCCATCAAGGTGGCTTACAACATGAAATAATAAACGATGAATTAAGCAAAACAAATAAACAATATAAACATTCAATCAGAAAAAAATCATAATGAAAGCCAATAAAACATATTATGCAACAGCAATAGAACAGAATTAAAAATTATCAGGATGGTGAAATTACAAAGCTTTCATTCATCACCGTATCCAACAAAAATGTTACATTTATAAAGAATAAGAATGAGTGTATTTTCAATTGCACCAGACTATTTTTTAAAAAAATCTATCTAGTTCCACAACATTATTTTCCAACATTATTTTCCTATATTTAATCAGGGTAACATTGTTTGGTTGTGTTTTTTTTATAATGTGTTAAAGAATACACAACTGGTTGAACCAAAATAAAAAGCTGGTGGAAGGAAAAACTGTGGACTCCCAGCTTGTCTGAGGGAATCAGGTACCTCAGCAAAGTAGTAACTTCTGCACTGTCAAAACAGAATATGCATCACCAATACACAGTGCTAGAAAAAAAGGCAGATGATGATAGATAGATAGATAGATAGATAGATAGGCAATACTAGGGTTTTTTAAAAAAAAAATATTGATGCAATCTGTACACTGCTATGTTTTATAAAGAAATTCCATGATGAAAGGCTGTGATATTACATAGTTCTAGCAGTATGATTTCACTTTGATTATCATGGAAAATGCCTATGAAATCCTGTAGTTTGTAGTTTGCTCAGAGGCACCAGATGAGCTCTCTAAGCACTCCCCTTTAAACTAGAGGCCCCAGGATACCACAGAAGATTATAACATTGAACTGGAAGCATAGCACTAAAATCATGCAGCACGAAAGAGCCTCTTGTACACTGCTTACTCTTGTCACTTCACACAGCCCTTTCGGGCCATGCTGTAGCACTGGCAATCGCTGGCAAAAGGGAAGGCATGTGGGGTGGATCGTGGTACCCCACATGCCCTCTCTCCTCCCCCCATCAGATGGCAGAAAGGGCGGCAACACGCATTGCTCCGCTGCCCTTTCTGCCATCACACGGGGAAATCAAAGGAAAAGTGCACTTTCCTCTACGTAGTCGCTTCCCCCCAACTTTGGGAGGAAAGTGGATGGGGCCTCCATGCATCATGTGATGGAATACGGCAGGCCCTGTCCTTGCTGTGAAGCAAAGTGGCAAAATAGAGCTAAAATATCTCAAGTGAAGAGGTGGTAGAAAACATCAAGGTGAATCTCTATTTTATTTTCTTATGGTTCATCTCTAGAACAGACTTGGAACAGACAGACAAGTATTCTAATAAAAGATACCTGTAAATAAAGAACTGCCCTCTCACAACCATTCAGGCAGAGGACGCTTCTCTGTAAACAAAGTCACATGTCAAAACTAATTACTAATATCATGGGGGAGAATATAACAATCATGGCTAATGTACAAGAGTGGCATATTACTGGTAAATGAAAATCCTGCTTATAAAAGACGACCCTCACTGCCCTGCCTCAGCCCAGAAATACATCTCTTCTGACTTCATCTTTTTACAACACTGAAAGATTACCACCATCAGTTCATTTTTAAGTTATTTTGTAACATAGAAGTATTCTCTTTTCTCTGGGGACATGGCAGAAAGAGAAGGTTGGAGGTTTTACAAAAACACAGAAAAAACTGAAAATGGAGAGAGAGTGCTAGCAATTTTCCTGAAAGATACATGTCCATCAAAGTCTTTTCTCAGCTGTTAGATATGATTATAATATTCCCATTGCCTAAAGATTTTAAAAAATCAAATACATTTTAAAGGGGAAAAAAGAGCTGCATACACTCCAGGAATGCGCCTTCAGAGTGTGCATTAAGGTGGATTCTAGACTACAAACTGTGTAAAGAGAGACCAAGAAATGGAACGTTATTAGTGTGCCCTAAGGATGTCATACTATTGTGAATGGAAGTCAGCAATATTTGCACAGTGGTAGCAAAGCAGGAGAGGCACTGAATCTGTGGCAAGCCTTCTAGCTGCTTCCCTTTTAAATGTGTGGTGAGAATAATTTCGAAAGCAAGGGGAATACAAGAGCAATATTTGCATCCCCCACTATCTTTGCCAGCTCTTATAATGCAGATAACTCATGCCTAAAACATATTACTCCCCACATTCATAATTTTTAAGGGGGGGAGAGATAATTTTCAGTTAATTACCTACAGAACTAGTAGTTGGTTATGGGTTTAAATGATTTTCACGACTGTATTTTTATTCCTGGTGAAATGCTTACGTTTATTCATTATTATCATTCCTTTTATGCAAGGGCAACTGTTCCTACAGTTTTGCTTTGCTGTATTTTTTTCATAAACATGGGAGCAATACAAGGAATGGAGTGGCAGCGCCAGCATGGGGTAGTGGTTTGAGTGTTGGACTACGACTCTGAAGACCAGGCTTGGGAGGAGGTGGCAACAGCATTTCCTCTCAAGATTTCACAGCATCACCTTTTGCAAACAAGTTCAAAGCCATGAGGCCTCCAAAGAGCTCATAAATGTCACAGCTCCCCAACAAAACAAACAGAGTTTCTTCTCCTCTCACTGTAGTGCCCAATGCTCTGTCTTTATTATATATATCCTTCAGCAGCAAGCAGCTGCTGTGCTACATTAACTCTCCCCACAGAAGTCAATGGGGCTAGTTTCCACAGCATCAGCTACTGCACTCTGGATGGAGATATTTCTTAGAGGGAAACGTATTCCTTGGAAATGCACGTTGCTGAACAATGCCACAGCAGACAAATAAACAGCTAGTAAAAATGCAAATAAGAACTCCCTCTGTTTGCCACTGGTACAAAGCATAAGACACTTCTTAGAGGGGAAATCAAAATGATAGAATCAAAATTAACAAAACCAATGGAACTTATGCATAAGAACATTTTGTCTGCATGTACATTCCTCTGTTGAAGACTTTCTGTTTAAATTTATATTGCTGCATGAATTATGTGTAAATAAGCAAATATGTACAGTAGGTTCTTGGATCTGCTGGGATTTGGTTCCAGAACTTCCCAGGATACTAAAGCAGTGTCCCTGATTTAAAATGGCAAAATCAAGGTTTGCTTTTTGGATTTTCTTTTTGCAATATTTTCAACCTAAGCAACTAATTACAATGGTGTCAGCGAAGTGATCTTTTTCGAGCTGGTCCAAACAACATGTTTGTGTACAAAAAGAAAACAGAATCCCCCATGGCTAAAACAATTAAGGGAATTAAATTCAGATAAACTATTTTTAAATTAAATATTTAGTTTTGCTGGATTTTTAAAAAGAAGAGAAATGGGTAGGGAAAAGGATATGATCATGAAAGTGCACCCACAGATTGAGTGCACTTACCCTTTCTCCTCCAACCTGCAGATCTGCTGCATCTTTATTGCCTGAATAGATTTTCTCCTCAACCGGAAAGCAGCAGCAGCTTCTCCATTTTAAGATGCAGAACTTCGTAGCTTATTGTCAAGACTTGGAAGGTCTTGGAACAGAACCAGGCTCACAAAAGGCAATCCTTGGATACAGCTTTATTCCATTTTACCAGTGTCTGACAGCTGTGATGGATTGGATGAGGGCTAACAAGTTGAAACTCAATCCAGACAAGACAGAGGTCTTCCTGGTCAGTCGGGGGGGGGGGGGGCTGATTGGGGTATTGGGTGGCAACCTGTGCTCGATGGGGTCACAATCCCCCTTATGATACAGGTCCGTAGCTTGTGGGTCCTCCTGGACTCAACGCTGTCACTTGATGCTCAGGTGTCGGTGATGGCTGGGAGGGCCTTTGCACAATCAAAACTTGTGCGCCAGCTGCGACCATACCTCATGAAGTCTGACTTGGCCTGAGTGGTCCACACCTTGGTGGCATGCAGATTGGACTACTGCAACGTGCTCTACGTGGGTCTGTCCTTGAAGACGGCCCAGAAATTCCAACTAGTATAACGGGCAGCAGCTAACTATTTGGAGATAACTATAGTGAGCTTATGTCACAACGCGGGACCTGCCCCTGCCCCTTAATCACACACACACAGACAATGTCAATTAACTATTTATTAAGCAGAAATTATTAGCAGGTGAAAAGGTAAATTGTCCAAAGATAGTGAAATCAATTAGTCCAAGGTAATTGGCAATTAGTGTCCAAAGATATTCCAAAAAGCAATGAAGTCTGAAATCTAAAAAGTTTCAGAATTCAACTCTTAGTCTTGCTGAAAATTCTAATTATCACATTCAGACTAAGCATTTATGGTGAATTATGCCTCTTAAGTAGCAATATGCAATCAGTATTTCAGCAACTGCATTTGCTGGGCTTTGTAAGACTCAGCAGCGCTATCATGGTTAAATTATATAGCTGTTCTATAGTGAGTCCTTTGGCTCATGATATGCCTCTGCAGTGGCAACTAGTAGCTGCAAGGTAGCACCTATCAACATTTTGGTTCATATCAGTTCATCCTGATGGCCTGCAATCACAATTCAGTTTGGAGGAAGACGATTATAGAGCATACGATGTTGTCTGGGATGCACGCATGAACCAGCTGTATCAAAATGTATTACATTCAAAGTGATGTAAGGTGACCCGCAAATTCCATCTATAGTGTTTGGTCACAATGGTTTGGTCACACATGCAAATTACCTCTCAAGGCTTCGGAAATGAAACAATAAACACATATGCAGAAATCTGCTCCTACATACACAGCTATTCACTCATGTGTGTTAGAAAGTGGATGCATAATATTGAATGCCTTTCTTGTGCCTCACTGGGCAGCAGGAATTAAGTGCTGCCTGTTGCAATTCAGTATTAGCAAGGATAGAATTTCCATCCTCAAGAGAGGACACAGATTCCTGTTCACCGCCTCTCCCGCCCTACACCAAATCCTTTCCAACTTGCACAAGGAATCAAATTGGTTTAGAAGCTGTAAGTTATTCAGGGGCTTAGCTGCTCAGTTGAGCCTCAGAGGATTTGCTCTCATTATGGCTTTTATGCAAATTCCAACCTCCAAATCTCTTTTGAATCAATGATTACTAGATTAATTTAAACATGTACACCTGGGGTATCTGGGTACCATGAGCCTCATGTTAAAAAGTACAAAAAAAGATGATCACACATTCAGGAAATGGGTGGAGTAATTCCTGCTGTTGGGAAATATGACCTTTTTGCATAATGTCATGAGAAGACATTCCCACATGAAAACACAGAAGTGGGGGTCAGAACTCGGTCTAAGGGAGCTTTCAATCACTCTTTGAAAATTAGTGGGAAGGCATAAATTCTTAATAGGATCTTTTTAAAGTTTCAGAATTTCAAATAAGCGATAGGCAATCTCGGTAATTTCAGTAGCATCTTGAAACCAAGTGAAATACAGCTCTTTTAAAAGGCCTGCATAGGTCATCCCAAAAGGAGCTTTGAAATTATGGAGAATCTGCACTCAGACACTGCTATGCATTCCTATGCAAATACCAAGGCACTACATATTATACATAAGGGTTATGTGAGAAACCTGTTGCATCAAAGTGTGAAATTTTACTCAATTCCTTGCATTTTTGGTAAAGCTACCAAAAGTATTTTTTAAAAAAACCCAGAGGAAAGATGACCAGTCTGTTAAGACTGTTAAAGCCATTAGTAGACTCCTTAAACGAAATGGTAGGTTTAATTTGAAGCAACTGAATGACACAATTAATACTAGCATTATTAACCAATATTAATATTGCAAATACCCCCAAGGGAAACCTGAGTAATTATATGTCTCAGATCTCACAAGCCGTTTTAGTAGCAATGAGGCAGAGAGAACCAAGTTCAGTCAAGCCTTTCAAATTTGCAGGTTTGATTTTTGCAAATTTGATTAAAATGTTATTGTTTGGAATCTCAAAATCCAACTTTCTCCAGAAGTTCATAATATAGTCATGCTGGAAAATCCAGAGAGTGCCAGAGAGAAGACCTCTCTATGAATCTCTAGGTCATCCACTGTGATTTGATGAACCATTTCCAGCAGAGGACAACCACAGAGTCTTGCTGGAGAATCTAGAACATCCTAGACTGATATTCTATAGGGTAAAAAACATTTAATTAGCGTTTTATCATTTTCATAAGAGTCCTGTGCACCTAACCAAAGTGAATGTGAAGGGTTGCTTTTATATAGGTTATGGCACAGGCGGCCTTGCATTTTCCATGTCTATTGCCTACAGGCCTGATTCCCTTGCTTCAACAAATCTCCCTAACCAGATCCTGATTTTTAGGTCAAGGAAAGTTTCTCCCCGACTGTATACAAGTATCAGCACACTCTCATCAAACTTGTACCATTCATCCCCACTCTTACACTACCTCTTAAAACATGCCTATTGAAGTTAATACCTTCCCAGTTTGTTGAAATGTGGTCCCTGGGAAATTCATTATTAATGTGAACTTTGAGTGGTTCTGCTACAAAGCTGTAATAGTGTAACTATATCAATTAGTTGTTGGCTTCCTTGGAGATCCAGTTTTCATAATCAAAATAAAGGTTACATTTGTAAAAACCAAAAAGAAATAAAAGAAATGAGCAAGATCCTATAGATTTAATACATTCAAAAGCCTGATGAAGAAACAGAACAAAAAGTGCATTTCCCTGTTTGCACAATGTCTAAATAAAACCTTAACACAGCAATATTGCCCAATTAAAACTGATTGATGTTTTCTTATTCCAAATGTGTAGCAAATGAAGGGAAACATTAAGGTGACCAAGTGGAGCCAATGCATCCAAATTATTGCAGTACACTAAGCCCATAAAATTCTCCCGGACACTAGAAGATGATTGGTTCCTACGTCAAGCAAATCTATGGGGTTCTGAAATCTTCATTCTTGTTTAAAGCAAAGACTCTAAGTTGAAAGCTTCAGTGAACTGAACATATGGCTGCATGGCAGTCAATCAGAAAACATGGAAATAACTTTGAGGGTTAGGAAACCCAAATGAGAATCCTGTATAGATATTTCAGCAGGGACAAGAAGATAGGAAGTTGATGGTGGGTGGCTGTAACAAGGAGGTTGGCTACAGGAGAAGGGAGACAGTACCTCTGCTTGGGCTGGTATCAGCAGCGGGTGCCACACATCTTCACTTGCAGTTCACATGAAGTCATGGCTGGGTGATTGCAGCCAACATAGGTGAAGCATTTAAAAAGGAGATAAAGAAGAGAAGGTGGAAGGGACAGCAGAGAACCAAAGCAACAAGAAGGAAAGAGAGTGACGTAGGCAACGAATGGTGAGGAGCAAAGGCTTGACAATCAGAGGTGGAAAGAGTAACTGGAAGAAAGGTAAGTAACTAGAGTGGTAAGGAAGAAAGCAGGGTGGCAAACTAATAGGGTTAGAGGAAGGAAGAGGGCGATAACTATAGAAGGCCAGACGAGCAATAGTGGAAAGGCAAGAGAAGAGCGTTGTGAGGAGGACTGGAGGAGCATGATCACGAAAGAAGGTGGACAGGCACAGCTTTGAGACCAACGTGCCCACAGGAGCAGTGGCAGATAAGTCTGAAACTACAAGAATGTCTTGTAAAACAGCAGCTCTCACAGATGTCTTACAATGAGGACAAAATGTTTTACAAATGATTCTACTTTGAGATAACAATATTAAGTAAGACCTACATCCCTATCAGGAGCTGTACCATTCTAGATGTTAGATCTGCCCCCTCCCTGTTGTCCTTCAGGAGGCGGATGAAGACTTGAATGTGGAATGAGGCTTTCCCAGAATAAGCTGAGATTGATTTCAATCTGAAATGAGTGACCACTTTTATAGACTGAGTTGAATGTGGTTTTAATGGCAATGTGGTGTTTTTTTAAAAAAAATGTATAGCATTGAATTTTGCTGTAAGCCAGTCTGAGTCCCTCTATGGAGGTGAAAGGGTCAGGGCACAAAAAATTTAAATAAATAAATAAATAGATAGATAGATAAGTCACACACTTTGAATTTATTTTAAAGAGTTTCTTAGCCTACTGGAACATTTTCTTTGCACTTTAACAAATAAATAAAAGCAGAATATAAACTGATTTAATAAATGAAAGTAAATTAAAAAAACATCATGAATTATAAAATGCCACACTGATGGAGGATCTATCAAAATAATGTCTTACAAGGATCGGGAAATAAAAATAAATTTAAAAATCCAGTACACATGCAGTGATGGGTTGTTTACAGGCAGCAAGAAACAAATATTTGGTCAAAAAAAACCCAATGCTGCATGACAATAAGAGCTTAATCAGTGATATATGCAATTAAATGCTTATATGTAGGTTCTTCCCAACTACAAAAACTAGTGGGCAACATTATCAGGGTGAGTAAAGCAAGTTTCACCAAATCTATCTATGTATGCAGCACTACTGACATACAGGTTCCTCAGCATTAAAATCTATGTTGTTAGTAGTTTTCCAGTTGTGCAGACTGCTTTGTTGGCTCCAACATGATGGACAGAACGTGTACAAAAATACAATCAGTTACCAACCCTGCAGTTCTTACTCCCTTCCACTCCACAATGGAGGGATGGGAGGAAAAATCTTGATTACAAAAAGGTCAGCATAGGGTAACTCAAAGTCAAATCCACAAGATCAGTTAAAATCTGACAATGGCAAGTTATGATGGAGATGGGGGAAGTAATGTATTCTGCAGCCACAGATCATAGCATTAGCCAACTGGAAGTGGGGAGAGGAGAAAACAATGTGCCCTGTATTGGGAACTTACTGATTAAAGTGCTTGCACAGGCTGGAGGCAGAGACAGCGGTTGTGCTCATAGTGCAAAAGCTCCCTCAGCTATTAATGGATGTGCCACTGTCACCAGATGCAATGTTATTGTTGTTGCATGATTAATTGAAAGTCATACACAGTGACATATTACTGGCAGGATAAAGCTGTCACAGGAAAGTCATTATTCACAGCAAACCTTGCCAGTCTGTACTATCTGAAAACGGTGTCAGTGCCATTACAGACAAGCTCTCAAGTACAAAACACATTTACATGAATAAGGCTGACTAGCAGTAGCTGTCTAAGATAATCTCTGTGGGAGAGGGGAGACTTGGCGGGGGAGGGGGAGGCTCCAAAAAGTTATAAAATTATTGTATGTTAAACTCAATCATGTCCATATTTTTCTTTTACAGGTTTGGCCCAGGAAGCATATAGTTTAAGTAAGTGGACACAGGGGGACTATAAACATCAGCTCTTTTTAAAATGACACTTAGTTATCAATCTCCAAGCTGAATGCAAATCAATACTAATTATGCTTCTACAGAGCAGTTCCATCAGCAACTGGTCAAGTTTACTTTCAAAAAGCCATTGGAGCAAAATACCCTTTAAAGAATGCTCTCTCCAATTACTTTGAGAAGATAAAATCTCCTCCCTATCACCAATTCCCTACACTATTCAGTTTTTTCATTTGACAGTCTTGTGACTCACTAGTCCCTTGAACAAAGGGATGTCTTACTTCAAACAATCTATGGACATCATGATGCAAGGAACTGCAGTAACCACAGAACCGTTGTATTCATCCTTCCAGGCATGCAAAGTGATGCACAACATTCTACAACAAAGTCTTTTACTATTAATTGAGCAAAAAGTGCCAGATGTTCAAGCTGAGTTCAGGAAAGGAAAAGGCACTAGGTATCATATTGTACACATATACTGAATGATAGAGAACAGAAAATAATTTTAAAAAGAAAAACCATTCTGTATTTTACAACTTATTGGAAGCAAATCAACTCATCTGAAATGTGCTGGAGAAGAGTTTTATGAATACTTTGGAGGTACCGTTACCAGGGTGCTAGAGCAAACCAAGCCTGAACTCTCCCTAGAAGCCAAGTTGACTAAACTGAGCCTGTTGTACTTTGGCCGTATCATGAGAAGACATGACTCGCTAAAAAAAAAAACATGCTTGGTAAAGCAAGAGACAGTAAAGATGAAGATTGTGATGTCGCAGTATAGGTTTCTGTTGTCCAAGAGGCCTGCAAGCTTTGCATGTGATTTAAGACATAGTTAAGTTAAAGTTTGCACTGATTGGCTAGCTCCTGATTGTCAATCATAGTTAGCAGAGTTAATTGATTATCCCAGCCCTTTTTCCAGGGGGAAGTTGCCTCCATTTTGTACAGCTTCAATCTGAGAGGCTCCCAGAGAGTGAAAGAATACAGGCGTGTTTTAAAGAGGTCCACCAGGCAATCCCTCAGACAGGCTCCCTCCTAAAACCTAAAGATCAGGACTTAAACAGCATACTCGGTATATTGCATGACTGAGTGATGCCGAGGAGACCTGACCGCCTTCGAGCCAACGACCGTGCTAGAAAGGAAGGGCTTGTTCCTCCAACAGGCCAGCTGTGGGTGGCTTTGAACGTCCCCGGACTTCATTGCCCGAGTAAAGGACAGCTTTGAGGAGACTCCGTCTCTTTGTCTTCACCAAAGAAAGGAACAGAAAAGGTGTAAGAACTATATACCTCTCTTTTTTTGGAGACAGCTAAACCCTAGTTGTATCTTGGGACTATTATGCGTTTGGTTTGCTTGGAGTGAAGTAACTCCTGTAACTAATAAAACGGTTACTCGAAAGAATAGAAGCCTTAGAGTATTTGTGAAGACTTCAGAGCACTCATAGGAAGGAATTCGTAATCCCCCGGGAAACGTCTACGCCTTTCTATAGGCCCCAGAGGCCTGTTGCGATGGCACGAACATTTTGTTCCAGATAGAGTCAATCAAGGATGGCATGGCCCTGAGTATACAAGAACTGAGCAGACCTGTTGATGACAGGGGCTTGGAGATTTCCAAAGTCTATTTGACAGCAATTAACAAGAACAACAATCCCGTAAAGGCTATACCTATCATATCTGGATCCAGCTATCTACACTGAATTTGATGCTAGGAAGAAGGGAGGGAACAATATTCTTCTATATATTGGATGTATTACATATTACTCTGTTACCTTCTTTTAATTTTGCTATTTCAAAAACCAGAAATAACAATAGAAATTTGGAGGGTGTGTGCGAAGTACTCCAGTGACTTCCATCTTACCAACTGTACTTCCCAAAATATACATTTTAGGAGAAATTTCTCTTCCTATCTGCAAGTCTGATCTATTCATCGCAAAATCCAACTACATTATTTGATATTTTACAGTAGTATTCAAGCATCACACACACACACACACCCCTACAGAGACTGAGGTACTTGGGCCCACACTTTATTCTCTTCAGACTGAAGCTCTTGACTAGTTAGCCTATAAAACAAACAAATATTTCCAATCATCTCTGAGAAGTACCAGGCACTTGAAAAGGTTTCACTTACAATTGCAGTCCTGGCCAACCGAGGGATGGATATGGGGGAGAGAAAAAAGCATGTTTACCTGGCTTGAAGACAGTCTGTCTCCATAGACTCTCGTACATCTGCCAGTAACAGAAAGTAGTCACCAGAAGCTGCCTAATACGGAATGGCTCTGCCTGGATTGTCCTATGGTCTAGAGGCAAGCCACCTTCCTCTCCAACCTAATCCAACCAGAACCCTGGAAGCAAGAGAATCTCTGTCCACTGGCCCTTTTTTAATAGTCACTTAATGACCGTTAACTTTTTTCAGCCAGCCATTGAGTCCAATGGCATGTGCATTCACAGACAAATAATACCTCAGACGGCCTTCATTAATTTACCATGCATAATGTCTCTGAAAGCTTTTCCCAATAGAATACATCCCACATGACTCACTAACCAGGGGAGATAAAGCACTTTCTGTGTGAGACTATTTATGCAAATAACAGACTTTAAAAATAAGTTAAAATGTGAGCACTATCTAGAGCCCACTACATGCACAGGAAGAGCAAAAACAACAAAGTTTGCAGATTTTCAAACTGCCACCTGAATATCCAGTAAGATAATGAATATGTAACATAGTCTGCCTTGGAGATGGAAAGGAACAGAACTTTAAAAAATAAACTTTAAAAAACCAACTGACATTAAAACATTTCTTTGGTGTGTGTAGGTTTGGAGGCTTTTTAAGCTCTAGGATTCTAAACTTCCTTAAAAGTTTAAACAGTGAGAATGTCCTAAGTCCAAGAATAGAATACTAGAGTTGGCCATCTAGTCCAACCCTCTGCCATTCAGGAAAAGCACAAAGTACCTCTGATACATGGCCATCCAGCCTCTATTTAAAAGCTTCCAAGGAAGGAGCTTCTACCACACTCCAAAGTAGAGAGTTCCACTGTTGAACAGTTCATACGGTCAGGAAGTTCTTCCTAATGTTCAGGTGGAATCTTCTTTCTTGTAATTTGAACCCATTGCTCCTAGTCCTAGTTTCCAGGACAGCAAAAAACAAGCCTGCCCCCTCTTCCTTATGACACCCTTTCACATATTTATACATGCCTATCCTGTCTCCTCTCAACCTTCTCTTCTGCAGGCTAAACATACCCAATTCTTTAAGACACTAATAGTGCATGGTCTCCTGACCTTTGATAATTTTAGTTGCCCTCCTCTGGACACCTTCCAGCTTGTAAATATCTCTTTTAAACTGTGGTGCCCAAAATTGGTGAGGTCTAACCAAAGCAGACTTTTATTTCATGTCAAAAGCATTCATAAAATAGTTATCTAAAATGAATAAAACTGTTTATCTAAAACTAATAAAATAAAGGGATCACAAGCCGCTAGATAGCTTTAGACCAAAAACAGGCAACAGCGACTGCATTGTCTGCAGCTTTAATCAATTCTTCCTCTGTGCATGAGGCAGGGCACTGTGAATAAGCATACAAATACTGAGTTGTTTGTTCTGCTCCACAGTTGCACAAAGTGGAGGATTCTTCTAGGTAGTGCCATGTTGCAAGGTTGTCTTTTGCTCTGCCAACTCTGCTTCTTAGTCTGCTCAGGGATTTCCAAGTTGCCCATTCTTGGTTTGCCCCTGGAGGAAGACCCTCATGGGGGTCTTTCAGTTGGAGTTGCCTGATTTTGCTGCCCACAGGAATATTCTTGCTGTTGCTGGAGGAACATTTAGAAGAGTGGTGGTTTTCAAGGAGACTCGGAACGGCTTGCAAAGATGCAACATATAACATAAACGGTACATGAATATATTAGCATTTCTTTTTTAGACATACTATCTACATGTGATTTTTAAAAAATCTGTCACAGATGTAATTCCCCATCTCAGAATGAAAATCATATAAAGTCCTATACAAAGGTTACATTAGGTGATACCATCAGATCAAAAATGTCAGCTCTGAGATATTTCTTCCTGGCATCCATTCCAGGGGCATGTTCAATAGCCACACATATATAAATGGAGGAATGTTTTAGACTTCGTAATAATATTTTCAAAAGAAACGGTAGGAATTGCTTAGCAATGGACCCATGGTATGAACATTTGCCAGGTTTACATCAAAGAAGATTGAGTCAACAGCACATATATTGCACATGTAAGCAAACATTTCACTTGCATGTGTAATATACAGTATGACTCCAAACTTCAAATGGAATACATTTCTGATCTTATCAAGGAAACAGGAAACTGTGAACAATAACAAACCCTATGGCGATTAATGTCTTCCACTGGAAAGGGGGAAACAATATCATAACATAAAGATATAATCCGATACATACAGAGTGTGGATGTGTACCGCTGGCAGTCCCGAACCAAAAATACAAAGGCAATAGAGTTCAATGGGAAGAAGTAAATAGGCCCAGGGTAGTAGAGTTCAATGGAAAGAGGTAAGTAGTTCCAAGGGAGAACAAAATAAAAGCTGGAAATTCCCAAGCAACGCCCGCGGCTATGCGCTAAGAAGCGTGCTATTTGTAATCCAAGCCAGGGGTTCGGCGCCAAGATGACAAACACGGAGTAGTGCTTCCAGAGATGTAACAAGGACACAGGGCACGCTGCGATGGTCCAAAGTGCGGGCCCGATCTGTTTCGCCGGTAGACGGCTTCTTCAAGCGGCAAAGTAATATAGAGCATTCATCAATGCGTCACATGGAGGGAATATATAAAGTGTATCATACACGAAGATATGATACACCCTCCGGACCAGGGTTGCGGAACATCGTTCAAGAATTCGCCATCATATGGACAATTCTATATTGTACAAACATTTTCTCCAATCCAAACATGCACCGGACTCCTTTAAATTTACAGCACTTGAAAGAGTCCCAATTCATCTCCATGGCAACAATCATGAGAATCTGATCCGATGTGAAACACGCCTAATTACCTTACTT
Organism: Anolis apletophallus; assembly: GCA_030556195.1. Taxonomy (NCBI): domain Eukaryota; kingdom Metazoa; phylum Chordata; class Lepidosauria; order Squamata; family Anolidae; genus Anolis; species Anolis apletophallus. The sequence goes on from JARBWK010000002.1 coordinate 121,824,824, forward strand.
AAAACAGAATATCCACTTGGCCTAAACGAGCCCTTGTCCCTGCACGCCCTTCTTACATAATCAGCAGCTGTGAATTATTATTGTTTTGCTATTTAGGCTACCTCATTCCCCAGCCCACTTACCTTCGGGTCCTCAGGGAAGGTCACGCCTGTTATTTTCCTTATGGCATGGTACGTATTAAGATGGGTAAATTACCTCCTTTTTGGGCCTGTGTTGTAGAGAATGAACCTTACATGTGTTTATGTACTTTATTATAGAATTTATCTTCGTGTATGATACACTTTATATATTCCCTCCCTGTGACGCATTGATGAATGCTCTATATTACTTGAAGAAGCCGTCTACCGGCGAAACAGATTGGGCCCGCACTTTGGACCGTCACGGCGTGCCCTGCGTCCTTGTTACATCTCTGGAAGCACTACTCCGTGTTTGTCATCTTGGCGCCGAACCCCTGGCTTGGATTACAAATAGCACGCTTCTTAGCGCATAGCCGCGGGCGTTGCTCGGGAATTTCCAGCTTTTATTTTGTTCTCCCTTGGAACTACTTACCTCTTTCCATTGAACTCTATTATCCTGGACCTATTTACTTCTTCCCATTGAACTCTATTGCCTTTGTATTTTTGGTTCGGGACTGCCAGCGGTACACATCCACACTCTGTATGTATCTGATTATATCTTTATGTTATGATGTTGTTTCCCGCTTTATATATTGAGACTACGTATATTACTGTAGTGCCTCCTGTATGCATTTGATTGATATTGCATTACAAAGTTGATACAATCTCTAGGGTTCTTTGTGTTTATACTGTGAGTATTCCCTACTACTCCTTTTAGGTGCATTCACTTCCACTGGAAAGGGCCATGATGTCAGTCGCTCTAGAGGACCTAAAAACTCTTAGAAAAGGATTTCTCTCTAGGAATCTCCTAGATCCTTCATGGCGGCTTTATGATAACCTCTGGCCAAAACATACATAGAATCCCCTGGATGATGATATTTTCTTTTTTGAATGTATTAAAAAATTAAAGCAAGCTGCTGTTCCCTTTAAGTTGCCAGGATCTGTTCAGCATGAAAATGTAAATATAAGGTGATCTACAGCATGAGGAAAATAGAATTTCTGTGCGGTAGAGATATGCTGTCAATACACATAACTATCAAATCCAAAATGCATCTCTGTACTTTGTGAATTCTGTCATTTTCATGAGAGGAGCAGCCTTCTTTGCTTGTTATAATACACAACTGAAAAGTTTACACATGTCCAGGGTACCAAACTTTTCTTTCACTGGGTTTAATATAAGAATATATGATTCTGTCAAATTCAGTCTTGATGCCTCTCAGCTAATGAAATCCCAATTCCGCCCCTCTGAATCCCACCCATGTGAGAAAAGCAGGATAAAAATAATACTAATAATAATAATTCTGCATCAGACTACAAATCTGCTCTGAAAATGTTTTATGTGCCCTTTTCCAAGTTATACACATTTTCCGTTTACACTTTTCAAATGAGTGAGTTTTCCATACATCGAATGTGTTTCTGCACAATGCTTTTTCTACACGTTTTTGTTGGTTTTGCAAAATGTATCATAACCTTGGGATTTTGTTTGATTTCCATACACAAACTGAGCCACAGGTCCACATTCCGTTTTGCGAGATATGATTAAGGTAATCGTGCATTAAAATTCAAACCCAGGGGATTCCACACCCATGCCTAGTTTAAAGGGCAAAAAGACGCTGGTAGATAGTCATTTCCAAGTTTATCCACTAATTGGCCATTACTTGAATAAAAATGTCATTTCCAGATGGAATAATAATAGGAAGAAAGAAATAATCCCCAGGCTCCCTTTAACAGCAGCTTCAAAGAACAAAGTCCTGTCAGCAGTTCTGAAACTCAAGCAATTCCCAATCAGAGAGGCGGCAAAGGGTGTGATTAATGCTGACTGCATTTCAGCTAAGACAAAACTACAAATAATAAACTGCATCTCGCTCTAACTAACCACTTGGGGAAGCTCCATCATCACTTGGGGGAAACCAATTTTAGGGAACTGTCTACAATAAATCAAGTTTGCCACAGCATTTGAATGATTAAATTCCAGGCACTGACTTCTAGCACCCCAGTCTCCCCTATTTAATTGCACATTAACTGGGGAAGTAAATATAGAACGGAGAGAGAAAGGCTACCAATACTTCCGATGGGCTCTTCTTGAATTTTTTTATGTTCCTGCAACTAAATCTCTTCCTTTTTTTCAGGGGAGACGAACTTTATATTCTATAAAGCACAATTTTGTCTGATGGATGAAATGCAGTGTAATAATTTCCTTCTATGCCCTGGAGAAGTATCGTCCTGTGCAACTTTTGGTAATAAATATCCCAGGCTATATTCAAATTGATGACATTCCACTGACAGAAGGCTATTTTGTTATAATGGAGGTTTCCATCCAGGGTTGGGGAGTCAAAAGCAATTCCAGATGGAGTGGGAGTTGGTAGAAATGTACTGACTCTAATTCCAGCTGTAATATCATATGCCTAGCTTGTTGCTTGTTTACTTTCCTCAAAAAGTCTTATTTAAAAATTTAAATCAAGTACAATTATTTTATGTTCCATCAATCTTAGCCTGATAATTCACCCATTGCCCTGTACAGTAAATTTGTATCTATTAATTAATATACATTTGACATTTATGAAAGAGTCAGAGTCAAATAAATATAGATTCCGTATTTGTTATCCAAAATTATAGAGCCCAGACTTTTTTTGGGGGGGGGAAGAAAAATCTGTATTTGCATATACATACATGGTGCGACGTTTTGGAGATGAGACTCAAGTCTAAACATACAATTCTCTAAGATTTCATATATAACTTATACACATAGCATGAATGGAATTTTATATACAATGTTTTAAACAATTTTGTATACAAAACAAAGTTTGTGTATACAAAACTTTGTTTTGTACACAAAATTGTTAAAACTAAGGTGTTCTCAGAAAACAAAGGTGTTGTTTACTCAGCCACTCATTCAATAATTTTGAATTTTGGAGTATTTCTGAGTTCAGGAATCTAGATAAAGAATTATCAACTTGGAGAAGAAAGCAGAGGAGGTGGAGTCATAGGATTGACGTATTAACTCCATATCTCAGCTTCTACTAGTGAAACAGAGCTTCACTGATCAAAAGCAGAATGAGGCTGCTTTGAATGCGATTTTCTTGCTTCTTGGCAGGGGGTTAGACTGGATGGCCCACGAGGTCTCTTCCAACTCTATGAGTCTATGAAATGTGGTGGGAAGCGGTATTTAATAAATCCCCTTACTTTCTGCATTTTCTCATCATGTGTATCTCCAAACTGACTTTGAGTACTGGAAGACCCTTCAGGACACAAGAGAAAGTGGGGCATGGGGCTGCAGTGGGGAGGAAGAACACCAAGTAGAAATCTCCTCTACCTCCAACAGCCTTGTAGTGACAGAAATGAAGGTAGCTTGATGCAATCTTTTATTACAGTCCTGGATGATACTCTTCAGTTCTCCTCTGTCCTTGTGTCTGGGCCTAAATAGTCACAAGCACCAGATCCCATCTGATCTTGGTAACTAAGTAGGTCAGCCCTGGTTAGTATTTAAATGAGAGACCATCAACAAACACCAGCAGCTGGGTAGGCTGTATTTCAGAGGAAAGAACTGGCAAAACCACCTCGGAAGCCTCCTTGCCTAAGAAAGCCCAATCAAACTCAAGTCTAAACATGAGTCAACAAATGATCTGAAGGCATATGCACACACATCCTTGTGTCTAAGGGTAACAAAACACTACAAATCAGTTACTTTAAAAGTCTGAAAAACATGGGGGAAATCTCCTTTCCTTCCCCACACACCATCTGCCCCTTATTTGGAAAACTGAATTACCTGTAACTGACCCTGCCTGAGCAGATCATTATTTCTTTCAGTTGTTAATTGCACATCCCAGACGGTCTGCTCCAAAGCCCTGAATCCTGACCTGGTCCCACAAAGTTGAAGTGTGTGTCTTGGTGTGTATTCTCAAAGGGAAATAACAAGGCACACCATCTGCCTTTCCTCTCTTCATTTAAAACAGTTAAATAAAAATAAACAGCAGCCTCTACCAAAGGAAAAAAGGGAAATGGAAGAAAGGAACGCCTTCGTTAGGGCTCTGCAAATGAGTTCAGTATTATTTCTAATTAACTGTAGACCTTCTTGTTGGGTTTCCAATAAGGTCACTCCCACACTAATCAAAAGTGGTCCCAAGAGGCTGTGCGTAAATATCCTACACAGAAGCCCAGATTACACTAATTTAGGTCTTCTAACGTCAAGTAGCAAAAGTATTTATAGACCCAATCAATGCACAGGCTGCCTTTTTGGAAATAAAACCATGAAACATCCCAGCAGATTGTGCAGTAAATGAGGAGGAAAAGACATGTTTAAAAATCTTTTCAAATAAAATGATTTAATTTTTAAATAAATTGTATTATTAATTAAGATTATAATGATGGCTGTTGTTATTACCTGGCTGTCTCCATGGAATGGGGTGGAAAACAACATATTAAATGTAACACATACCATCAGTTAAAACACAGGACATCAGTTTAGATAAACATAAAATCCATACATGTGAAAACAATTGTTAAATATGTTCAAAATGTGTAAGCCTCTCACTGAGAGCTATGGATAGCTGCAAGATGAGTGAGGTAAATGGACAGTTCAAATCTCACCTTTACCTAACTCACGAAGCAATGATGATCAAAAGAAATTGTGTAACATGTTTTGGAAATTCACAAAATAATTTTAAGTAATTTATGTACCATAAGGTAAAGGTTTCCCCTGACATTGAGTCTAGTCGTGCCTGGCTCTGGGGGGTAGGTGCTCATCTCTATTTCTAAGCTGAAAAGCCGGCATTCTCCGTAGACACCTACAAGGTCCTGTGGCCAGCATGTCTGCATGGAGTGTTGTTCCCTTTCCACAACAGCAGTACCTATTGATCTACTCACACCTATTGATGTTCTCAATGTAATGAACACCGGATATCCATAAAGATGACGCGCAGGCAGCAATTCAATCTCACAAGATTTAATCCAGGTATCAGCACCTATAAAGCCAGAACTGGCTTTATCAGCAACAAACTTAACTTATATACAAAACACGCCCCCATCACCTGTCAATCATCCCAAAGACCAATCCCCCTGGCTTGCAATACCTAACAGAGATTGCATCATATCCCTTTGACCCAGTTACACAATGTCCAGTGGATATTTCCTCATATCCCTTCTGAGTCAGCAATGACCATGCCAGGGCTTCTCACGTTGGTGTGGTGTGGCTCAAGGCCCATTTCCAGCTCTGTGCGTCTTCAAGGCCACACCTGGTCAGGATTACTTCTGTTGGAAGGTTCTAAGATTAGAGCACTCTTTGCTCTAATCGACGGATCCTTACAAAATACTCTCCTCCCTCCCCCCTGGGAGAAAAAGGACCCAAGAATATTATTCAATCATAACATCCAAATGTCATTTTAACACTAACCAAAAGCTGTGATACACTCCATAATAGGCAGCCATCTCAGCCACTCTCAAACAATCAGACACTCCCTTCTCACAAATGTCCAGCTTGTTCAAGGCCAAACCCTATCTCCAGCCACCACACCTAAATCCAAACAACTTCCTCCCTTCACTGCCATAGCAGAAGGGCTAACTCACAAACTATATTTCTCCTGTAACTACTAACCACTACAAATCCCAACACCACATTGCGCAAGGACAAATCAACTGCGCATCCTTAGGATATAAATCAAAACCACACAATCAAACTTCCAAACCCCATAACTCCCAAAACCTACCACTGCAAAAACAAGAGGCCACAGGCACAAACTACACAACCATACCTATCCTACTAGGCTATACACCAATTCCAACTCAACAACAAACCGGCCCCTGGAACGCAGGTATGAGCATCTGCGTCCAGGTATCCTGTACACATCTACTCCTGAACCCATACAATTCCCAACCAACTCTCTCCTGGCAGACTCAACAGGAAATCACACCATCCCCTATTAAACTAGCCCTGAAGCCAATCCTCCAACCAAGTCATTCCACTTGGGAACCTAGAACGATCTGCATCCACACAATTCCACTATCCTTGCCACCCTGGCAAAAGGTACTCGGGAAACCGACCAAAACTACAAGTCCCTGAACAGCCAACCACTACACCATCCATCATATACCACACCAACCTAGTCTTCACTAATAAGCTGAACCCATTACACAGGACTATGTCAACTGTGTCCAGCCAATCACACGAAAGAATACATCTTGGCATAAGGCATATACCACTCTCCCATGCGGCCAAACACAGCTCTCTAAGCTATCTAGCCATTACACACATCCACACGACGGGGAAAACCCTCTAAAGTCAGGAGACAAACCTTCACTCTAACAATCTATCCCTCTTGGCACCAAGCCACGAGGTGCAGGAAAACTATAAATCACATCACTACAACCCCAAAACCCCAAGATGCAGGAACAAACCCTTCTGCGTACAATCAACTCAACCTTATCTACATAGGAAAACTATCATTCCTAACTAAACAGAGGCAACTCTAACAATAATTGCAATTTATATGGATCAAGCTGTAAACATACATTTAACCAATGCAACTTACTAGAATAACTTATACATCTCCCTACAAGTTAATACCCCAATATCTAAACTCTCTAAACATGACAAATACACATTTATCCAGCAATGCAGTAAACCCCCACACATATCTGGAATACCTTCCCATCTAACACATTAACAATAAAATGCATCTTATACAATTTCACAGATATATATGCAACTCATACAAAACCCCCTACAGGATCATATTAATAATCATAAGCTAAGCCTTAGCATCATGCAATCCTGATCTTAGCACCATTATCTCCAACCCCAACTAAACATAGTATATTTCTTCAAGTAACCCCACATCTCAATCCTGAGACCATCCCAGCTCCAGCCCCTCTAAAGACACTTCCCCCATATAACAGCAACTTCCACAAAAACCACATTACCACTAAGTTACTGATTTTCCCCAAAATCAAAATTAACATGCTGGTTACTGAGACATTGGCCCACAGTTCATCCCCAAATCTAAACTCGCTCCGAAGTCCGTCTTTCGATCCAAAGAAGGTTTGCGCCCACAGTTCAATCACCTTCTTCGAAAAATCTTGCTCTGGCCCAAAGAAACTCCCTCCCCCCGAGAGACCAAGGGGCACCCCTAGGGGCATCTCTGGGGTTTTATTCAGAACAAAATTAGCCAGCCCCATTTCCTCCACGCCGGCTAGATGGGCCCCAAACAGCAACTCTCTCGAACACAGGATCTCGGCGTCGTTCTCCTCTCTCACCACCAACTCAGCTCCGTCGCCCGTCCCCTCACCAACTGGCTCGTACTGGCAATCTCCGGCCGACTCTCTCTCTCTCTCCAAAGGAAAGGCTTCCAGCAACAGGGGACTTCTCAACTGGAATCCTTCGGCTCCTGCTTGTGCAACCAACTCCTGGACCTTTTCACTCCCACCTCCACCAGTCTGCAAAGCAAGCACCTCTGCTTTCGGATGGGAATCTTCACCCACTTTCATTTCCTGAGCTGCTGGCATTCCAAGCTTATCTTGCCGCAGCCTTGTCTCCACGGCAACTTGCTCTTCTGGGAGCCTCCAAACTTGATGGGAATTCCCACTCCCCTCTTCCAGCCACAGGCACCATAAAGCAGCGGACCAAGCAAGCATGACAGAGAGGCTTCGAAGGAAGGGGTCTTCTGGCCCCTTCTCCGTCTGAAAAGCCTCCTCCACACTTTCTTTCTCTTTAGTAACTTCACTTTTCAGGAGGGGAGGCATTCCACCTTTATCTCTCCAACTCCTTATTCCAACAGCCCCATCCTTCACTGGAACAAGGGCCTCTTCCCCTCTCCTCTTTGTAGAATACACTTCAAAGACTTCAGACGCCCACTCGATTTTCACCGGTAAAGCACCCTCCTCCACTTCAGCAATACAGCCATTACAGAGGAGCTTCTTCTCCACAGCAACCTCCATTCCCCTTTCAAGGGACAGCAAAATCACTCCCCAAACTAGCAAACTTCCCAGGGCTTCCACAGCCAACACAGTCTCGCTTCTCTCTTCACTGCAGGCAGGGACATTGAAGGACAGGCACTCCTCTGCCACTTCTCCTCCAGGAAGCTCCGTTTCCAAGGCAGCCGACCGGCCCTCTCCCACCAAGGCAAAGGCGTCTTCCTCCAAGGCATCTTCAACCACCCACTCGATTTCACTCGGTAAGGCAGTCTTTGCAAGGGTTTTAACCCCACTTTCCGCTCCACGCGTGCTCCACACCTCCGGCTGGACTTCCTCCCACTCCGGAGCATCATCATAACATTCTGCTGGGAAACATACCATAAGTTCCTGAAACCTCCGAACTTTCTCCTCTAAAGCTTCCATTTTCCTCAGCAACACTCCCCGTCTTCCTGCCCATCTTGCAGGGCTTCCTTCAACTTTTGCAAATCGCAAAAGCCTCTTCGTAACTCCTGGACCACCTCTTCCTTGGTCCAATAAGGGGACTGGGCTTCCTTCTGCACAGCCCCCCGAAACTGGCCTGTCCTTTGGCGCAGTTTCCCTGGTCCCACACACATCTGGATCCACCTGAGCCGGCGTGTCCATCCGCACAGCTTCTCTGGTTCCCACTTCTTCGAGCAAGGCCCCCTCAGCCTCTCGATAGCCCCCCTGGGCGCATTCTGCTCCTCTGAGCCCCTTTTCCTCCTTCCTCTCCCAAGAAGGGGCACCATCCACGGATTCTTCCATCACCCAATGAGGGAACAAGCCTTGCAGGATCCTCCTAGCCTGCTGCTGCTCCACCACACTCGGGCCTCTTGAATCACCATGGCACCTACTAGCTTTGGCAGGCTTGTACTCCTTCCACCACGGCGGTGTTGGCTCTTGGGCCTTGGCTGCTTTCGTCCGGTCCCATCTTCATCAGAGCCTCCAGACTCTCTGCTCGCCCCTCCAGCAGCTCTTGAGGTCTTGTTGGGGTACCAATATGTGGCCAGGGCAACCCCTGACGTACCCATCTTCACAGGACCCTTCCAACCGACAGCCCTCCACCACTCACCACTCCTTCCTGCCGCAGCTTGTGAGCTCTTAGAGGCTTGGAATGGGGCATCTTCTCTTCTAGATCCCCATCTGCCACCTCCATAGGGAATAGGGGTTTCTCTAAAGCCCTCCTCATATTCCCCTTCGCAGTCTTCACCGGAATAGTCCCACTGATACTCTTCTTCCTCATCATCTCCCCAAAAGTCAGTGGGACTCACCCATTCCACTCTTGAATAGGGTCTCATCTTCGGATCTTTCTCCACTGCAGAGCTCACTCACACACCCTCAGTGGAAAGCCTTCCACGAAAGGTTTCTTTGCAGTTCTGGCTTCTGTAATGAACACCGGATATCCATAAAGATGACGACGCGCAGGCAGCAATTCAATCTCATAAGCTTTAATCCAGGTATCAGCACCTATAAAGCCAGAACTGGCTTTATCAGCAACAAACTTAACTTATATACAAAACACGCCCCCATCACCTGTCAATCATCCCTGCGGTGAAGCTACGTTCAAATCAACCGGCTGGACAGGGTGGACCCTCTCTTAAAGATCCCACCGCTGCCGCCAATATGTGACCACTCCACTTCTTGACCGGCCTCAGACTGGACAATCTTTCTATGTCCACACTGCTGACCTCCAATCCAAGGAAACCTCGAAGTTACCTCAGCAACTTCACGTTTATTGGCAGGGTACTGTCTCACCCTTCACCATTTAACTGACTGGAGTTTTAAAACTTCTCAGTGACCACTTGACCACGCTGCCACCATTTATCCGGCTGACCACTGACTTTGAGGGCCACCACCAATAAAAGAATCAGGAGAGGTGTTTTCCTTTTAAGATGCAAACAATTTATTTTGACACAAATGGGTACAATCTTGGTTGGTTTCAAACTTCCTTAGAGGCACAACTTTTTCTGTTACATAACACAATGGGGACCTATTATAGGGTTTCCACTAAACCTCTATAAACCCCTGCAACTTTAACTAGGGTCTCTATACCCTTTAACTGGACTGCTCACTAGCAGACCTTAAGACACACACTAACACTGGACCGTTCTCTTTCAGTCCTTAGGACACTCTCAACTAGAACATAACTCCTCCCCTCTCATTTGGCAGTTGGCTTCCGCTCTTTTCCAACTGTAGAATTCAAACCTGAACATTCTACTAGCCTCTAGCCCTGGTTGCCATGGCGACAGCTCTTCTAAGCTTCTGCCATGCCTCCCTTCTGTTTCACCCACAGAAACAAACCATAGAACATTCAAAACAACATACATTTTAACACATGTCACACAGCATTTACACACAAATAATCAACATCATTACATTACCTTCCTTCCTCCCGAAATTATTTTTAATTCTCTCTGTCCAGAGTGAATTAAAAATAATGCCGTTAGCAAGACATTATATAATCTTATACATTTCACATATACATTTATACTTACACAACTATATACAAACCATATCCATTCTGTAATCTGAATTTAAGTAACTCTCGATAAAGAGTCAGCTACTACATTCGATTTGCCTTTCACATGCACTACCTTAAAATCGTAGTCTTGCAAGAGTAAACTCCATCTTAAGAGTTTGTTGTTAGTACCCTTAACATTACTCAGCCATTTTAATGGCGCATGATCCGTCTGCAAAACAAACTTCCTGCCCCACAGATATGGTCTCAGTTTTTGAATCGACCACACTATGGCGAGACATTCTTTCTCGATGGTAGAAAGACTACTTTCTCTCGGCAATAGCTTTTACTTAAAAACATTACAGGATGCTTTTCCCCATCCTCGTCAGCTTGACTTAAAACCGCTCCCAAACCTGTTTCTGATGCGTCGCACGTTAATATAAATGGACGATCAAAATCTGGAGCTTTCAACACTGACTGTGATGTTATGGTCTGTTTTAACTTGTCCATTGACTCCTGACATTGTGGTGTCCACACTACAACATTTGGACATGCCTTCTTGGTTAAGCCTGTCAATGGAGTCGCCAATTCGCTAAAATTTGGGATAAACCTTCGATAATAACTGGCTAATCCCAAAAGGACCGAACCTGTTTTTTGGTTTTGGGTATCGGCCACTTGTGTATCGCCTCCACCTTAGTAGGTTCTGGACCAATCATACCACTTCCCACCATGTGTCCTAGGTACTTGGACATTCGATTCCCTAAACGACACTTGGGTGCTTTTACTGTTAACCCTGCTTCTTTCAGTCGAAACAGCACCTGGTCTAGATGTTGTAGGTGTTCTTCCCAGGTATTGCTAAATACACCTATGTCGTCCATGTATGCCACACAGAAGTTACTCATACCCCGAGTATCTTATCTACTAATCGTTGGAAAGTGGCTGGGCTGTTTTTAAGTCCAAATGGTAAGACATTGAACTGATGTAACCCTTTATGGGTTCTAAAGGCCGTTTTCTCCCGGTCTCTGGGATC